>CM036536.1:4426436-4911436 GCA_020745685.1 Tautogolabrus adspersus | reverse complement strand
ATTATTCTACCCGTCTGTGAGGATGATCTGATGTCTTTGACTACGTTTAGAACTCTTGGAAAACCCTCGATATGTGTGCAAATATGAAAAGCTGCGACCTGTTGATTCACTCTGCAGGAAGCATGACAAACAAGAGACATACTACGAGAGTAAGCAGACAAAAAAAATAAATCAAACATCCTGGTGCTACATCTACATATCAGATAAAACTGGTAAAAACACAAGGTTTAACTTTATTACAAGCTGAGGGTTTTAATTGTCCCTAATTTTAGGGGGTGCTGCAGCACCCTCAGCACCCTCGCTGCCTTAGTTCCTGGGTACAGATATGTAAAGAGACTCAATACAGTTTCATCTTTGGGTTATATTGTTGTACCTTTGACCTTTTACACCAAATAGTTCCACTAACAGAAGCTGTGCTAACTTCATTTAGAATAAGAAGTCCCTAAATGGGGGACAGCTGAAGAAATGTTGGGTTGATAAAACTGATTATGTAAATAAATAAATAATAATAAGTGTTTGAACAGTTAGCAAATTCAATATATTCATGTTTTTTTTTTAGGTCACAACTGAATTTAGATCCTTGCTCCTCAGCTTTTAAAGGAGGTAAAGTTCTTGGGGTCATAAAAAGGTTTCTGGAAGGCTTCCTGGCGTGGAAAAGGCCCAAATGTTCGTCCATGGTCACCTGCCTCACTTACCTCCCAGTGTAGCGGAGAGCAGAAAGTGGGTTCCGTATTTTCTGATAATGTTGTCAGTGATTGCACTGAGACTGGGCCTCCTGCCCAGCTGCCTAATGGTCTGGAGGAACTCAGGGTCCAGCGGCAAGGAAAAGCCATTGTTCTCTTGTCTCTCCAGGGCCAAGCTGTTCACCTTCCAGCGGCCAAACTCCCTGGCAATGGAAGCAAAAGGACAGACATCACACAAATGCTGCATGCAGGCACATTTGAGATAAAACACCGGCCGAACAGAGGACTCACATTGTTTGAACTTCCACACAATAAGGTCTCTATTTGAAGAGCCTTCTCTTCCATTGACAAAAAGTGACAGTGATCTGGGGGCTGTTTTGAGACATTCCCATTAGCAACACAATGCAAAAGATAAATCCATCAACCCAGTTTGAACAGTCGTTTCATTTCTGGAAAACAGGGGAAATGGGGCCAATTGTTGAGATTTAAAAGTGGACAGGGCACAGCTTGCCACTCACAAGGAGACTCGTACTCGGATCTGTTCCTCGGCATGTGTAAAATGATGTCTGCACGACCTCTAACTGAATCTCGTGTGCCACTCTTTTAAAGATGAATGGTCTCATGCTGTTTCTACCTCCGGCTCGGAGAATTGCTTTGCACCATAGTGGAAAAAAACATTGTGTTTCTCTACCGATTTTAAATAATAGCGCAATCTTTTCTCATCTGGAGTCTTTTTTTTTGAGGCGCTGCGGTTAGATGGGCTGTAATCATGGATGGAGTCTTGCTGCTTTCAGTGCGTCTTATGGGTGGAACAGTTCTCATCTAAAATCGTTATATATTCAGCCTGGCCTTGCAGCATGCCAGCTGTCTTTATCTAGCAAGTGCAGGCCGAGTGCTGCTGCTTGATGCACAGATTAGTGCTATTCAAATAGAGCAGGTAGGAAACAAGGTTCTGCCCGAAACTAGCAGGGGAGAAATTGAAGACCTTTCAATCCCCGTTGGATAGTTTGCTGCCTCTTTTACTGGGTAAAGGAAGAAAAATAATATCTCACATGCATTTGAGGTTTAGTGTGTTTTTCATTGTAAAGCTGCAAGTTACATTTTACATTTTAATGCTTTTAACATGCCTACATTATCCCAACAAAATTCTGTTTTCATTATCTTTAGTCCATATTATGATGCAGAAGCCGGGCCCAAAAAAAAAAGGATGGATCAATCCATTGATCCATTGTCATCATCATATGTAATTTACAACTTTTACTCAGATGTATGATTCTGAACATGTTTTTTCTCATACATAGTGGAAGTTTCACTCGATAATTTAAGCATAAAATGCCCTAAGAGACAATCCAAATAATAAAATCATCATACTCCAATTTGAACCTAACCAGCTCTCCCATTAGGAAAACGTCATGGATACATTGTTGGACTAACAAACTAAACAAGCCACAGACACTTTTGACTCATGAGGCTAAAGTTACCCTTCTCCACAGCTAATGCTAACATTATAAGAATACAGATCCATTCACCTGGAGTTATCTACCAAATGTCTATTGTCCCTTTTAGCTCATGGTTATGTCTCCACCATCTGTTAGGGAACTATATCTGTATCTTAAAGTTGACGCATATCCCCATTCTAAAACTCACATAGGTGTTACAATGCTGGATGTCCATACTAAACGTGGCCAAAGTTTCAGATCATGAGGTGAATGTATGTTGGTGTAATCCCAGGATAAGTCGGCAGAGGGCGCTAACATGCTTGTTAAGCAAACCATGCGATAGCTCCGCGATAGTAAACCAAGAATTTCACGAGGCTGCTTCAAGCCTTCATGCCATTGAAACCTCTTAGGCTCTCTTCTCTCTGCAGTGGAAAGCAGCCCTAACCCGGCAGCCCTTCAGCGTTCTGCCCACCGGAAGGCTGTCAGAGAGTTGGCCAATCAGAAGAAAGGGCACGTCGGGAGGGGAGCCTTACAGGGACAGCAGCTGAAACTAACCGTTTCAGGCAGAGGCTGAAATGAGGGGTTTTACAGACGCCAGTATGAGATAAATAAGGAGTTTTTTTAGCTGCAAATTAGCAAAGCTGCTCTGTAGGTTTCACAGAGTGACAACATGAAAGGTGACGATGAGTATTATATGGGATCTTAAGTAAATTTGCTTTTAAAAACCAAACCAAACAATTTAAAAGTAGCTTTTAACAACTTGTGGTGAATAATAACTATGTGGGTTGTTTGATAAGTGAAAGTTAATCTTTATCTCCTTTTATCAACTTCTATCTAGTTACTGACAACCTCTGCATGTCTGATATGGTTTCTAGGAATTGAACGGAAATGTATTGAAATTCTTTGCAAATCGGATGCCGGTTTGTCTTTGTCTCTCTAACATGTATAAAACCCACCCAAGCTCCCTCATGCAAAGCTGATTCCATACACATGCATGCACACACCCTGCAGCTGCAAACATCTAAACAAAGCTGCCCTTGCTGCAACGACTTTGCTTTTGCCCAGAATATCGCAGAGCTCCCCCCAGGGGTGTGGGGCCTGCTGCCAATCAATTTTCCCCCAATAACTATGACCCCTAGAGAAAAATACGAAACAGAAAACAGCTCATTAAGACCTGTTTCATGTCAGTGTTCCTCTATAACGAGTGGCCATTAGTGTTTCTCTCTGTCCGCTGGGGCCGGCTGAAGAAAGGAGCAGCGCAGAGAGGAAGAGGGAGAGCTTCGGCTGTGATCGACACTGTGTCTCACTATGCTGCTCGCTGATGAACATTTATGAATGGTGCCACAGCCAAGCTGGGAAAATACAGCACACACACACATGAAGGCAGATCTGTTGTCAAAGACTTCAACTCAGCCTCACCTTTAGCGGGCCACGTACATACACACATGAAAAGATCTCGCCTTTCATGGAAGACTGCAGCTTTATTTCACCCTTAACCGTTCTCAGCGAGGTGCCGAGTGACTGGAATAGCCTATCGCAGACATACACATACACAGGAGGCAGCTTTATTTCACCCGAAGCTGTTTGCAGCAGGGGGCCCGCTGCACATCTACCTGTCAGCCCTCCCTGGGAGCGAGTCGGAGCGCTGTGCTCCAGGAGGTGAGACGCAGGAGCTAAAGGGGCCGTGCGATCAGAGCAGCCAAACCTCCGCTGCCTGTCCATCACAGTGCAGGTGTCTCAGATCCATCACAGAGTACAGGCAGCCGCAGGGCATCGCTCGGTGCCCAACATAACAAATCAGGAAATCAACCCAGCGTATAACCTGCTGATGCAGTTGAAACTGGTTACCAAGCATACCAATGTACAATGTGTCCTTTGAGTGTGACTGAGCAGGCTGAGTGAAAGTTAACCCCTGAGGCGTTTTTACTGGTAGTTACTGCAAGTAAATAAATCATCTTCAAATAAACTAAACATAGAATGTTTTTAAAAGTACAGCAGAGAAAAAATCTGTTAGAAAGCAAACACGTGAAAACTGTCCTCTTGTAAGTTAGCTGGGTCTTTTCTTTTTTTTTTAAATAAGAACTCATTTAGAAATACGCACAATTGTCAGTAGTTTTTTATTTACTCATTACCCCTCAATGTTCTAGTTCATTACTGAAACTTTCATACTGAATGTGAGATATATATGACATGAACAATTACAGTTCCACTTGCCGGCCCACATACACTTTTGTTCCGACCAACCTCAATGCCATTATTCTTTGTGAAATACATATGGGAGTGTCTATATAGAGGCCCTCAGCGCTGTGAAAATAAAAGACCCTGAGGCTAAGTGATCACGGCTTCATAATTCTATTAAATAATTAAAGACCCCATGGGGGGTCAGGCCATATCTTACATATATATCTATAAAAAAATCAATTAGGTTACACTTCTGTATAGTCAATTTGAAATCTACTCTGAGAGATTTACACATGAAAATCCCACGTCCCTTTCAAACGTCCCTCATGTGACCCACACGAGCCCCGCGGAGAGAGCTTTCTGTTGTTATTCTTCTAAACTGTGGAGCTCATCGCCCCTGGACATCAGAGCAGAAAGCTCTCTGGGTGTTTTTAAACGTAAACTGAAGACCTGCCTTTTTAATCTGGCTTTTAATTAGGAGTGATTTTACTGCTTTTACTCTTTCCTTTATCATTGTTTTTACATTTATTTTACCTCTTGTTTTTTATTACGTTTTATTTCACTTTTTACCATGTGTTATTCATTTACTGACATGTTTTCCCTGTTTTATTGTTTTTATTATTTCAGTTATATCGCTTTGATCCTTTTAATCATTTTATTACTTTCCCTTATTGTTTTCATCTCTTTTTTAATTTCTGTTCTTTTGTGAAGCACTTTGGGCTGTGTGTGTTTTAAAGTTTGAAAGGTGCTATATAAATAAAGTTGGGTTGAGTTGAATTTAGCTGTTTGGCCACAGAGTTCATAAGACCAATAAGAAATGTTTTTTTTGTATTTGAGCCTTTATTATGGAGACCGTGGATAGAGTCAGAATCATGGACAGAGAGATTGGGGAATGACATGCGGGAAAGGATCCACAGGTAAGATTCAAACCCGGTCCGTTTGCTTGGAGGACTATAGCCTCTGTACATGGAGCGTGTGCACTAACCATTACGCTAAAGACAACCCCCCCAATAGGAAATGTTTAAGTAAAAAAAAACAATGTGACAAGCAACATATAAAGACCTTGTGAAATTGATGCATTACCAGATCATCTAAGAAATAAAACACAGAATAATGACACTGACCACATCGCCGATAATGATGGGGTGAAAAGTTAACCATATTCCTCTACAGGTTGCATGTGCACACATAAAAACACATAAAAGAGTGCTAAGTTATGGTTTAAGTTTTTCATTTATTCGAGCATGAATACAGCTCCACAATTATTTTACTTTTTTGCAGCTGGTGGCTCAGTCGTGCAAAAGTTAATGTGGTGAGACATAATGCATTCTCATTTTTACTCATCATGAGAACATTTCAATGTCACAAAGAAATAAAACTGAAGGGCAAACAAGAAAGCAGGAAAACCTTGATTTGTCTTTGCAGGTGTTCTGAATATTTGCATTTTTTACGCTGTTTCCAGCAGCGAGCTGATTGCCACTTAGGACATTTTCCTTCATCTCTCATTTCCTCTCTGTTTTACTCAGAAACTGTATAATGACTCTACAGCAGTTAGGTCCACATCAATACTCAGCATGGCCAATCTCTAGTTTCAAACTGTGATTTATTCAGTCCAGGCATTTAGTGTTCACGTTAAGCTAATGCACATTTTAAACCACAACAGGAAAGTCTCATTTGACCTCATATTACATATTTGTCTTTCATTGAACATTAGATTTCTGTTTTATTTGGTGCATATAGATTTAATGATCCCCTGGAGATTATTTTCATATCCTCATCATGTGTATAATTGTTTTCCAGGTAAGTTGGATACAAAATCTTAAGTCCATTGAGCTGATAGCACCAGCTGGGTGAACGAGTCAGTGTAACATTACATCCAACTTAAAGCTGAAAAATGGAGCCTTGCGTTAGTTCAGGCAGGCCACGGAGTCATGCTCTATTATTGTGCCAGAGTTCGCGTCAGCTGATCTCACGCAAGCCTCATCAGCTGATGGCCAGCTGATCTGCTGAAAGCATCCTATTGGCCAAATAGTTCTCATGCCGCCTTATTTAAACTGCTCTAGCCTGCCTATGCTTCTCTGCTCCCTCTGCATACCGCATTTGCATCCCTCCTCCTCCTCCCCTGCTCCTCCTTAATGCTATTCTGACTTAATCAATGTCATGCTTGTCATTGATGCTTGCTCTGGGGGGGTTTGCTGCTTATCTCCCTGCCTTATAGCTTTCCTTGTATGCACGGGAAGGGCAGGAATGTGTGCTGTCCCTGCCTAATGCTTTCCACGTAAGCACGTGGAAGGGCAGGGAGATCCCTCACAGAGCCATACCGCCAAATATAAATAAGTGCATCAAAGTATCCACTTTGACAAAGTGGTCCTGACTGAAATACCCTTAACTTCTAGTGTAGATATACCCTGTGCACCAGCGGGACTTAAGCCCTGTTAGTGTAACACCTCGGAATCACTTTTAGTCTTGGTTTCAGCAAGTGTAAGTTTAGAAAGTCAGGGTAGTATCTAAGGTCATACGAACAATACAATACGATACTTTATGTCCCCCAGGGGGAAAGTTAAGGTCGAACGGAAAACACAGCAATCACAAAACTTTAAAGTAAAACACAATGGTGATTGGACAACAAACCCACATTGAGCTGTTCGAATGGCTTTTTTTTAGCAGATGAGCCCTGTTTGAATATTACTGAAAAGCTCTCCCCTCAACTAGCCTACCGCATGTGCCCCCCCCCGCGCTGCAGGTGCCAATTGCTCTCAGAGTGTGCCCCCCTTTGTTGTCCAAAGATTTCTCTTTCATTATTTCATAATCATCCAGTTGAAGAAAATGGTGATATAGTGTTTAGTGAATAAACCTTGTGGGGCGCTAATTTGTTTGAAAAGACTCCAACATTCAAAACAGCAGAGCATGGCAGACACGATAGGCATTTTAAAACACTGCGGGAGACACAGTTAATGTTGATGATACCTTTATCACATAAGCAGGCAGCAAACACCAAGCAGGATTTCTTTTAAAAATCCTGATGACTTGATTTGGTCGATTGCATTGAAGGGGATTGTGTTTGTGTTGTTTAATTTTTGCAATGGGGATGTTTTTTAAGTTCTGCACACAACTCCATGAGTTTCCCTCATTTTGCGTACGGTTCAGTTATGATTTATATTCTTTTGATTTGTGTTTTCGATATCTTCTGTCTATAGTTTGACAGGAGAGGATGGAAGTATGTTACTTGACAACACTCAACGCTCCAAGAGGGTTCCTCTGCACATTCATGTTAAGACCGGGCGCAGCTACGACCCTTCTTCATTTGGCTCGATGCTGTCCGTGTCAACTCGAGTCTAGAAGACGGTCATTGCTAAGTCACATGTAAATATCTTGACCTATTTCATTTGTTTGTTCCATGTTTGGGTTTAGGCATTAAGGCTCTTTGTTGACTTGTTGGCACATACTGAGTAACATAGTAAAAAAGTAGACTCGTCCCATCTCTAGCATTAAGCCACTCTTTCCACAGAACGACTCAAAGCATGCACAGTATATAAATACAAGCCTACCATTGGTCACTTATTTTGGACAGAATGATCCTCCTGGTCCTCCGTCTGCATGTTACTGTTTTCAAACTCCTTATTGCTACGTGAGACAACAACAAATTTGAATCTAGCCACGTTTGCTTTGTTATAAATGTGCATGTTTGCAGAGATATACAGAGGATATGTTTATAACATTTGAAAGACTGACAGGTTTTTTGCCCTCCCTGATTTAGTATATATGGTAATATAATACTTTTTTGCAAGGTCATCAGCGCTCTCCATTCTAGGCTGAGCGCCAACCAAGATGAGCGTGATATACGTGGAAAGAAACATAAACAACCCAGAGTGTTTTTTTCTTACATAGTGTGAAATCATTCTGTGTTCTGGAACAGCTTGTAAATAAAGGTTGAAAATAAGTCGACATGACGCTCTCCTTACCTAAACCAGGAGCTCTATTATAAACACAGCATGGCTGTTTAAAGATGAATTCTGCTTCACTTACTATGTACAGTATAAAGCTTAACCAGGGACAAGGACCGCAAATTAGCCATGGCTGAAAGTCCTATAAACAGTACATTGCATCGGTTTGCACTTTGATTAGATGTTACATGCCTATATGTTTTGTCCCTGACAAATGAACTGATAGATAAATGATTGTCATAGAAACAGGGACGCCCTGTGCACAGCACTGTCAGTCCTTCTATATGTTGGTGCAGGTGATGCAGGAAAAATCATCTTGACATCAAATTAGAAGATTCATTCTTGTGTGCGGTGAATCTTCTCATTTGCTGTCAAATAAATACAAACATATTCCAAGAGTCAGTATTAAAAACAGTGACATGTCTCAGATGATCATTGATGCCATTCATGTCATTTAAAATGGAAAAAAAGCCACAAATGTATTTGTTTGAAAAGAAGAAATTATCATATTTGTTGTTGTTGTTTTTTTACAGAAGCCTTAAGTGAACATGAATCCATGACTTGATAAAACGTAATATTTTTCTTCAAGATCTTGACCTCTTTATGTCATTTCCTGGAAATAACAACGCTGGTTTTCCCAAAAAACTAATTTCTCAAGCTCTTAAGAGACAGACAAATGAACTCTTAATCACAGGAACACCCAGCAGATACCTGGGATAACAAGATCAATGAGTCAAGACAACTGAAATGTACACATTATCACACAAAAAACAAAGCTAAAAATAAATACAGCAGATGCCTGACCTCGTTGTGTTTCTGAAGTTTGCATTTCTCTTTTTCAAGTGGTGAAGTGCTCGAAATTGTACTTAGTCTCAAGACCGGTCTCGAGACCTCTTGTTTAAGGTCTTGTCTTGGAATCAAAAGCATTTTTACTCTGTCATGTCTCGGTCTCAGACTGGGCGGACTCCAGATTTTAAATCAAGACTGGTGAAGACCACCACTTCTCTGTCATTACTGTGGTTATGGCTGCAACCTTCCCCGTGTTACTATGGTCTAAGTGAGTGACATACCTGCTGCACAAGGTGATGATTTTTCATTGATATTTATGGTCTTGGTCTTGTCTCGGTCTCACCCTGCCTTGGTCTCGGTCTTGACTCGGTCTTGATCCCTAAATGTCTCGGTCTTGTCTCGTTCTCAGAGCACTCTGGTCTCGGGTATGTCTTGATCTTTGTTAGTGTGGTCTTGACTACAACACTATCTATTTGTATTAAAAAACATTTGCGGAAAGAAAAATAGAAAATTCAAAAGATGCCATATTTTTCTTACCATGATGGACAATGATTGTTTTTGTTATCATGAAAAAGGCCCAAAAAAGAACACAATGTTGGGTTTTGTAGCTAGGTTACCCCAGATACCAAAATAACCTGCTGTGCAAAACAGTTGCTTGATGTAGACTCAAAGTTATTTCAAGGACCTCCCTGAAGAGAATTGTGCAAAATGGGAGAAAAGTCCTTCATGCTTCATTTAATAAGATAAACCAAATTACATTTATTTGGGAGACCTTGTAAGCAAACTGCAGCTGCTCTGCTGTTCTCAATGAAGCATATGTCTTTGCTGCAGTTTCCTTATTCTTTCCCTTTAATCTGATGTGACATTGATCCTTCTCTATATGCAGAAAAGATTCAAGGAAAATGAAGAATTACAAACAAAAAGGCTTTTCGTTTGAGTGACATCAAAAGGGATTCTACACAGGCCGTTTGTTGGCGAGCATCTTCCTCAAAGGCACCTTCAGAGTGGCTCACATCAACTTTGTTAATTGAGCTACTTATGATCCAGACTTAACAAAAGCAATGCTTGAGCGTCCAATGAGAGTGGGAGTTAAGATGGAGGAAGAAAAAGACGGAGAGTCTCACTTCTTCTGGTTTTCCACCCACCGCGAGACGAACCCGAACAAAGGCGAGATCAGGATGCAGGAAGAGAGCGTAATGATGTGCTTAATAGCTGCTGGTTGTGAACGCTTCATGAAATTGCCACCAACAGTTTTTCCAGCAACATCAAACAAACATCAGACCATTAATTTGTGAAAATCCTATTAAACCTGCAGAAAGATCATATAACCACGACAACATACTGCTTTCTGCTCACTTTTCTTCATCAGGCCTTTCATGTTTCTGAGCGTTACTCGAGTACACTTCAAACGCGTGATTAACAGCTACCACCGTGACCATTGCAACGAACATAAAACTCCTGTAAGGGATTAAAACGAAGTGCTTTGGGGATTCCAAAAGGTGTAAAGAAAAAGCAACATAAGCCACCCTTTTGAGGAGTAACTGGAATGTCAGTCCCAAACAGAATATCTTTTAGGCAAGAGTCTGTTGGGGCCCAAGGCAAAAATTCACAGGGGTCCCCAACCAACGTTCACCACCATTCTTATTTTATTTCCTAAGTTCACATAATTTCAAAATAAAAGTAAAAAGAACATGAAGAACCTTGTCAATGAAGTGTAATGCCAGCAAAAGTTGTGTTATTCAAGTTTCTCTCCCCAATATTTAGGGCTAGACGAGCAACATTCAGTCATTTACTAGTATATGAGTGAGTGCTGTCAGATGGGGCCCCATTAGGGAGATTTCCTACTGTCATTGCTAATAGTTGTTTCAGCCCAGTTTTTCAGCCCTTGGGGGGTTGACAAGCAGCGCCCCTGCTTTCAGGACAACTTGATGAAGATATTATGACAACTTGAATAAACACATCTGTGTACCTAAGTGGCAGTAAAGGTCGGATTCACAGAACCCCAAATACAACATGCAAACCCTCCGACAAAACAACATATGAGACCAATAAGAGTGCCAGTGATAGGTGCAGTGGGCAATCACATGGTGGGACAGGTTAAAAAAATAATGATGATAACCTACACAAAGACTTATAACTATGTGTATTTGCATCCAGAAGTTGATATACGCTAAATACAGCAGTGGTTACCATACAGAACATGGATACCAGTATACTGAATCTTAAACCCAATGACCCATCCCAGTCTCTGCCTTACGTTGACTTTTTCACCCTTTTCTAACTACTTCACTTGACTTCTACCTTTACTCCATACTTACAGCAACTACAGGTCGGCTCAATAAGACATTAATCAGGGGCTTAAAAGTTATTTGAATAGACAGCTACATGGCTGTAATGGAACAAACTAATGATCGAGAAAAGATCATACTGTATAAAACATGAGTGTAGCCTCTGCAACATCACCCTTTAGTTTCTGAAGCGGAGTTTAGAAGCCGAATAATGGAGGTTCGCCATTTTGGAAATGCTCTGTCAACTCAACTCAACCTAACATCAGGCAAAGAGGTGATCAATGGTAAATGGACTTGAGCTTGTATAGCACTTTTCTAGTCTTTTACACCACAGGTCACACCTACACATTCACACACTGATGAAAGAGGTTGCTATGTAAAGTGACCATCATAAGTAACTAATCCCATTCATACACATTCACACGCAGCCGACGAAGCAGCGGGAGCAATTCGGGGTATAAAAATAATTCATCCCCCATACAGTATGTGCCGATAAAGACATGAGCACACCAATTTTCCTTTTTTATTTTTTTAATGTACCAGACTGTTAACATGTTTATTTCTGCTGTAAAATGGGCAAATTAACAAAAGTGATTATGAGCCTTCTGGGAGGTTTTGGAACTGCAGCGTTTTAGCACTTCTGCATTGGCTTCATATTTCAATACTGGAGATTGCCACTTGGAAAAGACTGATTCAAATCCGTAATCCTTAAAATAATCAGAGGTATAACCACAAATTGAAACAAGTCGTTTTTTTTTTTAATTGTACATTTTCATACACTGACTATTTGGACAAGCTATCCCTCTGTTTCCAGTTATATTAGTACGTTTAGCTACACTTTTTGTTGCAGCTACAAATATAGCTTATAGATATGAAAGAGGTGTCAATCATCCAACAGGGAAATAAAGTGAACAAACATAATAACCAAACTGACCAGCTCTTTCCTTAAAGGATAACTGCAGGAGACACAACACAACCTTTAGTCTCCAATCAGCGGTTTTCCGTGCCCAGTCATCCATTGTGACCTCCTCCAAACTAGCTTGGAGTTGATACTTTGACCTTTGCTCTTCTCTAATTACTTTACTAGCCCATTCATGCTCACACTGTTCGCTGTTGCAGCACCCTTATTCTTTTGGTAGTGTTGCCAAAACTGAGATAAAATGTCCATTTGTGTTTGTGCATGTGTTGAGATTCTTTGAAAGAAGAGCAGACATATCCCACTCAAATGATATACTTTATAGCTATTTGCCGTAAACAGTCACTTACATTTCCCAGGCTCCACTTGCTGTTACTGCTTTACACCATTTTAAATGAAACCTTTATTCTAAACAGTTATCTCTTTCTCTGTCTCTATGCCTCTGAGCAATGCTGTGGCACTTTCATTTGTTGTGGAAGAAAAGGGAAACTACAGCGTGCAATTTCACAATTTACCTTATTTTAACCGACTGAGGCATTCAGAGTCAGGCCAATTTTTGTGAAATTGTGGGATAATGCACGGCGGGGAAAAAAAGAAAACAGCTCAGATGCAGTTTGAGGGTGTGTTTTGTTAAAAAAGAAATTGCATTATTGATTTGTAGCTCCCATGAATAACACTACACCTCTGATAACAGAAAGCAAGGGCAAGTCAGAGCGTGATTTGCTGACACGAAGACTGCTGATCTCTTTTGTACTGCAATTTGTCATAGCACTGTTGACAGGAGACTCCACTGCACTCATAAAACAAGAAAAGCCTTGAATCACATTGTGTACATAATGAGGCATGCACGTACTGTTAATTCAACTTCACAAGCAAACATGCATACACACAAACACACAGGCCTAGAAGACAGAAGAGCCACCCGTTACATTTAATCCTGAACCTTGTGACACAGTGGCGCTCTGTTGATGACACGCCTGCATGGGTAACTGCACACAATGTGTCATCACATACGTGCAGCACATTCAGGTTTACTCAGTTATTAAGAAGTGCCAGCTTCATTTTTTATCACACTTGGTTAAAAAAGTATCTGGTTATGATTCCTGTCTGTTGTTCTTCTTATTTTGCATTGTCGATATAATGTTACTCCAATACTTCAGTACAGTAAACATGCAAAGTAACACAAGATAGTAAGCAAAACTTTATATGGAATCTGCAATAACACATGATTAAATATAAATGCATAATATGTAGGTCACTGAACTGTTTCCCCATTTGTTTAGGGCGGCTGTGGCTCAGTTGGTAGAGTCAGTCATCTCTGAACTGGAAGGTTGGCGGTTTAACCCTCAACTCCTGCAGCCACATATCCTTAGCATGTAAAGCACTTATTTAGAGTCCTTCTGTTTTACTATGTTTTTGATTTGAGCAGCACTCGTTGGCCCTTTCAGTTTGCCTCTCCTTTTGTTGTGTATCACAATTTGCTTCTTTTGTAATAAAAACTTTAATTGACCAAAAACAACTGGTTTAAGTTGCTTCCCTTTCCCCACACGAGCCGGGTCGTAACAGATGTGTCCTTGGGCAAGACACTTAACCTTAACTTAAGTTAATTCTGATGGTCACTCTACATAGCAACCTCTGCCATCAGTGTGAGAATGGGTGTGAATGGGTAGGTGCGAGATGCAGTGAAAAGCGCTTGTAGTGAGAAGACTAGAGGAGTACTCTACAAGCTCAAGTCCATTCACCATTTGTACGAAGGGATTTTCACCCATCCCATTTGAGCAGGCTTTGGTTGCATGCAGGTAAAAAAGTTTGTGTAAAACGAAGTGGGCAGAATGATTCAGACATCCGAGAACTAACAGGGTGTTGTAGAACAATATGTTTTACTTTCCATGTTTCAGTTTACAAAATGACCAGCCTTAGGATGAGGAAGTCTTGGCGAAGATTGGTTGTTTGTTAATCCCAAATCTACATTTAAAGTCCTGAATTATAAGCCATAGCTTCTAGGAGCTAAACTGTTATCAGACTATAGCTTAAAGGTTTAACGATTGCATTGACATAAACTATGACAAGATGAATTTAGAGCAAACTCCATTTTTGTGACAATCTTCACAAACGGGGTGGCAGTATCTCAGTCTGTAGGGACTTGGGTTAGGAACTGGTGGGTCGCCGGTTCAAGTCCCGGTGCAGACCAAATCTGGAAATTGTTCTGGTAGCTGGAGAGGTGCCAGTTCACTTCCTGAGCACTGCCGAGGTGCCCTTGAGCAAGCTCAGGAGTGCTCGCTGTGGACAGCCCCCTCGCAATATCCACAGGATCCTTTCTGTGCATGTGTGCGTCTTTCAGTATGTGTGTGTAGCACAGAGTGAAAATTTGAATTTTCCCTCACAGGATTAATAAAGTATATCTTCTGTATATTTTCTAAAAAACAACTATGGTAAATGTTGAACTAGAATGTGTCTATGCAGAATGTTATTCAGAGTTTCTATGGATGGTTCAGACAGTGCGTTCATCATTTTCTTTTTTCTATTTGAACAAAAGTGTGATATAACTATTGACGACTTTTATAGCCTGAGAGCTGTTGATTCAAATGAAATTACAAACCACAGAAGTGATCAGAACCGTTTAAATATTGATTTGAATTTTAAATGTATTAGGACGTTGTTGCCAGAGGACACAATTCGATTTCTAGATTTTTATTCTGCACATTTGTGAAGTAGTCAAAAACGGACCAAAATTGCACACGGATGAACTGTTGTTGGTATACTCGCCTTTCCCATCACTCTTACATTTTTGATTTGCTACTTTATATGAACTGCGAAGACATTAATCACTCATGACACTTGCTCTAAACTGGGATAAACTGAGTGCCTTCTCACAGTTTAAGCCAGGGTGTTTTTTTTCCTGTCCCTATCTACAAAGTAGAATGGTGTTGCAGATGCTTCATTTTGTAAAAACTTTATTCACATATAGGTCTCCTCTTCAAGGATAAACTATAAAGAAAACCTACACAACTGGTATGAAATCCCCCAATACTGGTAGCGCAGACCATCCGTACAAAATACATTCAAACACTCATGCGGAGTTTCTCTTTCAGAAAAGCTGCCTCCATGGACCTCTGGCCCTGATAACTCCCCCATCACACACTTGTCAGAAAGCATAAGCTCGGCGCTGGATGAAGTCCTCGTCACTGCCATGGCTGCTGGTGAGCAAGGGAAGAGGCCTGCTCTTGCTTGTGTCCCGAGGACGCATTCACCCTCTGACTGGAGGACGACAGCCTCGTCTCCACCACGACTCTCTCATCGAACAAGCCGCCCGGGCATTCATGCATGAGAGAAAACAGCAGTTCGATGAAAGCTGTGTGCACATGCTCTCACTGGGTCTGTTCTGCAGAAAATATCTTTCCAGTAATAATTTCTAGACACTAATATATTGATAAAAGCAAACAAGACAACTGCAGCAAGGATCCACAGCAACCCTCTACCTGCAAACTGCTTTCCACATTGTGAGCAACAAGGTCAGATTTGATCTGGTTACGTACGTGCAGGAAAGTGGAGCAGGAGAGAGGAAGCGCTGGAAGGTGTTCTGAATTGAACTCTTTTATACACTATCACAGAAATGACTCCAGTGCATATGTTGGTATTTTGGCGTATGGTGACGTCATTCCAAGAAGAATATTAAAATGCTTTATATTGGAGAATCTTTGCAGGCACTCAGATTTTTTAAAATCATTTAAAGGGAAAATGTGCAGCATTTAACACATAAATAAATACAGCAGAAATCAAGTGTATCCTCTGTAAATGTCTCTCTCAGTCATGACTGTCTCCTATGAGTGAGAAGCTCGAGTCCCACTGGCTGTGTTGTAGTCAGAGCCGTGTTGACATCATGTTAACATGGACGGGACGAGTGTGTAAAGCTGTTTTAATGCTGGTGCTCAAGGGCGACATCTACTGGATTGAAAAGTCGCACATTCTTCCTTCAATTATAACAAAGATACTGTAGGACCTATTGAAATGTTTACTATTACTTCATGGCAGAAAAGAAATGTGACATGTAATGCTATATAATTGCAAGGAACAGAGAGAAAATTGCAGGGTTTAGTTGTGTTGGGGGAGGCTAGGTAACAATGATGACTCGAGGAGGGCAGAGTTATTCATTTCTCATTCTGCTCTTGATTAAGCATCCATACATGGAGGAGTTTGCAAAGCCAATGTTACGTCTTGCCGAGCACTGAGAGTTGCTAACCAACACTGTTTTTGTGTTAACATTTAGAGGACACTGAAAAGGGGCACTTTGATTTTAGTGTTAGTTCCCTGAGGTTTAAAAGTATTGCCATATGTCTGTGGGCTAGTTCAGCTGATGTTGGTAACGTTATAAGACTCATCTGTTGTCTGATTGGCAGTGAGATGTTTCTGGTGGGTATATTTGGTGTATCAAAGACACTACCAGAGCAACACAGCAGGCTACATTAAAGAAGCGCAGCAGAAAGGTCAGACAGGTCAGACTATCCGTGTTGAACAGTATTCCTTTAATCATAACACTTATATCCAACCATCACATCAGATAATATCAAGTTTAATGATCCCACATCGTTTTATCTCTTATGTACGTTTCATTGTCTGCCCTAGAAATGGCTAGCTGTTAGCGCAGCATGACAGTGATCCAGTCTGTACATCATTAAGAGTTCTTGTATTTCTCTTTTAAGTTAAACCACTGAGTCCTCAATGCAGTACATGCATTTCTTTTTCTCATTATTTTATCTTATTTACTCTGTTTCTTTGTTTTAACACCTGATTAAGTATGTTTCTGTTTAGCGTCATATTTTTTTGCTTGGACTTCGTGTTGTAGTACTCGAAATCGGTCTCGAAACCACTTTTTGAAGGTCTCAGTCTCCGGATTTTAGATCAAGACCACCACTGATTTTTCTACGTCATTAGTGTGGTTAGAAGGAAATCGCCTTTCTAAAGAACGAATAACTTTAATTCAGCGTAGTTTGATTTTTATCCCTCGGTTACGCAATCCTCCCGGTGTTACGGTCTAAGAAAGTGACACGCCCGCTGCACACAAGATGATGATTTTTCTGTGATATGTATGGTCTTGGTCTTGACTCGGTCTCGATCCCTAAATGTCTCGGTCTTGGTTAGTGTGGTCTTGACTACAACACTACTTGGACTACTTTAATAGTTTCTCCTCTTTACATGTTTAACATGAGGAGAGCCACTCGACAAGGTTTCTTTGGCTTCTTCTGCACATTTCTTTATGATTCATTAAGTACTGATTGTTATTCTCCTTTTCTTTCTTATGTACAATAAAAAACGGTTCAGTTCTAAACCTTGACCCTTTGCTTCTGGTCAACCCCACGTCACCTACATATTTCCTGTCTCTACCCATCTCTTTCTCTTTTCAATAAAGGTAACAATACATTTTACAAAAGCTTAACATACTGCATCATCTCTGCTACAGTCTACAATAACATCGGGTTCATTGTATTGGGTGCAGTGCATTTTGATATTATCTTCCTTAATGCTCTTTTCTCTTCCCTCCATTGCTTCATACACTCCATGCCCATTTATATCCCATTTTATAATCTCTGCTAAATGTGTTTTCCCATTTAAAGCATTCAAAACACAATATCACAAAACCATAAATACGAGACGGATAAAGAACATTAGGATCTATCTCTCCGAATCCAAATGACACGATTGCACGCTGCAGCACAGGTACTGTAACGCCAAGCCTCGGCATTCCTCAACCCTCTGCAAACATGTTTGCATATAATTGAAACACTAATCACTCTATAATTACACAAGGCAACACCTTACATCAAATGAAGTCAATGTAATAGCCAGTGGTGCTGACAGGGAGGGAAGAGAGGAGAAACACGGGAGATGAGGCGTGATTGAAAAGTTATGGCCCATGAAGAAGAAGAAAGGAGGAGCTGACATTTTGACTAATATGCTTCTGTCTGTGAGAACGGCTCGACTACATGAGAGAAAATCATGGAGTGAGAGCTTGTCACGTTCACAGAAATGATTTTACACCACCACAAGCTTTTCAATTATTAAATGAAACATACTTTTGTTCATTTTTACACCCGTTTGCACAGCAGCAACTAAACACAAATATCTTGACTATGAAGTCACGCTGTCGGTGTGAACAAGAGGTGAAAAGAAATCGTGTGAAATGTTTCATTTGTGTCTTTTTCAGATATATCTAGTGGATAAGGAAGTGAAAAATAAAGTCACATATCCGTTTTAAGAATTTTGACCCTCGACACAAAGAGACAAAGAATGAAAATGTGTTTTCAATTTGCCATTTTTCCTATATACATACCAGCCGTATTTTTCCTGCAATCACAGGGGAAGTAATTTTGTTAAGTGTTCCGGTTTTGTTAATTTTTTTGAATCCACTAAAATCACTGCTCCCATTATTGCATTTGATCAGTCCTTGCGTAGAGAAATCCTCTTTCATTCAGAGGATTTGGAGTAAAAAAAACTGTCCGATTTAACAAAGCACCGCTGTAATTCTTTAAGCTTTTTAATCTGGCCTTTTAAAGCAGTCCACACAGAGGACGTAGGGTTGCTGGTGTACATTTAAAACAATTCACAACCTCTACTCTCAATAACACGCCATTATTTTTTAATAGTCATTGTAATTAGGTATTGCCACAAACTGTTCTGGTGCAATGAGCAACCAGCAGGGGGGGATAAAGCCCCTGTTCCCTCGTATTTCCCCTCCACTGTACTCCTCCAGTCCTCCCCCTCATATGCAACTCCCTCTCCCCCTGCCCCCTGACGGGAAAGGCCAACTGAGCTCTGGAGAATATTTATGAGCGAGGGAGAGCAATTGGTTTGAGATCATTCGACGAGGGAGGAAGGGAGGGAGGGAGAGAGGGATAGAGAGAGAGAGAGAGAGAGAGAGGGAGAGAGAGGAAGGGGGGATAGCGAGGCGTAGGGGGAGAGAAAAGAGAAAATGTGAGATGCACATGGAGATAAAGGCAGAGGCAGAGGTTGCATTGTATTTAATCTTCTTTTAACCTAGTGGTTAATTAAAAGTAATTACTCATTGCTATGCCTCAGTGTCAATCTCTGTGTGTGCTAGAATACATGAATTTAAAGTACTGCTATTGTATTTGCTACAGGAAAAAACAAAATGCACAAGCATCTAGAAAGTGTCCAAATCGAGGACATTTTGGCTTCCTAGTCCTAGAAGAAGCCAGTTTTGGTTTTGGATTCAGATTTAGGAGCTGAACACATTGGAGTGATGATTCAAGTGGCAGTATCAAGACTTTTACTGACCCATAAAGGACTGAGATGTGGACTGCAAGCAGCTGAAGAGTGTTGCTGATCAATTCCAAAGACTCAAAGATTACTTTGTCTGCCTTTCAAAATTTACGAGTCGGTTTTGGAA
This sequence comes from Tautogolabrus adspersus, assembly GCA_020745685.1. Lineage (NCBI taxonomy): Eukaryota > Metazoa > Chordata > Actinopteri > Labriformes > Labridae > Tautogolabrus > Tautogolabrus adspersus. The sequence continues at coordinate 4,891,791 of CM036536.1, read as the reverse complement.
CAAAAAAATGAAACTGCAGCCCATTGCATTTCGAAGGCACTTGTGATCTCTTCAGTTCTCAGTTAACTGGCATCCTCGACTGCTCAGTGATGGATGACAGAGCTCTGAGTGCAAGATATTTAAAGACTGAGAAGAGTTGTTTTTCAAAGGCAAGGAAAGCAAATGACAATGTGTGAGCATAATCGCACTTTTTGTCATCAAAAATGTTGCTAAATTCTGCTCGATATTTGTCGATTTTTTGTTACAAATAGTCTGCTTATCGTTATTCTTTGGAGGAGACTGGAAAGGCCAGTGCAGCTCAAGGGGAGAGGAGGGTTGTAGACTTGTCAAGTTTGCATTTCTGGATATTTGCTGATGGAGGTCAAAAGGAGTCACGCTGTAGGTAACAGAATGATAAAAACAGGTTTGAGTTTTTGAAATGGAAGTAGTCAGACAATGCCCTTGTGAGTCTTAGCAATGCAAAACGGTGTGTGCAAATATCTCTTAGATGTTCATGCCAAGGCTGAGTTGGGAAGACAGAAAGGATAAAAGGGGAGGTATATAGAGACATCCTGAGAGACAGAGTGAAGAGGCCGGCAGAGAGGCAAGCGCGGGAGGAAGTGATGGATGCGGGGAAGCCAACAGCGTTACATTCTCTATCTTTGCCTGGCATTGTCACCCCTGTCAGCTGCTAAATGCCAGTGTCACTCAAACCTGTGTTCAGCTGGCATCGGCCCCTCCACTGCAGGGGCCGGGGACGCTCCGACAGCATCGCTCTCATCAAGGAGTATCAAAACACTTACCTGGCAGCAACACACACACTCACTAATGCATGCACAGGCAGTCGCTGTGACGTAAAAGGCTTCTTGTTGTTGTTTATGCCTGGAAACTCTGAAAACTTTTGTGAAATCAGAAATCCAGCACAGCTTTTTTTGGGCTGTTCTCGCTAAAAAAAAAGAAGCATTTTGGTTTCGCTTCTTCAAGGTTCTGCTAATTAAGAAAAATAATTCTAACCTTTTAGAGGACCATGAAGATACCCTGTCCCCCCGATCCCCTTACACAGTTTCTGGGTCATGCTGCCTTAAACAGATACCGAACCATCGCCTGAAAGTATTTTTTTCAGTCTCTAAGTTTCACAGTTTGTTTTAAATAAACATAAGAGGCGTTTCTATCCTGAAGAGAGTAAAACTCAGAGGGGATGGGAATTCCAGCACAAACACACACCCACACTTGCATAGTCACAGAGTAAATCAAATGAAGTTAGGTAGGCCTGCTAGGTAAAGTTAAAGTTTGCAGCTGTTACACCTTAAATGTGCTTTTATTCATAGATTTATTTGGGAGAAGAGCTTCACCTAAAGAAACCCTGGGCTTGTGTTGCAAAGAAGAGTTTGTCTGTTTTACAATCTGTGGGTTGCATTCAAGGGACAGTGTGAATGTGGGAAGAAGCACAAACATTATTCAGGTTAACAACAACAACAAAAACACTTTTTTTAATTGTTATAGAGATAAGAAAAAGCTGCTGCTACATGTCTTTGCTAGTGATTCTTGCTGGATATGTAGGTCTTATCATCTATCAGCTCTAGTATGGATGAGTTGTCACAGACATTGGTTAGGATCTTCTCCTAAATTAACTGTTTGCTTTACATACGATTCTGCAGTGAGAGTGTTGTAAACTGTCCATTCCTTTATTGTAATTGTGAGTTAACAAGGTACTCCACTTTTTATTTACACGTTTAAAACAAGGATATCAAATCGATAAGCCTGTCACTTCATATGACATTTGCACTTAGGCGGTTGTGTGAAATGACACAAATGTGGCATTCTTTCCCTTTGAGATGGATCAGAATAGCTAATTTGATGTTATTTTTAAAAATACTACTTTGAAACAGTAAATGTTGTAATCTATTTCAAGCTGTGTATGTGATTGACATCCACCTAATATCCTATGAATTCATGCTGGGAGATTTCATTTTTGAAATACACAATTTTTTCTTTTAATTCCATCCTCTTGTCTTTAAGAAAAGAAAAGAAAAAGTCAAGACAAACGTTGTCGAAGCAGGCTCTCTCTGCCGCGTCTAAGCACACACCCACTATACTTCACACCACACACAATACCAAAGCCTTCCTGTCTACCCACTGTCACACATCAACTGGCTCAGTCAGATATCTGTTACGTCCCGCTGCTTTGCCCAAGCCCTCCTGCGGTATCTCCACTTTGAGTTCCTACTGATACGCAGCATTCAGGAGGTTTGTATCATACTCAAACCATATGTCTCTGCTTCCCACAAGAAAAGGAAGCAGCCAGTTGCACCCAAAGAAGCTTGCATCTTTACAGAGCACATGGAGAGCTTTGATTTGTATGCAAAACTCCAGTAAGTAAGTAATCGTCTCAGCGCTTCATCCTACAGTTTGCCACCTACTAAATATGCATCTTTTATACTCTAAGAAAAGTCTTGTATGATCTCTTGCCTATTCTTTCTTGAAGATGCAAACATTACATTTTTTCCTGCAGGCAATGCCACAAAAATAAACCTTATGGTATCTAAGTCAAATTAATCTTTTTGGGTTTGCTTTTTCTGCATTGAGTAAACGTTTTGGATTTTTGCAAGCAACTTCCCTCACATGCATCTCAGCCATGCAGACAGTTCACACAACCCTGACCCTGCTGTTCACTCACCTGTATATCTTGTACTTTGTGGTGAATCCTTGCTGGTAGCGCTCTGTGAAATCAACAAACTCCTGCGAGTGGTGAAAGGGACCCTTGTCCGACAGGAGCCAGCCCAGGGGCCCAGTGGAGCCGCTGAATCCGGCCCCTGCAGGGTCCGCCGCCCAGGCCCCTTCAGACACCCAGCTCTGGAGCAGGCTTAATGTTAACCACTTCCATAGAAACATGAGGGCCGTCAGTCTAATGGAGATGCACGGGCCACTCATGCTGCTTCCCCCTGCCCCGGTGACTCTTCATTCTCCACCCACTCTGGATGAGTCCTGGAGTAAGGAAAAGGGAGGAGAGAGAGGGAAAGGGGTTAAAAAAAGGGTAGACCCAGAAAATAAGAAGGTGGAAATTCTGGTTTGTACATGAGAGGGATGAAGATGAACTCAGGGCTGCATTTTTCAAGAATTCATGGGTTTATAAATAAGGCAAGAGGCCACTATTTTAGAGGTAGTTAGAATACTGACAGTGCAATTAATGAAGATTTTTAGGAAAATACGCTCATTTACACTGCATTTTCAACCTTAATTAGATATTAGAAAGGCTTCAATATAGTGAAGTATTACAGTTTTGTTTTCAGTGTGATGTTTGTTATTACCTTATTCTGTAAGTGTTGTTGTCCGTGGCTGGTCGGAATTAGTCTCCGCAAAATCCCCAGATAGGACCGTGAAGTTTGGTTCGCCTCGGCGCTCACACAGGGCGGCATTGAAAACAGGACTTAGCTGAAGATTATCGCCACAAATGCAAACAGACGTGCAATTAGGGGGCCGAGCAACTTGAGCGAAACAGAAGATGACACCCAACCTCCTCAGAGCGCGCTCCTCTCTTTTCCTTTCTTCTTTTTCAAAGCTGCATATTTCCAGCGGAGAGCTTCCAAACGACGCGCAGAAGAAACTGTAGGTCCAATCAGGCGCAGTGAGTCGCAGCGGACGCGCTGCTTCAAGAGCGCACAGGGTCAAAGCTTCCAGGTGGGCAAATTATTTCAGAACACGAGCATGTTATTCATTCTTAAAACGCACAGGGACTCAAATGTGCTCCCGCTTTTGGAAGCGTCGCTGTTGCTGCTGTCCTCTAACTCATTTCTGCTCTTTATTGGAGTTGCGCGCTCGGGGCGCATGCAAGGCGCACGAAGAGCCGCTGAAGCTGCTGACAGTGCCTGGACTCCCAGCGCATGGAAATGTGTGAATGGCATTCGCAGCACTCTCTCGCTCTCTCTCTCTCTCTCTCTCTCTCTCTCTCTCTTGCTCTGCCCTCTTCTCTCTCTCCTGTACCATACCGCCGCAATTTAATTTATTCCAGCAGCGATCACACTCCCGATTGGCTGAGACGAAGAACTGGAGGAATAGAGAGAGAGTAGGAGGTGTTCAGAGGGGGGGCAGGTTGGATGAGGAATGGTCGGAGGATACTGATGTGCCACAGTCAGATCCCTCCTGCTATAAAATTGTGTAAAGATTAAAAGCAGGACGCTATAAAAGAGGAAACATGGAGAAACCAGGGTAGGAAGGACTTGTCAACTTTAATAAGTCGACTTACTTCACATTTACGGCCATATTTTAATCTGGAAAGTGTTAAAATCTGCTAATATTCAAGATTTAACATTTAAAAACTCAATTTTTACAGCCCACATTTTCCAAAAATGTCAAACCATCTCCTAAGAACATCTAAAGGCAAAACAAATCGTCATAATAAAGACACTGCACTTGGAATTAAAAAAAGGTGTACATAAAGAACCAGATAAGTAGTAATAAAAAATGGATTAAAATAATAATTGATATTCTGGTACTATACCTAATGAATTGTCAATCTACAACATCATAAATCCTTTAAATGGTTTAGATTTTTGTGCAAATGGATCCTAAAAAGTTTGAATTCTTGGAAATAATGACTTTAATGATGGTTGTGGTGGAGACGATAATGACGATCATGAAGAGGAGGAGAGGGTGCATTCAGGCCCCCTGCAGTTATTCTCGTTATCGCCTCTGCCCTCTTCCTCCCTCTCCTTTCTTCCTGCAGAATAATCATCACTTTCACCATCAGCAAACTTAATTAGATCTGCTCTATCCTCCCCCCATCCCCTGCCTGCCCGCCTCTCTTCTCTATCCGAGGAGCTTGTGTGTTAGGACAGCGAGTGTGGATCAGAGAGCGCAGAGAGCAGGCGAACGCAGGGAGGGATATGTGCTGCTTTTCAGCTTTTCTGGCGTAGATGTTCAAAGGGAGCTTTTTATACAGGGATTGGATTAGAGAAATGAACACCATTGAGTCGCGAGATTCGCTGGTACCCAAACTCAAAGAGAAGCTGAAATCCCACGGCAGAGCGACTTGCAGATTCGGGAGTGAAAGAATGAGTTGATTTGTCACGGTTTCATCATCGTGTCTCGGGATTGGGTGGCTTTTCTGCTGACCCTGCCTCGCAGCTATGGTGACTTGTGAAGGACGATCCTAATGGGAGCAGACAATCTTTGGTCTATAGTGTTCTTTCTGGATTTTTCTATTTTTAAGCTGCATTGTGGCTGGCCATTTAAAGTTTGTCTGCAAGCACAGTTTAAACTTTTTTCCCCAAACTTTTGAATAAAACATGATATTTAGTGCAGGGTGTCACGGCTCATTACTTTCATGGACTCACATTGCATTTTAGGCATTTTTTAGAACACTGTTTTTCGGCTTCTGAGCCACAAAACTCAAACGAACAGAGTGAAAGCAAGTCCCATCAGCTTATATTTACTGTTTGAAATAAATCATTCATCAATTCCCGAATGTTTGTGGGAGAGTAGAAGCATTTTTGTGTGTACAAAGGCAAGTGTTCTTGTTTATTGCTTTTTAGTACAGACAGGCAAAGTGATGGAATTGATTGCCAATTGATGGAACATGGGGATGTCCATGTGAGACTAGATGTAAACAAATACTGCACAAGGAGGAAGTGTGAAACAAATAGTCCAATTGGATGTCACAGCAAAGGGCTCATTATTGCTTGAGAAAGGTGCAGGAAATGTGTAGGCCACAGTGGCAGAGCAGTGACCTATAACAAAGAAGACATCAGTACGCCTTTTAAGGCTGCAATAACCAAAGATAACAAAACCTTTATACCTGCAGTCAAAGAGATACGATCCTGCAGAGGTTTTGGTATTACTTAACTATGGAGAAATGGTGTCGTAATGATACCGAGAATAAAACGACAAAAGATTAGATACTTGTAGAAACCCAAATAAATAAATACCTGTTTCAATACCACATCAACAGAAATAAAGGTTTCAGACACCCAGTAGGTAATTTCATGTTTTTATTAACAACAATGTCCCCCAAACTCCTGCACAATGTCTAATTTGCAAAAATACATCGGTAACTTGTATTTTTTAAGCAATTTAGACAGTGCTCAGACTACTTCTCTTGTGCCAGGTTTGGTTAAAAATATTATCAAAGATGTGACGTTGTTTTTTATTTGGTACTTTACTTTCAATCCATAGGGGCTGCACCACGGTGCACTGGTTATCGAATGTTCCTGGTTCAAATCACTGTTGGACAGGAGCCTCTCTGTGTGGAGTTTTCAAGTTCTCCCTGTGCATGCGTTGGTTTTCTCCGGGTACTCCGGTTTTCCTCCCACAGTCCAAAGCAATGCTCGTTAGGTTAATTGGTGACACTACATTGCCAGTAGGTGTGAATGTGAGTGTGGCTGGTTGTCTGTCTCTGTATGTCAGCCCTGTGATTGACTGGTGAACAGTGCAGGGTGTACCCCCGACTCTCGCCCAATGACAGCTGGGATCTGCTTCAGCACCCACGAGCCCGAACGGGAAAAGAGGTATAGATAATGGATGGATGGACTTTCAATCTACTACTACTATTATGATACAATCACTTATTTATGTTTTTATCAAAGTATTGAACATTTTAACAAGGACATGAAGAAATCCTTAGTAATACTGATAGAATGCATTTCAACAATGTCGAATGAAAGCCAAGCCACGGCTGACTTCAACTCCTGCAGACATTTTTATCTTGCAGGTAAATATAATGCAAAATACGTATAATCTTGAACATTATTTTTCATGGACATCATTGGCCTCAGGTGATTTTGTTATTGCAATCTCATATCACCACTGTTAGAGGTACAAATGAAGCAGATTAAAGTATTAGTATTACCTCTCTTCTCTGGTCGTTACAGTAGCAGATCCTAAGGGAAATATCTGCTTGGCATTGTGTTAACCAGCTAGCCACTAACTGTGGCTATCTCTGTTGTGTACAGTGGGTTTAATAACTTTTAGCTATCTGTGTGCACCACGTTCTGTCCGTGCCACGCATTCAGGAGCAGATACGTTTTCCCAGGAAGATTCACAGTCCATCTCTGGCGTATGCCAGAAGCGCCAACCCGCTCTACAATGCTTGAAATATGCGCCAAGTCTATATTCGTAGGAGACTTCTGGCAGCATGCTGAACAGAGCAGATCAACCCAGACAGAAAGTAAGATAAGGGAATGCATAGAGAGCCTGTCAATTTCAAAATAAAACACCATACAGACTTCCCGATGGTTTCCGCCATCCCTTTATTGATATTACTTAAAAACAGGAACAAAACAATTCATCCTTGGAAAGGCCAGGTAACCTGTTGCTTGCATGTTGTCCTCTATATTCCCATGTGATCTTGTAGGGCTATGATCTCTCTATCTATCTCTTTTTTTTAGTTTAATCAATCTTTGATGGTTCACACGGAGAAATGAGGACATGTTTCCTGCCATTGTTAGGGACACTAACTCTGGAAACATTCCTGTGGGTCGTATGACAGTACATGTGAGCGTGAGTTTTCCTCAGCTGTAATTTTGCTTATAGGACTTTTAAATAAAATGGGTATTTTAGTTGTCTTGCTATTTAAGTGATCCAAAGGGCAGTTAAGGTAATTTAAACACCTCTCCTTCATTTGAATTCCAGGTGTGTGGAGCTTATCCCAGCCTACTATAGCGCAGCAAGCAAGAAAACACCTTGAGCAGGTCATCTCTCCATCACAGGGCGTACTCAGATAAAGAGACTTTCACATTCACATACAGTTCTTCTTCTGTCCTCCACCTGACTGGAATGTGTTAAAAGAAGCAGAAAGAGCTGATATGCAGGTCAGAGCAGAGATGTGGAATAAAACTGGCATTCTTGTTATTGTTGTTAAGCAACGCTATGCACCACTGAGCCGCCCTGCAGTCCAGCAATCATTACACACCACAAAATAATAACAACCTGCAAATGGTTTTGTGTCGACAAACAGCTGGTACACAGACCTCGGGCTGAGGTCTCGTCTCAGTGTGAGTGTGTGTAACCTGAATAACGGGAGAGGAACCGGGCAGTTGCATTTACTCAGCGCTGAGACAGATAGTCATTAGGGGAGGTAAACATTCACTTAAGCCTGAGCGTGCTCATTGATGCCACTCAAGGGTCTTTGTGAGGAGTGATCAGGGAACAGAGTGTAGCTGAGGTTTTAATTAGCCTGAAAACCTGACAGCTTTTGTCAGTGCTTTGTCACCACTGTGTTGGCTTCACTTGCTTTCTCCTCGAGAAGCACGTAACGGGAAACATCGGGCGTTTGCTTGACGCTCCTAGATGCCAGATGAAACGCACATGTCGCTGTTCTCTATGCAGATGTGTTTATGCTCAAGAATCAATCTTCAAAGATATCTCCGCCCATGAGCTTTGATGGATCAGACAGCACATCTTCTCTCTTTGTATAGGATGCTCATATACTGCCTGTATATATATAGCCCCTTCACACATGAGTTCCTTACATTTTCCAGATAATTAAGATATTCAGGGCCTGATATTTTTCAGAATTGCCTTTTACAAATGTAACACACAGCGTGAAATTATCTGTGAATCTATTTTGGTGTATTTGACGGGGCTACAGGGTAGATAAGTGAAGGAGTCCTCTGTAATGGTAACTGTGTTCTATGTTGATATCACTACAACATAGAAAAGGATGTTTTTCTAGTAAAAAAAACATAAGAATGTAGCCTTTCACATTCGCACAAAACTCCTGAACACATCCTGAAAATTCTGGGGTGAGCTGCATGTGTGAATGCAACCAGCCTAATTTCACTTCAAATTGATCTGAACTTTTCAGTGAAGTTTCCACTAAAACTCGGGCTGACATAATCTTAGAAAGCAAAAAAAATAAAAACATCAAGAGCAAGCGGTCGACAATGTTTATATCCTGCAACTGATGCATAGCCATTTCAATCCTGTTCATGTCATGCAGCTGCTTCAGTCTTTTCTGCTTCAGTCTGCAGGTTCTTTTCTACTCATTCCTTCATTTTGTGATAATATTCAATTACACGTAACATTGATATAAATATGCTGATACAACATCCTGGATATGTTGTAAACATTCAGCGGCATCTGTTTCATGTCATGTCTTGCCCCCAAACCCCCACCTCATCTGACAGAAATCTCCTACTGTGAGGGACATGTGTGAAAGAGCATCTCAGGAACATTTCAGAGGCAGGCTGCATTTAATTTTCCAGAAATTTTCAGGAGTGCATGTGTGGAAAGGGCTAAAAACTGACGCAAGCAGCAAACAGTGAAACTCAGCTCAACGTAACAAACGTCATACCACCACACACTTGCTTGCAGTGAATGTTACAGAGTGTTGCGTTCACACATCAGCTCACTCTGACTTCATGCAGACTTTTTAACATGGGGGTAGCAGGAAAAGTCCACATCAAGATAGAATGAACTGATTCAGCCATTTGCATTCACATCATAGACTGTACAAAAAACACAAACATAGTCTCAGTGATGGCAGTCGCCATATTGAGAAGTTGTCTCGACTTAACTTTCGGTCACTCTTGTTAAAAAGGAGCCACAGGAGTGGAGCTGAGGCAGGCCTAAGCATCCTTGCAAATAGCTAGAATGTATCAACTTGCAGTCATATCAGTCCCATCCCTAATTATGCATAACTCTTATCGTCCCTCAACCATCGCCCAACGCCCGGCCTCCACCATCGTACTGTGTCATCCCCGCACAACCACCGCCGTCCTCATTCATGCACGGCCTGCTCCGAGTGCGACCTCCACCTCAGCGGCAAGGAAATGTTGAAATGTGAAATCCTGCCTGCTTATTATCGCATGTTATGCTCTTTTGTAAAGCGCCTCAAGCGTTCTCTTACACTTGTTATGAATTGGCGCTATACAAATAATGATTGATTGATTATCCTTAATCAAATCAAAATAGATGAGTTATTTCACCCCCCATACTGTGTGTGCCGGTAGAGATATTAACAACTCAGACCAAAATGTTTCTGTTTGTTTTTTCTTACCAAGGATAGTTTTTTTCTGTTGTCATAATGGGCATTTTAACATGGGTGTGAATGTGACTTCCTGGGCTTTTGCAGTCAGCCCCAAGAATGCAAGTGACGAACTGCGATTTTTTCCACTTTAGTAGTGGCTTTGTTTCTTAACACAGGAGGTTGTTGCTCGATTTACACATGTACCACACCCTGACACCTGGACAATTTCAGGAGTGAGGTGCATGTGTGAAAGGGACTTGTGTAAATTATAATTTGCTACCTGTCAATTCTTAAGAAAAGAGAATCTACCTCATTTAATAGTCTCCACATTGCATTTCCCAGTAGGGTCAAAGGCATATGTAATGTGGTGATTAAAAGGGCCCACAGCCTGACAAAGCTTTTAATCAGAATCTGCATTGCTCACTGCTCATTTGAGTCACCAAACCCACCATTAATCAACGTAAGAAAATGCTGAGCCTCATGTCGGGTCGTCTGACTCTTACTTTTTGTCTTGGTATTTGTTACACAAGCAGGATTGAATGAGTATTCAAGGTTTTTTTTCCCACTGAGTATAATAAATGCCCTGTTACTCATTAACTTTTTGGAACACTGCGAGGTCTTGTGTTGTTTTCTGAATGTGTGAGACACATCATTGTAGAGAAGAGTCAGTAGGAGGTGGATGAGCTCTACAAGGCTGTATCACACACTGCACAGTAGATGTTGGCTTCAGTGCATTTTCTTTCATGTCTTTCACTTCCTCTTCTTCAGACTGTTGCTTTCACTTTTAAGACATTCAACCTCCATCTGATAACTCTTCAACTTTCAATCTTGACATATAGTTTTTTTCTAACCGCTATGCACAGTTTAAATAAATTGCTGGTGAACTTTATTCTCATTATTTCTTGGGTTGTGTGAAATATCTTTGAATTCTGAAATTCTGAAACCATCCGTTCTCACCTGTCATCTCCTCTTAGAGAAAACAGACGTTCGAAAAGACCTTCTAATCCCATTGGGCAGAACATGTACAATACTTTTGCATGTGAATGTATCCACCGCATGTATCTAAGCTAGTTAATTATGTATAATCATATGCATACATGCAAATGTGCGATCCAACATGACCTCACTTCTGTTGCTATGCACACACTTTTCTTTAATTTATGGTCTGAACATATATTTTTTTTACCATACTCGCCAATTTATCTTCCATTCTCTTTCCTATATGGTAGTGCTGTAGTATTCAAAAGGTCTCCAGACCACCTTTTGGAGGCCTCGGTCTCGAGAGCTTTTTTACTTGGACTCAGACTCGGCAGACTCTCGATTTTAATTCAAGACCGGTCAAGACAACCACTTTTTCCACGCCATTACTGCGATTAGAAAGAAAACGTCCAATTCTAAAACAACAAAGAACTTCAATACATCCATAATTTGATCTTTATCTCTCGGTTACGGCCGCTACCTTTCCTGTGTTATGGTCTAAATGAGTGACACACCCCCTGCACAACAGGTTGAGGATTTTTCAAAGATATTTATGGTGTCAACCTGCCTTGGTCTTGACTCAGTCCCAACCCCTAAATGCCTTGATCTTGTCTCGGAGCACTTTGGTCTCGGTTAATGTGGTCTTGACTACAACTCTACTATACGTATATCAAACATCCAAAAACAACAGATTTTGTATACAGCTTGATTTTTTAGAATGGGAAGTGCTGTGATTTGTGTTTGTTGTTTGTAGTCCAAACTGTATTAACCAATCACATATCAGTCGGATCTGATGTATGCAGGAAAAACAGTCTGTGAAGAGCAAAAGAGCACAATCTGTAGTAATGACATCCATCAGAAACGATCGATCCGACCTCTATACAACACACAAGCACTTGAAACGTTGTTTTCCCCTCATTTGTACTTTTTACAAATCTCTCTCCCTCCTTCTAATCACCAGCAGGGGAAGACTACAAATAAAGAAAATGTAGTAGCATAAGACCTCATTACTCTACCTCTCAGTTGATTTATAACTCCATCAAACCTTTTCCTGATGAGGTCATCATCTGCTAGTTCTGAGTCTTATCAATAAAGCATGATGTTAATTTTATAAATAATGGTAATGGTCCGATTAACAGTAAAATCGACATTAGAGCAGGGTGTTTATGGCATGGCTTCCTGTGACTGACAGGTTGTTACCATGACAGCCTGCCAATCCACACTGTCATTCACGTCTGGTTCAAAAACAAAACAAACATGGGTTTAGTTATTAAAAAAAAGTCAACGTGTCCAATCTCATGCACACAAGTCAGCACTGTCGTTCAATATTATCCAACCATTTACCTGAACATACTCTTTAGTATCAATAAGCAACACATAAACAACACATTATTAGTTTATAACCATTACCATTTGAAACTCCTAAAAACACATGATCATGTCAACTGGGTTTCACTTTACTGAACCTCTGTACAGTACTGCTCATGTGAGTACATGTATGTTGTCTGAAGAGGTGTGTTGGATATCATATTGTATGTCTGTAGTTGACTATGTAGTCATTTTTGTTCATATTTTGTGTGAGAAGCATACAACAAATATGAGCTAATATTGTTTGAAATGTGCCACATGAATAAATCTGACTTGACTTATGTCATATGCTTGCTTTCCAATTGCCGTCACCCGTTCATGCACAGAGTATTCGAGGCGAGAGAGAGAGAGAGAGAGAGAGAGAGAGAGAGAGAGAGAGAGAGATGGAGGAAAGAGAAATGATAAAACGTGTCAGTATGTCCACAGAGGGAGAAGCTCATACCTCTCCTTACTGCCTCCCCAGATGCTCAGCCTCTCCCGGGTGTTGCTTCTGTTACTGAATGGTTCTGACATTTGCATATTCTGTCAAGAATACAGTGACAGCCGGTGTCTTTGTGTGTGTGTGTGTGTGTGTGTGTGTGTGTGTGTGTGTGTGTGTGTGTGTGCTCATGCATGAGTGCGTGCGTGTGATATGATGTGTAGCCCGTGTGAAATCGTTTCCCGCTATTAAGGACTGGTAGACTTTTCACCTCATCAGGGAGTTGAGTTCATTTGCAGGAGCAAAATTGTTATTTGCAAATGTTGCCACTCCAGTTGGAAAACCATTAACTTCAGAGATTGAATTATATACCGTGTTTCATAGTAAAGAATGGACATTATTTGATTTTGATTGAGTGGGAGAACACAAGGTAACAAGCAGATGGAGAACTCAAGCATGTCTGACTTTCAAGATGTTCCTTATATAGCAATTATTGTATATTCTTGCTTTCCTGTCAAGTGAGTCTGTGCAAAATAGGGGAGCGGAATAATACAAATTGGGAAAATGATGTTGCTTCACCTTCAGATGTGTGAATAAAGAGAGGGAGTAAAGAGCTGAAAGAGGAATCTAGTGCCGCTCTTTGCAAACACATTATCTCAATAAATTCAACAAATAGTTGCAGTGGCTATAAACTTCTAAATATTGAAGTTGTAAGTTCCCTTTGAGTGTCAGTTTTCCAGGTGCAGGGATCTCAATGCAGCTGGCAATAGTAAATGACAACCTACAACCTATGACCAGACTCCAGTGTGAAGCGTTGAGTTTAGTTTCTCCTACAGTTATGTATAAACTGTTATTGTAGCCAAAGGGTTGTAGCTCGGCTTAGGCACCAAAATATCGTTAATTTAAAGGCACAGTATGTAGATTCCACCAACAGGGGGGTCTCAATCAATACAATAACAAAAGATGACGTCGAGGCACGCAGGGAATCCTGACAGTGACTCTCTCTGCTACTCCACCACCCCACCCCTCCATTCCTGATGAAAATGAACTCCACGGTGACTGAGTAAAGACGATAGGCGAAACAGACCTGAGGAAGAGAATATGTTTACCGACGATGTATCCAAGTATACGTGACATTTGAATCACAGCAGCACATACAGCAACAGTACGCCAGCTTTCAGTAGCAGTTCTTGCTTTCTCATGTAGCGGTCTTTGACGTAGCATCTGGTGTTTCCATGGTAACGATAAACATGTTGTGTCTATCATGGCGGCTCTGTCATGGCGGCCGCCCTGAAAGACACTTCTCGTAACAACTATAAAATTAAGGATTTATCTGGCTTTGATATATCTATTGGAAGTATTTGTGGTAATGTAAGTACTCAACAACAAAATATATATAACATCGGTTTAGTCAACTTTTTATTAATTTAGATATTTTAATGTAAACATTGTAATCAAATTCTACATATTCGACGTTTAATGAAGATCCAAGTTTAAGATTAAATCAGTGCTAACATTATGTAGCTTAACTATGGTACATAGCTTATTGTTAGCCAGCTATGATGACACTTTTTGCCTTTATATCAGTGCTACAAGTAATCACATTATCAATGAAAAGAGTGACAAAAAACATGCTGGGGAGCAGAGAAAGTATGAAGCAGCCTCATTACATGCAAAAGAATAAACCGGTTGTGCGTCAGTTGCAGGATCCACCTTGTGTGTATTTTCCTGAGTATAACCTTCTGTGTTTATACATCTGCTAACCCAAACTTCTTGTGGAGATTGTACCAGGGGACAGGCAGTTAAAAGTCAGTTTAAAGGTGGGGTGAAAAACGTGGTCGTTTGCGTTTAACACATGCAGCTGACACGGAAAATGTTAGAAATCTTCAGGAGTGAAAGTGCATGTGTGAAAATGTGGGGGTTACTCACCAACACGTGTGTGAAGTCAACGTTGACTATTCGTTCACAGAGGATACACACCAAGTTTCTTAAATATATAGTAAAAACTAGAGGACAGTGTCCTACATTTTTGGTCCCTACAGCATCATCGTTAGAAGAATTGGCCGGCTAACCAAGCTGCCTTTTTAAACCATTACATTAAAATCCTCTCTGAGAGGAAGGATGTCCACTCATAATCAATGCCAATTAGCAGTAATGTAGAAAAGTCTTCATTCCCCCTCAGAAGAATCTTTATCCAGCATGTGTTGGCAGCTGACTCATAGAGCTTTCTAATGTAATCTATGGATGGTTAATTGCTTTGTTTTAAACTTTGATGTTTTTCATTTTAAAGTGGGAGATAATGACGGAGCTTTAATGTGAAACAGTCTTTCTGGTAAACATTTAAACAGACATTTATTTAAAGATTATTTAAATGTTGTCAAAGGATTTCAGAAATTTAAAGTCAAGAAGAGAAAAACAGGAAACACAGTTCAGAAGTTCATGAGTCATGACACATTAAAGATACATAACACGATTGCTTAAAGGAGCAATAGGTAACTGTGACCCCTAGTGTTTAAAATGGGTACTGTGGTCCTAATTCAAAACATTGAATTCCTCCCTAGAGTCGATGTGCACGCAGGTTGCCATGTCGCAGACACTGAAGCTTCAGTGTTTACTACTACACTTACTATGAGATAGTAAGGTCATTTTATCATTTAATTCAGTAGACATCTTGCATATTGCTCCTTAAACACAATTTATTCTCAATACATGCTGATTTGAGATATTTTTACATACACATACATACATACAAACACACATATTGCTAGTTAGCTCAATTATCCATTTTATGTAGTGTCCATAAATAAAAACAAAATAAGACTGATACAAATGCTTACTTATCTGTCTGACTAATACAATATCTCACTCTTTTTTTTTTAGCTTAGCTACCCGTTTCATTTTAGTCCAGCGCGGCTGGATGTCCTTAAGGGTCTCATAAAACACGGTAGGAATGCTTATCTGACCGAGCAGATTGCTGGGCTGGCACAACCCATTGTATAAACCTTGTTAGTGTTATGTTTTTTCCTCCCTCTTCTGTTTTTACCTTTTCAGAGTTATTTCCCCTTGATGCTGGTCTGCATTTGCAGGGTTGGGGGGGGGCAAGGGCGATTCATTCTCTGCAGAGAGAAACGCAAACAATTCAGCAGTGATAGAGAGACTTTTTCCAGAAAAAAAAAACCCCTGTGTTAGTAGGACATTGTCTGGGTTTATAGAGAACATAGGTCACGGATAGAAAGTGCCCAGCCTCTGCTTGTGGCGGCTTGCTGCTGATAAATGACCTCAGCCAGCAGCTCACAGTCTTGTGCAGAGTCCAGTTGAAATACTCAAGAGCCCTGCTCCAATCGTCTCCATGCAGCGCGCATATTGTAAACAAGTGTGATTGCTATTTCTCAGCCATTGTGAGTGTAACTGTCATCAGAGTATGCAAATGGGCCAAACAGCTTAGTGCCATCAGTCTGTTATGTGCTCTCATGAGAGGCGACACAGCTTGTAAAGTGCAATTCTTGGCCATTTTTTAGAATTACACATTTTTACTTTTAACATGACTCAGTTATTCTGAAGAATGTGCTCAATACTATAAGGTTAGAAAATACTGTATGAGTAGAAAATGAATTGAGCAGCTTGTACGGCATTAACAAAGTGCTATTGAGCAAACCATTTGGGCTGTGGGTGTTCAAGTTAATGGTAAATGGACTTGAGCTTGTATACCGCTTTTACACCGCATGTCACACCTACACATTCACAACAGTTTGAGGCTGCTATGTAAAGGTCACCATCAGAAGTAAATAATCCCATTCATATATGTTCATACACTGCAGACGAAGCAGCAGGAGCAACTTGGGGTTAAGTGTCTTGCCCAAGGACACATCGGACATGTAGAGCATGCATGAGCTGGGGATCGAACCCCCAGACCTTCTGCTTGAGAGACGACTGACTACCAAATGAGCCACAGCCGCCCCAAACAGATGAATATTAACCGTGTTCTTTCCTTACTTTCAGAGCGTTCTTTGTACTACACAGCTGCTTGATTCAAATAATCAAAAAACGAGTTGTTGTATAATACCTCAGAAAAGAGTTTAAAAAATGCTTATCTTTCTTAAGTTGCAGTATTATCAGTTACAACTGCAAAGATCATTTGTACTTTCGAGAAGCTGAATCCAAGGAGTATTTGGAAATGCTAGACTATTTTTGTTTGTTTAAAGCTTGATTGTAAGTGTTTCACTTTCTTACTGCCATAGCACTATTGAATCAGTTAGGATGTAGCCATGAGAAACACGGAGAGGAAGGCCAGATCCTTTTTATAAGGGCACACAATGTCTTGTTTTTCCATTGGATGTAATTTATGGAGATTCGATAGTGACATTTGAAAGTTGGAAAAGTGAAAAAATTCGATGCTATATTTTCTGAACTGAATACACAAACTTTACTCAACGAAAAAAATGGGTCCCTGGAACACTGTTTGGAGCTAAAAAGCTATCAGGAGAGTTACGGTTTCACTGTTGCGGGCCCCCACCATAACTTCTCGCGTAGCATTTTTATCTTCAAACAGTGTAACAGGGACCACATTTTCCTCTGAGGACAGTTTGTGTATAGAGTTATGAACATAAACCACAGAATCTGTAAAACTTCTCCAACTTTCACATTTCTCTACCAAAACTCCAGAGTGCACCTTTAAGAATGCAAAACAAACTCCTGATGAAATCATCCAGAATTTTAATAACAAAGAGTCTTGCAGCTGTGATTTATGTCCTGGCTACGAAGAACATTGGTCCATAATACACAAAAGCCATCTGACAAATCCCGGTATTCAATGATTTGGACATGATCGCAAAGTACAAAATTGTACATGTCAAGAGTTTTTCTTTAGTATAGACACTAGGTTTCCTCTACCATGTATAATAGGATGTCTGGCATGTACCTTTGGCCTTTTAGTTGGATCCTTCACCCACTGATCTGATAGTACGGTCAGGAAACCTCACCATCTTGCTAAGGGTTAGCTCGCCACTGTAAGGTGACTGTTTTATGGCCGCCAAACATGACAGGTAGCTTGTTAACTCTTTGCTACCAGTTGGGGACCAACCACAAAACAAATCATCAATGTGTACAAACACAAACATTGTCTATTGAATCAGCACTATTTCTTTCTTAAATATTAACAGTAAACCATGAAATGGCACTTAAAGTGATAGTGGTTCCTCAGTATAATAAACCAACGGGGAATCACTCTGAGCTCTACAGTTCCCTTCAGTTTCAAAAGTATTGTAGCTTCTTCCAACTAATTTTTTTAGTATTACAGCAAACAAAATGTTTATACTGTACGTGAAAAGCGGCCAAGCACCAAATTGCATGCCCTTTTTTCAGGATTTTATTATTTGAAACTCAAAATACTTGTCGAATTTATAGTTTTAAAATGTTTCTAAGATTGCTCTCAGCATTCAGAAGGCACCAGCACTTTTCCGCATGGAGCATGGGCTGAAGAGCATTGTGGGTGAAGAAAATCTTGGAGATAATGAGGTAAATATTGGACTTTTGAATACTTTGATTGTGCTGCTCAAGATGTTTGCAGTAATTTTACAGCCATTGTTTGCTCACATAGATCTCAAATGACCTCGTTAGGGGTCACGAGTGTTTTGGGAGAGAATCTGCACCGGCTAACTCGTTATGTTATAATGACGTGCAAACTTTCTCTGTGTGATGAAGACGATTTTTTTTTTTTTTATCCTTAAGTAAACTACTAACTGTCCTTGATTGCATTGGATCTGTCCTTGTCTTTTCTAAACACTCATTATGTTCTGGTTTTACCCCAGATAAATGAAATAATCATTTAAAAATTCCAACGATTATTACCTTAAAAAACTTGAGCATTGCTTAGTCATTTGCTGCAGGCTAAATTTGAGATAATACGGCCGCTAAGGTTGGAAATGTATCACAATCTTAAAAGGATGGAGGCGTGGACTGGAATTCTCCCTCATGGTACTATACTCTAGAGCAGTGAATACTTCAAAAAACATGCTCACATCTCTCGCCCCAACCAGTCTCATAAAATGTTTAACATTTATAGATTTGTATATTTGACTGTTTTCGTGTTTTGGTTTACTTTTAGAAAGAGAAAATCCTCCTCTGGTTATTCTCAGGAGCAGATTCTGATCATGCCTATGTGATGAAACGACTTAACATCATCGTTTCATCACAGACCATATGTCCTTGCAATACTGAAATTACACTGCAGTGATATTTTAAACAGCAGACAACAGACTGTAGTGAGATTTAATGGAATGACTGCAGATGGACAAAATGTTTAAAGCTCATGCAGCAGTGAGAGAGACAGAACTGGTTAAATGTAGTGTATTGAGCGTGTGTGTGTGGCATTTTGTGTGACATATTGTTTGTGTGAGCGTGTGTTTGGCTGTGAGGCATGGCCAGATGCTGTTTTGGGACATGCTCTCAGGAGAATAAAAGGCTTGGCTCTCTAAGACCTCATCAGCTGCCATCAAACTCTGGGATAGTGGAGAGAAAACCAAATTACATGTGATCACAAACACTTACCGAATAAATGGAATGTTGTGATCCGGGGGTGTTGCTGGAAAATGACTGACACGAGGGGACACTGCAGAGACTTGAGCTGTCACAACTCTGGCCAGAGACACAAAAAAAGAAAGAAAATCATAAGCAGTGTAATGGAATAAATTAACTGCATTTATATAGTGATTTTCATAGTCATTTAATAACTGATAAGATTTCTCATAAAAAGGTATGCACCATTTTTCAAATCAAATAGATGCATACGGCACCTCTATGCATACCATTCAGCATCTGTTTCAAAATACCCATGAGCATGTTTTTCAGGGTCCTGAATCACCTCTTTTTGGTAACCTTAAGTGTCTGTTTCAAATAACCTTAATGGTCTGGTCAAGGGTAACTTTTAGCACCTGCTTTACAGTACCCTAAGCATTTGTTTCAAATAACTAAATTGTGTTCAGTTTTAAAGTACCCTTGATGTCAGTTTCGAGATACCTCTTCCATCTGTTGTATGGTTTGTTTTACTCCTTTCAAGTATGTTTAATGACTTACAGTTTGTTTGGCTAGGTTAAGGTAACAAACAACCTGGCTAAGTTTATACTTACAACACAAAAATAATCCTCTGAATGTCTTAGATTGCCACCAATGGTTCCAAAACATGGAGCGACTTTCAGTGTTGAAGCCAATGCAAGATTGCAAGTAATTGCAGTTCTTTGATTGTCCGCTTAAGCCTGGCGCCAAAAGCCCCAGAAGTCCCATTAAGATCCATGTGAAAATGCCCATTTTGACAGCAGAAATAAACATGTTTACAGCCTGGTTGAAGAACAATGTTGGTACCAAAAGCTCATGTCTTTATTAATACACACTGTAAAGGAGGTTCGGGCGGCAGTAGCTCAGTCTGTAGGGACTTGGGTTGGGAACCGGAGGGTTGCCAGCTCAAGTCCCGGCACGGACCAAGTCTGGAGATTGGTCTGGTAGCTGGAAAGCTGCCAGTCCACTTCCTGAGCACTGCCGAGATGCCCTTGAGCAAGGCATCAAACCCCAAAAACTGCTCTGGAGCGCTCGCTGTGGGCAGCCCCCTCACCTCTTCCACTCTACCTTAATGGAGAAGGCTCTTTACAATTTTGCCTCCTGTCACCCAGTATCTTGCTCAAGGACACTCAAGAAATCATTCTGGTAACCTTGGTAATAATTGAAGACCCCTACTACGACCAAGTAGTAGGGGCTTATAGTTTGAGTATTTGCTGAGGTTTGGCAACACTCAGTGTGATGTAGTAGGTTTGGGATTGTACCTGAAGCTATTTGATGCAATAGAATCTAATTTTAAGGTTAATTTAAACAATCCTTCATTGGTGAGGGGGGAAAGCAAATGTTTTTCTAAAAGGAGAATTGATTTTCTTTTCCTACTTATGTTTGTTTGCCTCATAATATTCACTGGCTGAAGGTTATATTCCCCACACTTTTTATTTAATGCTGCATTATTACCCACAGAGCTCTTTCTGGCCATATCCTTACACAGGGTGATTAGAACTGTTTCAAAATGCGGGGAAATGTGTTTTGAACATTTTATTTTTAACCACTTCCACCATCCCTGCATTAGGCCTTATTTACAAGATCCTGGTGGGCAAGAGAAGAAATGTTATTTCTAACAAAAAAAAGGCTGCAAAAAGCTCATATCTGGTTTTGAACTTTTTTCCCCCTTTTGATTTTAATGGGAATTTCTAAAGGAGGAAACATGTTACGGTCATAGTTCTACCAAGTAAACTGATAAATAGTACCAAATGCAACACCAGCACTTACACCCCATAATTTAAGATTTTTGTGCTTTTGATGGTTAGTGGAAGAGGCTCTGCAGTGCAAGCAGCAGATGTTTTGACACCCTTCCAGCTTCTTTCCCTGCCTTAATATTCTCACAAGGGTCCTCTCCTGGTTTTATTTTTAACTGGCATGAATAAATTAATTACTTGAGAAGGAGCAACAAATGAAGCTCCTCTGTGAAATAATGGCATCACACACCAAACTGCTTTGCACCAGTGCAGCAGTTTCAGGATCACACACACACACACACATGCAAATATGCACACATGCACACAAAAACACGCACCTGCTCATAAATCTCTTCCCCAGAGGGACCTACTGTAGCTAATTGCGGTCATGTAACTTGTGTGTAGCTTTGTTGTTTAGCCTGAAAATGATCAGTGCGTAACGGGCAACAAAGTCAACAACATTGGTCTTAGATTTACATCCAAAGGCATGAAGTATTTCACACCTTATGAGCTATTTTGAGGGCCAAGGTGTTTGATACAGGAGAATAGGTGACAAAGGGTAATAGACATCCAATACGGGCATAATTAGGTAGCTGCAAACTGGTGAACAGCCTCCCTTCCAGCTAATACTCACTACATCTTTGCTGGGTCTTGATCTTTCCTTCTCCCTGTAAAAAAGGGCATGCCTCAGGGTTCTATATAAGGACCCTTACTATTATAAATGTCTATAAATTATCTGTAATCATCCTTATCATGACATTCTTAAAAACCCAAATGATGTATGTGTTACCTGGGTTCAATCCATAAAAGTCCTCCAACCCACAGGCCCTTACTTACGCCTAATTAAATCACAATCTTTCCAATGATATGTATTTCTATATCAAGTTATAATCGTCTGCTTAAGATTAAATCTTAATGACGTGAATGTTTTAGTTTATTTATACACATTAGTCATTACTCAATCTGCATTATGCCTGCTTTTTATTTGAAGCTCAATACAATACGACACACTTTATTGTCCCCTTGGGGAAATTTGTCTTGGACTCAAATGTATTACTGACAAAAATGTAAAAGTCTTAACACTTTGTTTTATTGTGACAATCACAACTTATACCATCAGGTTTCTGTTTCAGGAAGTGCCCTCTCAATAACAATCATTCTGAGTGTTAGGGACTACTCTTCAAAGATACTCATGGATCAAAAGAGTTGAAATTGTGACTGCTTAAATACTTTCTCCTTCAGTCTGAGGACACACCTGGTATCAGCAAGTCGTAACCTTTTATAGATTATCTGCTCTGTGTGACTTCACCTTCCCAGTGTCTTGATTTAATACTGGACTTCGTTCTCTTGCACATGACTTTGTCTTGTATGTTTGTGGTCAGACATGCCGATTGTTGACTCATGCTTTATAACCTTCCTGGGATTTTCCTATTTACATGTCCATGTGTAGAAAATCAAAATGAAAAAAGGCCTTTATACTCCTAAAGTATGGAACAATCCTCCCCAGAACATCGGGTATGTCGAATCTGTGGTCAGATAGTGGCCATAGCAAAGCCGTAGTGCTGCGGTCCTGTGGAATCCTGGCATTAGACTACGGTTTGAAAGCGAGACAGAATTGAGAGAGAGGCATTTCCCCCTCACAGATAATGCTTACGCTTTGAGGCAGGATAAGATACAGTATGCCTCTGTCAGCACAGTCAGCACCAACTTTGCCATCTTTTACACCGAATAAACACTTTTAAAGCAGATTTGATCGAATCAGTGTTCCATTATTAAGGAGAGCATTGTGAATCCATCCTCCACCACTCACAAGCACTCAGGCATCTTTGACTTAAAATCTTCAAGACACATTTCATTCGCTGAAGGATTGTTCAGTAAATTAACCAAATCCCCAACTGCATAAGTGTCAGGTAATGATTTCCCTAATTACACTTTAATTCAATTTTGTACTATATTGACACCCTTCAGTGCATCCCTGACTCTCAGCCTGTCTCCCGGTATTACTTTCTCCCCCCTAAAGAGGCAGGAAACAGCTCAGCACTGATGTCTTCCCTTCATGCTCGGTTTGTGACTGTTGCAGTCTGAGGCCGACTTCTTCTGAATCAGGGCTCCCCTTAAGGATTAGAGCAAGTACTTGGAGGTTACCGGGACTCGTGCCTTGGGTCATAACACTTGTTGAAATGTGAACAGTGTTGGCATTGAAAAGCACAATGAAAAAACAGTGTGTCACAGCTTTCTTTAATATTTATCTCCAGTGGTTTTAAATATATGTACACTTGTGAACTATGACACAGCTAAACATTTAGATCATTTCAAACACTTTACCACTTATGCTATGTTCAATCATCAGGTTTTTGTTATTAGTTTTGCCTTAGCTAAGGTTAACATGGAGCAATTGTGACAAAAGCAATTTCTAATACGACAGTAGTAAAATAAAAACAAACTGTGTTTAGATTTGTCAATCATCCCTCCTTTCAACTTCAGTGCCAGTTTAAACTCCTTTATCTCATGCTACGTGAGCAACCTGTTTATCTGTGTAACACGTGGAAGGTTTTCCACAAGCGCCACCTATAGGTATATATAGTACTTACATTATTTACAACAGTTATCAAAGCCAGAGGAATCCTTTATCTTATAGTTGTAACGCGGACTTGTCTTGTCCTGGCGTCCGCCATGACGGGACCGCCACCACGGACACGACATGTTTATAGTTGCCGCGGAAACAAAGGATGCTACGTAAAAGACTGCAACATTAGGAAGCGGGAGCTGCTACTGAAAGCTGCTGTACTGTTGCTGTATGTGCTGCTGTGATAAAAACATCATGTTTTTAAATTATATTCGGATTCAACATATTCTCTTCCTCAGGTCTGTTTCGCCCGTTCGTATCGACTTCGGTCAACTCAGAGTTAAATTTCATCAGGGGTGGGGGTGGAGTAGCAGAGAGAATCACTCCCATGATTCCCCGCCAGCCTCAATGTCATCTTTTGTTTTTAACAGTCCCCTGGTGGTGGAATTTACATACTGTGCGTATACAATTTGTAGATGCCTTTACAGAACATTGTGGTGTCCTTTAAGAAAACATCAAATCCCATTATAGCAATAAGTATAATCCTTTTCATTTAACAAGATATTCTGTAATATGTTCTTGAACAAATGTTTATTGCTCAATGAGGTCGTATTGCACTAATTATTGAATAAGGCATTAGTCCTTGAAAGAGAACTTACACCGCCTCTAATCACTGATGTAGCCAGAGCAGTAAAGAGCACAAATCATGTTCTCTCTTTTATACAATCAATCAATCAATCAATCACTGAAAACATAGTGAAGCAGGTTATTCAGATATACAACCATACATTCACAACCTTCACATGTTGACATAAAGAAAGGAAACTTGTATCTTTATCCTATTCAGTTAGTTTTTTATTGGTCACTTAAAGATGACTTATATGTTCGGTTGCATACAGTTTATGTTTTCCCCCAATGGAGCTTAACATTTTACCTCAGCCTCATAAAACCTTTGTATTTTCCTCTAGCCTGCTTCTCTGCTTTCCTGTCTGCATGCGAGTCGACCCGCTTGCCCTCTGCAGTGAGATACAGTCTTTATTCGAACAAATCTCTGGAAAAGGGCCGCAGAGAGCAACATGTCTGGCACCAGAGGCATTATGGGCTCTGTGTAAATCTGCACCGTATTAGCCATGATGAACTCATCTGGTCACAGAGGAGCATGCAGGGCACATTTACATACAAACACGGAAGGAGAGGAACACACTCTGACATATGGATGCCCACACAAATGTATGCACATGTTACGTATGCCTATATATGCACACTCTTAGACAACAGGCAATATGTTTTCCTCACCCACACAACGGAGAATTAGCATAGCTTCTACAGAAAGTCCCCTGTGTTGATTTTTTTGTAGGAAAAACAGAGAATAAACAATCAAATCTGTGGGAAATAAAAGCAGAAAAGAAAAGAAAACGTGCTGGGCAGAGCGACAGATGGAACAGGTGCAAATATTGCCCACAAAAGAGGCCGAACAGAGGAGCCAGTGTTGAGCACATGGAGGCGTTTGTGGCGAGAGCAGAAATATTTAGAAGGCTAAAAACAGTGGTGGCACTTAGACTTTGCATCCATCACAGAGGAGACTGCTGTGTTTGTCCAAAAGGAGAGGACTGTGCGGGTGTGAGCAGACTGCAAAGTTAGCTGGCTGGCCGGGAGAGAGCAATCTTGTAGATGACACACACACACAAACACACACACACACACACACACACACACACACCAGTCCAATATGTGAAGCCCTCCAATATGGTGGATAAAAGTGGATGAAAGTTAGGCACATAGAAATGGCTAAATCTACTCAAAGTTTTAGACTTTTTTTAATCAAAAAGGACAGATCAAGACACAAACAATTACAGCAGTAGAGCAATATTATTTTTTTAACAGTAAGGATGATGATGTAAACAATTAAACCGCTCATTTCCAAGAGGCATCTCCCCTGGCTCCACCCATTGGGGATATTTTAGCCAGGGATCCAGATTAGTGTGTAAGCTCATGTGTTTTGTAGTCTGGCAGAAAAATCTAGTCTGCCTCCCATACAAGCAGATTTCTGTCTGGTGTGTTTTGAGTTGGGCCAGTCACCATCGTTTATCTATTATTGGGGGGTTTTGATACAAAGACTGACTGTACATATGAGACCTGTAAATCTGTTTGAATAACAAAGATGGCTGTTACAGTTGTGGAATGCTCTGCATCATCAGGCAAGTCAGTATTGAACACACTAGACAGTAGTTAAAGTGAAAATGTGCAACTTGTACATGTTGAAATAGCAGTTTCAATGTCAATAGTAGTACAGTAACTTGCAACAGAGAATGGCATCCATCCCATTTCCGCAGACCGCCTCAGTCGACTGCTTGCAGCACTGTGTTACTTTGGCAGTGGGGCACGATCCTATCGCGAGAAGTTGCGGCACAAGTTCACACAGCAGCATTCAGCTAAAAAGAAGCCAGTTAGACCGTCTCTGTGCTGTCTGGCACAATGGCTGAGGAAAAGATACGGAAGAGGATGGTGACAAATAAGAAGAGAAAAAGAGAGAGTGACCGAGCAAGAAGCCGGACTACAGTAAATATTGCTCAGGTTTGTACATGTGGCAAGAGCTTTGCAAAAACAGGAGGCTACAAGTCCAACGCAGAGCTGGCTATGATGCTGTTGGACGGGTGAGTAATTGCATATATACAGTTCCAAAACATTCCTCATTAGAATTTTTAAAGTGTCACCATTTAAACTATTTCCATTTGTTCTAGTCACAGGAGAACTTTGAGTGACATACCCGAGACCTCAACACTCGGTGAAATGTTTGGCTATGTTGGGCTCATTTGGTATGAAATAAATTTGGTTATGAATCATATGTAAAAAATATTCTTCTATCAATCCATCAGTCCATCTCTCTATCACATTGTAATAACTGCATTATGAACAGTGCAGGTTTTAAATATCACACGATGGTATCATTTCTCACATCACAATGAAAGACAGATTTCTAGCACCAAGGTCACCAAAGCCGAAAATCTCTGTGATATGAAGTTGTGTGGAGGAAGAAGAATGGATTCTTCTTCACTTCCAGACTCAAGCTGTTGCTTTAGTTTTCAGAAGGTCTCTGAAATGTCACTGCCTTCAGTGCTGAATGTCTGAGCTCTGACTGGTGGCATTATAAGACCATTTGTTAGGCCACAGCAGCTCAGAGATTGTAAAGGTTTCTGCTTCCCTGGATCTGTTCCAAAATTGTCAGTTGCTAACATACAAAGCCAAAAGGTTTCCAACCTGCAGGGCGGGACTCCCACGTGGGTCTCGCCCTGCAGGACTGAGAGAGTGAGCACGGTTTTGCATCTCTAATGTATGTCTTTGTCTGACTGGAATATCTTGTATGCAAAGATTTACATACTGGAGTAAATTATGCAGTTTACCAACCTTTGAAGCGGAGACATGACAAACTTGTACTGCTAGTCATGATAAATAAAGATGTAAAGATTGACACTCTCACCTGAAATATTACACATCTTGTCCACATCTAAATAACATTTAAATCTAATAACTGTAGTTTTTTGTTTCAAAATAAAATGTTTTCTTGGTCCAACAGTGAAGTTAGTTCATGAAATAGTTGGTTTGGAAAGTAAAGCTGCGTCTGTTTGAAGTATCTTGCCAAATAAACTTTCAGGGATTAGCTCCAAGAAACAAGCTTTGATTTTTTTTTACAATCATGGGAGATCAAAAAGGCCAAACAACTCTTAGCAGAGATCTTCCTTTGAACCATGACCATTGGATTAGATGCATCTGATATTGATATTCTTCTATATCATTGTCTGATATTGTCTCACGTAAGACGTCTTCTTTTTTTAAATAAACATTCTTTCAAATCCCTCATTATCGTATAACTGTGCATAAAATTCATCTTTAATCCAACTTTGCCTGCTTGGAGACGTTTGCATGTGACTGTAATGTCATTACCTTCACGAGTTGCTTGCTAAAAAAAACCACAGGGAAGAGAAGGTACAGCAGCTGAGCTTAGCAGATCTCTCATGGAGGTAGGGGAGACAATATCCCTCCTTGACATTCGGTGTATAATCTCCTCTCTCTGAACAGGGCGTCCTTGCTGGATTTCAAAAATGCCATGCATGTCAAATTGGTGAAAAGATGGCTGCCCAGCAGAGCACAACAGGCTAACAGCCAACACCACCACAAGGTTTCTATCATCATTTCCATCAAAAAATCCTCCCCCCCACCCCACCTACTGTCAGAGAGCCGTGTTCCAACACGTCTCTCACCTACAAAGGCACTCGCAGAGTGGAGGAAGGAGGAGGAACTGTGCTGCTCCCCAAAGTGATGGACGCGGTTAGAGTCTCTGCATAATGCTTGCAAGTCATTTTCACAGCATATGCCGCAGAAAATTACAGCTGCCTGGTGTGAAGAAAGGAGCATTGTGCATCTCTGGATCTAATGTGAGATGTGTGTATGTAAGCATGGGTATCTGCATGTGATAATGAGCAAGTTGTGTTATGTCATGATGCTGGTATGTTGTGTTTTGTCAGTATCTAATTGTATTCTCATAGAACAGTTTGAATCCTATGGTATGAATAGCAATGGACAATTTGCCATGCCAAAGAGACATGAAAGGGCCCAGTACAGCAGAAGAAAGTCCTGTCGTCTGTTTCAAGGTACAGTTTAACATTTAACTTACAAAGCACCCTTTATCGACTGATGTAAGCTACCTCATGGCATCGGTTTCAAGATAGATTTTAGTGTCTGTTTCAACGTACCTTTAAGATGCTATTTTAAGGTATCATTTAACATCTCATGCAAGTTCCTTCTTACTGTACAACTGTTTTAAAGTACCCTTATTTATCCTTTTAAGTTACCCTTCAGGAACTGATGTAGGTACACTTTATTGTTTTTACAAGGTACAATGAAGCAACAGTTTAAAGGAACCCTACAGTGTCTGTTTTAGGGTACCCTTTCAGTGTCTCATTACTCATTAAGTGTCTGATT
This sequence comes from Tautogolabrus adspersus, assembly GCA_020745685.1. Lineage (NCBI taxonomy): Eukaryota > Metazoa > Chordata > Actinopteri > Labriformes > Labridae > Tautogolabrus > Tautogolabrus adspersus. The sequence continues at coordinate 4,863,253 of CM036536.1, read as the reverse complement.
CAAGATACTGTAAAAGTCACATGGTACCTTTAAGAACTAGTTTTTAGGTACTTTTAAGCCTCTTGAAGTAATGTTTAAAAGTAGGTGTTTGAACATCACAGTATCACATTAAAAGGACAGAATCCTGCACACTACTCCTGCTCGGTATCACCAATTTATTAGAAAAAATCACAACCTTTCAGTCCCTCTGAACCCTTTGTAGAACACACTTGACAAAAGTTCAGAGGGACCGAAATGTAAAAATAAATTGGTGATACCGAGCAGGAGTAGTGTGCAGGATTTTTCATTTTTTTTCAAGCCTAAGGGTCAGGTTTGACTACAAGAGGCTATCACATGCAACAAAGCTCAACACTTCATCCACATGTGTGGAGACTATGCAGCATTTACACACTACGAGGATGCAAGTTTTTTTTGTTTTCTTCGTATAGCCCTTGCCTGTTTAAATCACGGAGGAACAGTTGTATTAAATGTTGACACTCATTTGATATTTTCTAAATCTGACATCAATATAAACCCTGAAAAATGTCCCCTCACCTCCTGGCTGTTCAATCTGCAGCTCCACACAGAGTAAAGGTGCAGACAGCTTTTCTCCACATTCAGACGCAAAACAACAGCTTACTGTACGAAGCAGGACAACTTTATGGGCATGTATGTGCCTGAATATCATAAGCATTACACTCTTTGTGAATTAGACCTTGAGACGGAGCAGGTAGTGGGAGCAAATGATGCATCATTTTTTGAGTTAGTAGCAGCCGTAATCCATTCGTAGAGAATCAGACCCAGAGTGTGTTACTCTTCCTTGTTACTGCTATATACAATAAATACGTATGGCATGAGTATTATTATTGTATAATGTAAAAGCAATTCTTCAGAAAAAAAAACTGTTACTGGACAATTATTGGGGACATGATCTGAGTTCCATCTTCCACATTCCGCTTTAAACCAATTCTTCACCTTAAGACTAAAGTAAAGAGAGAAAGAGAAACAAGACCTTTCCTGTGACAATAAATAAATAGGCTCCTGTTGTTGTCACCTTGATATGTGTTTTTGCTCAAGTATTTTCACTATTAGTTCTGAGTGCAGCGAAAGAACAAGCATCGAGGGAGAGCGCTTAATGGGCTCTTTGTCTTACTCAATTTCCTCTGTCCTATATACGTTTCGTGTTTGTTGCATTGTAGAAACGGTTCTGCTTTTTGGGCTCTCTATTTCTACAAATAATGATATAACTACTGCACAGTCCCACGAGGTAAATAAGCTGTGTTTGTTTTCTAAATAGAGTTCACCCATTATTTATTCTGCTATGGCTTGATTCAGGCATAGTGGTGAATAATTTGAGGGAAATTATGATCAAAATATACACAAGTAAAAACAAAGAGAAGTTGTGTTTTCTACAAAGTTTTGTTTTTTCATTGATTAAAAACTAAAGACCGAATTTTCAAGTGACCTTACAATTGTGCTGAAGTCATACCCGATATCGAAATATATTTGTTTCACTGAAAGCAACCCGTAGGACCTCCAGAAAGAAAATATGACCATCCTCTGAACTGACACATCAACAGGCAAGCTCTCGTAAAGTTTAGAAAACTAAAAGTACTCAGACAACTTTATCAGAAGGTCAGTGTCACGCTCCGTTACGTCCCTGGTCTAAGGGATACCGGGACACAACGTGATGATGAGTGACCCCCACTCTTCTCACTTGTTTCTGGCTTTCCACCCAGGAAAGACAACTCAAGTCAAATTTTGATTTCAAGCAGCAGTTTAATAGTCTTTAGAGGTGAGTAAATGGCTAAAATAACAAACAAAATGTATCCAATCAAATCCCTAATCTCCCCTAACAGAAAAGCAAACCAAACAAATGCCAGTGTTCTTACCTGAGCTCCAGAACACGTTGACCGGGGAAAACGAAGGAACCAAGTAAGAGGTGAAGGGGCTGAGCAGAGTGCAGCAGGAGACAACTGTCTTTCATTTTATCAATAATAAAACTGGTTAAAACACGTAGGTGGCTTCTGAGATTGATAACTTCTCAATGGCGACGGCGTGCGGCAGTAAGAAGCCTGTTCTTGCACCACCATGGCGGGCCGTTCTGTGTGAAGTCCGGTGAAAGCTACGAAAACAATCTATGACCAAACCCACCTGCAGATCCTCATTGGTTCAGTTGGTTGATCGAGCTCATGATATTATTGACAGCTGTCACATCGAGTCAAGTTGACCAGAGTGTATTTTAATTGCACTAAACAGTTCAATCCAAAGAGCTGATATATTGCACTGTATAGTTTTGTTTGCACCTTCACCACCACTTTGTCTCCAACACAAATGCTTTTCCTGACCTTGTATGCTTCCACCCCAAAGGCGGGAGCCTAATGCATTGCTCCTCTGACACACTCTCCTCCAGGGCTTTGGCTTCATACACACTAGACCTATATAAAACTGCAGGAATAGATAGGTCGGCAAAGTCTGTCCTCAGGCACGCACAGCCTTCCCGTTCTGCACGATACCTCGGTTTTTATGAAATACACATACGCTTTTCTATTATACTGTATATACCTCATGAAATGCAGCTTGATGAAACAGTAATCTCCTTTACTGAACATTCAATGAAATTATATGCTGTTGTGGATGGAGCGGGGTCCTTTTTTCCCCTTCTTTTTATTGCATTGTTCTCCACCGTCAGACAATACATTTTATTTGGCTTCCTCGAGAGCTTCCCTATGCTGTCGTTTCTCTTCGTATTAAATGAAATCAAAATGTCATGTCTCTTGCCGCAGTCATTACTTTGTAAACTTTTGGACTTCCAAAGTCAATAAAAGCACCTCTCGGCAGCATTTTTACCTGTCCTATTTTCTCTTTTCATCTATGCTTCTCTCAAGAGCTGCTTTCTTGGATCCATGCCCTTGTGGAGAAAATGCCTTCTCTACTACCACACAAAGACAGCGTTTCTCATTTGTTTGTAAGTGGCTTTTCTGAAATTTTTTTGCAGGTGCAGTTATTCAATGAGAATGAGTCAAAACATTTTTTCACAGTTCACTTAAAAGAAACTTCTGAAGCCCAAATTCTAATCATGCTCCACACACCACAGTGAATATTGGAGGATTTCATGCACGGACACGTCTGAAGAAAATCTGCCTGGAAAAGAGAGCAGAGTTTCTCAGCACAAAGGTGCAAAAGTGTTAGAGCGCACAGATGATATTAAATGTAGAAGTACAAGAGGTCAGTTTCGCTGTGATGCATGGTAAATACAATTTTTGCTGCATAACAGTTCTAAAAAAACAAATAAAAGACGGATAGAGAGAGAGGAAGAGAGAGAGAGAGAGAGAGAGAGAGAGAATAATACACAAACATACACCAATAATAATATAGAAATCTCTACAGATACAGCCTATCATATCATTTACTATACACTATTTTATTTATTGAATGCACCTCATATATCTATGCTAGAAAACACACAAAAGATCACATTTAAATATACAAATCTGACAATATATGTTGAAAGATCCTTTAAAATATATCAATATAATCAATCTCTGATCGGGAAATGAACGATTTTAAATAACAAAATACAGTAAAAAGTAACGGAGCAGTGCTGCTCATACAGCAGCTGTTGTCAACAAATGTTTGTCATAGAGACAGAACGGACGAGCAGACCTTTTATTCTCAGCGCACAAACACAGCCAGTACTTCTCTGCCCACGGGGCCTTAGACAAAGTTGACATGCTCCGTAAGGAGTTAAACTCCTGGTGTTAATTATTCATGCGCACAATAAGGAGATGGATTAAAACTACATTAGCATTTAAAGAATTACAGAGTAGGGTTGAAATAAGTTGACATGTACTCAGAGATAGGCTTTGAGTCGTGATTTATTTGGAGAAAACAGAAACATCTTTGTAAAATTAGACATTGACTACCCCACATAAGATAAGATAAAATAATACTTTAGTGATCCCCAGAGGGGAAATTTGGGCGTTTCAGCAGCACAGAGACAGTGAAAGTATAAAGATATATCTGGAATGGAATGATCCTTCTTTCATAAGCAGCTGAATGAGGCTCTTCCCAACAAATAGTCGACTATTCCAGTATTTGATGTCACCTCTGTACTAAATATAAACAAAATATGCTGATAGGTAGATAGATTTGATCCAAAGGCAACTGGACTTCTGACTCACCTTCTGATCAAGCCGTGAATTTACCATAACCTGATGACTGAGAACCTACACAGACGTAGGTATATTGTGGTTTTGTTGGCAAATAAAGAGTGTGCAATCGTAAAGTATCAGCATACATCATTTGCAAAGGTGTAGAATAGACTGCAGTTTGAAAGAGACAACGTCTTTGTGGCTGAAAGTTTTCTAAAGAGAGGCGAGGTGTTGTAAGATGTTCAATAAGAGCATTCATCAGCTTTGCTTTTGTACATGCATGCTGCACTGTCACACTTCACTTCAGAGGTTTTCTACATTTGAACAGCACTGGTGTCTTCATTTAGTGCATGATTGCTTTGGACACTTGCTACAAGCCAAGTGGTCTCTGCTCTGTATATCTGCTTTCTGACTCGCGTCTCAAACAGATGTTTAAATGTTTCTCCAGCCCCGCCCCAGACTGTTTCCAGCCAAATCCATTTCATCCTCTCAGTGAGCTCAGTTACAGACAGATAGATCCTTTCATCCCTCAAAGAGAGGAACCCTGCGCTTCACTGAAACAGCGTGACAGACAAAGGCTTGGGGGGACGCCTTAGGCCGGCCCGCAGTCTCATCTCCTATCCATAATCTAGCCTGCCTCTGCTACTGCAGATTACCTCCATGGAAAGCAGTGGTGCTTGGCTCATGGCGAGCGGCTGGCAGCGATGGCTGAAGCAAATGTAATGCTATCGTCTGCCTCGTACTGACACAACAAGATACACATACTTGTCTTTGCAGGTCCGTGCTGCGTACAGGTCTGCGTGGTATTCAGAGTGGTTTTGTTGCAGAAGGTGGGAGTAAGAGGTTATCATGTTTTTGTATGGATGAAGACTTTAGTCCACTGAACGTGGACGTAATCCGCACTTCCAAAGAGAAAGGGATTACCGGAGATGAAAGGATTCGGAACAAGAGATTTTAAAAGGGCTGGTAATTCCACCGTATGCACAGAAATAAAAAAGACACACACATGCACATGCTCACACTCACAGGGTAAGACTGAATCTTGCTGATGCTTTGAATTAATTTGATTAAAAGTACAATATAGGTCAATGTCTATAACATGCAATATAGTAGACAATGTCTTTCCCGCTCCTTGTCCACTTCCTCTTCTCCAGCTTCTAAATATTTCAATAAATGTTCCTTCTACGTCTACTTCTTTTGCAGGAATTGACTCCTATCTTTCCTCTCAGTCACTACTCCTTACTTTGCTCCTTATTTAGTCCATCTCTCCTTCTTTCTTCGATTTTGTGACTGCTTTCTATACCTTCACTGTCACAGGCAAGTTACCTCCTCTTCTCTCCTACTTCCTTCTCCTCTTCCTCTTTTTTCTGTCAAATTTACCTTAGCTCCTTTCCCTTTTTACCTCCCTAGTCTTCTCCTTTGCTTTCCTTTCTGATCTTTGCCTTTATCTCCTTCCTTCCTTGTTTTCCTTCTCCTGTTTTTTCCTCTCTACTCCCTTTTACCTTTGTTTCCTTTTATTTCACTCCCTTTCCTCTCGTCTTTTGTCTACCTCCTCCCTCTTATTATTTTCCTGCCTCACACACTTATTGTATTTCCATTGTTAACATACTAATTTTCCTTTCCTTTTTGGTTCAGAAACAGAAACGGCAACGATCACATGGCACAAATTGAATATTGACTGAGAAGATCAGCTATCAGCAGCTTCCATCCTTTTCTTTATCTCTACCTGAACAATTCAAGACGACAAAAGCAAGTAGAAAAGTACCATCAGCGTGTGTCTTTACCTTATATGACATTAATGCAAGTCACGTGTATAGCAGTGACAGAGACACTGACAAACAGTGAAACCTACAGTATTTTAATACGAGCATGCTGATTAAATAACAGCCCTATAACGACACCTCCTACAGTCGGCTTGCTCATTTATTTTTAGAGGTCCCTGCAGTGTTGAACACGCTGAAGCAATAACTCTAGCAGCGCCTGAGCTTTATCCATCAGAGCACTGAAAAGCTATAATAGATATTGCAGTTTTTCATATACGCGTGGTTGCATGTGTGCGCTTGAAAATTAATAATTCTAAAAAATTACTAAGTGTTGGTGTTGCCTGTTGTCTGTATACCCCTGTGTGAGAGAGTAAATCCTGCTGATGTGTTAGTGTGATTCATGAACTCGTCGTGCGTTCCACGCGAGGTTGATTTAGTCTGGAGTTATGGGTCATCGAGGAGGGCACGTACTGCACTAAAGGAGGGCTGAAATGATGGCGTATGAGAAAAAGAACGGCGCGATACGGATGACAAACCATTTCCTAGGCCGTATTATTAATGAACTGCTAACAAGACAAATGCACAGTGAGGGCGGAAATGCACACCTCCATAATCAGGACTTCCCTATCCACCTCTTCACGCTGTAAATCTCCCTTAACACTCCTCATTCACCTGGTACCTTATTGACGGTGGAAAATATTTATTCTGCAGCCTGTACACCCAGGCTGGCTAGGCTAATGCACCGTGCCTTATTGTGAAAAACATCCTTTAGCAACACAAATCCTTTTGCAAGAATGATCCCTGATAAGGCTTTGTAAAAGAGGATGTGATTCTATGCAGAGGGATACTGAGAAATACAGAACCTGTTTGGAGAAGAATCTCTCAGTGAGGAAGAAATACAGCAGCAATGTGTTGCTGCTTCTGTGAGCCCATTCTTTGTGCTTAGTTGACAAATGCAGTATATGGTCAGTTTCCAGACACATGAATATAAGTCTGACTAGCTTCATTGTGTCAGGTGGAGTCAGTGGTTTTTCTCATATTGCTAAGGAACATCCAACTTTTTTCGCACATTAACTTTACCTGGGAGTCACAACTATGTCTATTAAAGGACCAATATGTAAGATATCTACTTAATTAGTCATAAAAGAACCTTACTATATCATCAGACATGAAGGAAACATGCTTTGTTGAAGTGCTGGTTTCTCTGTCAACAATGCAGCAGCCAGTATATCCTCCTTCTAAGTTTCAAATCGGGTGCAGAATGGTCTGTATTTGTTTTGACCACAGAAGGTAGACAGTTTTAAGGCCTCCCCACACAACCGTTTTGGACGTCCCTGTGTTTGCCAGGCGAATCGCAAACCAACAGGATTTGCAGCAATGAAGCGGAAAAGAGAACTGGTTCAGATAGAACTGATTCTACCCGACCTAAAAAGCCTCTGCATTTTTCTAACGAGCTCCACGAGCAATAACGTGGTAAAACTAGACTACGTTTTGGAGATGTTTTTGAAAACGGGAGAGAGGTTAGAACGCAGAAAGGTTTCAAGACCGATGCAGAGCTGGCTAAACACTGAAGCTTCAGTGTCGTCGACATGGCTAGATCAAGAGAATAAGATAGATAATAAAGTGGGAATAATGTCTAAAAATTGACCTACTGGACACAGTGTCACACATTCTTGCAAATATTTGGTATATGTAGCAATCGTAAAAAATCAGCCAAGGGGCCCAGTTTGGCCAGGGGCAGCTCTGCATTGAACCAAAGTGTTTCAGAGCAGCAATCAAAAACTTTGTGTGTCACATTTTAAAGTGACAGATGTGCACGATGAGTGCTTACCACTGATAAAATGTAACTGGGATCGATTGTACACTGTAAAAGTTGCTGCACAGTTTAGACATAGACTACAAGAACTGCAAGAAAAGCTAAAACCAGAAAAGTAACAAGCTGGAGCCAAGCCAGAGCACCCGCATGCGCCGCCATCTTGGGTGTAACTCAGAAATGTAGGACCAGACTCAATGCTGATTTTCTATCAGTTCCATTAGTTTCAACCAACAACTGATAAAACATATATTTATTTTATCAAACTAGACAAGAAACCAGATCCACGGAGAGTCTTAAACGACCTCCTTTTCTTTAGTTTCCTGTTCAGCTGGAAAGTATCCTGAACAGTTATATAAAAATTCATAACTAATGTAAAATCTGAGCAGTATTCAACACTCAGGGTAGCTCAGCAGTGGGGTTTAACATTATCACTCTCCCTGGGAAAGCAGCGGTTCACACCTGTGTAAAGTGATTCTGCCGGTGATCATGTGCAGCCTGAGGCCATCTCAGTGTATTTGTGTCCAAGGCTGCAGAGGAATGAGAGGGATGAGCAGGGTCACCATGACACTGACTTCACAGGGTGGTAATATTTGAGCAGCTGAGCAGATGGAGCCTGAGAGTTAAGTGTTGGGAAGACAATATCTTCTGAATAGTAAGTAAGGGTATCTTAATCAAGATGAGATTTAGCAGATGAACAGATGAGGATTTAACCTGCGAAAATAAGTTTTGCAGAGATGTAACATTCAGTTTTCTCAAATGTTCCCCGGGCTGCCTCATCATTCTTCACAACAGCTTTAAAACAACTGTACTGTAACTAGTAGTTTCAAAGTCAGTCTAATAGCACAATAACTTTCAACATGGATAAAGGAGTCTCTTCGGCTGTGGCTCACTTGGTAGGTCAGGGGTTCGATCCCCAGCTCCTGCAGCAACATGTCCGATGTGTCCTTGGGCAAGACACTTAACCCTAAATTGCTTCTGCTGCTTTGTCTGTGGCGTATGGATGTGTATGAATGGGATTGGTTACTCCTGATGGTCACTTTACATAGAAACATCTTTCATCAGTGTGTGAATGTGTAGGTGTGAGATGCGGTGTAAAAGCGCTTGGAGTAGTCTGTAGACTAGAAAAGTGCTATACAAGCTCAAGTCCATTTACCATTTCTTCCCTGTCCACAGAGTTCCCTGGTCGCCTGTTTTCAGCACTAACTAACTTTGGCAACTGAACACGTTTCTATTTCAAGGAGTGCATACGGCTTTAAGGCACTAGTTCACACGCCAGCCTCCAGCTAAAAAGAAACTAGTTATCACTGTTTGATAAAACGGCTGAGGCTAAGACACGGAAGAGGACGGTGACCGGTGAAGCTAAGAAGAGAAAAAGAGCCAGTACTGAGCAAATATTGGACAGGCTTTTTCAAGTTGGCAAGAGCTTCACGAAACAGTAGGCTGCAAGTCTGACCTGAAGATGGCTATGATGCTGATGGACGGGTGAGTAATATGCATATACTCCACATGCAAACAGTTTGCAAAAAATGGGCTGTAGACACTATCAGAGGCGTGTAAAGTTCTTTATTATTGCTGTACGTTGTCAGTGCTAGAGTAGAATTAGTACAAGATATCCATCAGTGACACACCTTTTTTTTCTTCCCTCAGGGGTCAATAGGACCCAACCAATGGCAGAAACAAGATAATGCTTTTATAACATGACTAACTCCCACTTGACTCTGGAGCTTAACAAATGAACTGGTTTCCTTTCTCCTAACACATATACCATCCGACAACTACCCGGGGCTACAATCCACCCACAAATTTCATTCACACCTAGCCATTATCTGGTGCCCTGGGGGGATGGAGAGCTAATTAGAAAGAGTGCAGGGGTCCTTAGGAAGTCTGCAAAGGTTTCAGCAGTTTGCTTTGTAATCACCCACATCCGTGGTGTACATGCTCTCAGGGATACGCCTTAATATCAAACCAATTTTGAAATGATTTACCTGCAAGGGAAGTAAACAATTTTGCAGCGGCTTTTATCGACTGGGCCAAAATTGCTTATTGTGCAAGAAGAAATGTAACTTGTGTAAACTCCATTAAAAAGAATGGGCAGGAGACATTTCCCCACCCTCTCTTTTGTTATCATTACTCTTCATTTTTTTCAGGTCCTCTTTGCCTGATTTACCAATACTTGAGCCAAAGAATCCATATTTCTGTGAAGTTATCATAAAACGAGAGGATAAAGTACTCCACTGTAAATTCTTTTATACGTCTTCATGTGTGTCCGACATTAAAATCAATCATCAGTAATTATAACCACAAAAAAAGATTGGCTATCTCGTCTCTGTGACCTTCTTGGTGGATGAAAGATGTGCAGGTAAACCTCCAGGTCTCTCTCATCTCTCTGCCGCAAACGGTGAAATTGCTAAAGGAGAGAATGACCTTTTAATCCAGGTGGCTCTATGTGAGGTGTGACACTGGCTCGCAGCAACACGCTTCTTTCACATGATATAACAGAAAATGTATTAGTCATCTTGAGCACAACTGCACCTTGTTCAGGGAAACGGGGAAAATACCAACTCGTGCAAGGACTGTGAGTTTTAAACTCTCTTGTCTCACAGAGGGAGAAAAAGGACGCAGGCATTTCCGTGGCAGTGCCAACAAGTATGATGGATAAGGAATTCAAAATCACTAAACTTTGGAGATGCATTTCACCTCCGGACTTCTGGTGATGTATTGAAGCTTGGGCTGATAATCAATCATTGAGACACCGGTGTTTTTTGCTATCACACTGGTATTGGTTGTCTTTTTTACAACAGATAAGAATAGAATAAGAAAACTACTTTGTGTTGGTCTTAAACGTTATCCAATCATAAATAGGCAAGTCCTCTGATATGACTCAGCAATTTTGCCTATAAGGTTTCATCATCTACTCAACTAAATTTTTTTCCAACCTCATGACAAACACCTGGGTACAGTGGCCGATTCAGAGGAAGGGTGGGTGGTCACCCTAGAAACCCCTTTGACCCCCCCAGTGGCCACCTGAAAATCCTAAACTATGATTGCCTATGTGCCTTGTCAGTGCTGGGACTTATGTTAAAATCTACTGTATGGGCTGTTGCAAAAAGGCTTCAAGTAGCTTTTTTTAAGATTTATACATTTTGAGTGTGGACATTACATATTCGGACATAAAGCTTTTTGAGTCCTTTAAGAATAAAGCTAAGACGATTGGTATGTTGCTACTCCGTTTTGTTACTTTTTAAAGTTAAAATATTATACACAGTATACCCAGGGGGGTGCCAGTTTAGCCCAGCTGTTAGAGCACACACCTCATGTACAGAGGCTGTAGTACTCCATGGCGTCCCCCACTCTCACCTCCCAACGTTTCCTCTCTGTCTATACTGTGGCTGTGCTATCAAATAAAGGCTAAATTGCCTCCAAGCTCTTAAGAATTAAAAAAGTAAATTATCTTTAATGTTATAAATTTAATTAGATATGAATAGTGTAGACAGAAAAGGCAAATAAATACATTTCAAAAAATGTGTTTCACTTGTGTGAGTCAGTGCCTAAGTTTGGCCACTACAGTCCAAAAAGTTTGTCTCTGCCACTGCTGCCTGGGGATCATGGAGAAACCTGGAGTAATACTGAAAACTTGTGACCTCAAGGTTAATTTCTGAAATTCCCGTTGTGTCTGCACATAGCAACCAGGGTAGGTAAAGTTTAGGGAATGATCGTGCTTATTTGTTCACGTAACGGTTAAAGTTCATTTCAGATAGCTGGCAGGATTAAAAGTTCCCTGCATGAAAATATAAGAACCTCTGATCCCTTACTTTCCCTTCTACATCCTGCAAACCAGAGGTTAAAAAAAATCCACCAAGTGGATGCAGTTTCTTGGATTCTAAGCTGCATGGCATTTACACATTTTATTAGAGATTTTCATGAGCCAAAAGACTGAATTCCCTCAGTTTTTAAAAGAAATGTGCAGAAAGTTGATACTAACTTTTGAATATTTGTATTCCACCTGTTTATCTAAAAATGTGAGACGTTCAGATGATAATTAAATTAATTCTTCTCCTGCAGGATCTATAGAATCCACTGGTTTTAAACATTCTACTTCAGCTCTGCTGCTGGTAATTTGTCCAATGTCGACCAGGTTTTTTATAACTTTGCAAATTTATATTCAATTTAGAAATTAACCCCAGTGCTTCCAGTCATGCTGTGTAGTGCAAACACTGTAAAACGCCCTTTAAATTATAGGTATTGAGTCACACGTTCATTTCCAGTTTGGTCATTTTTAAATGGTTAACTGGATTGCCTTCCAGTGAAGAAGCTTCCTGATGAGTGGAAACAAAGTACTTGCTGGAATAGTAACGATTGATAAAACCTTGAGAGGTTGCTCTGAATTGGACATTCTTAATTTGACAAGCTTCCCTGATTTATAAAACTAGCAAATGCAGGACATGCAGAAATAAAAATGAAAACAGCTCACAAATCCTGTGAGAATTGAATAAACTGATTCAACACTTTTGAATCCAAAACGTAGTTTCCCTCCCTGGGATTACTCTGATGCAACACATTTGGTTAAATATTGAATTGTTGGCAGACAGAGAATAAACTTTTGATGGCCTGCAGCCACATTTGTATGCATTAGTTGTGAGTCTGAACCTGAACTCACTGTTGTCACTTCCATGGTGGTAAAAACTGTCTTTTATTTCCTCAATTACATCGATTGTTTGTCCTCGGAGCATCTGCAAAGAGGCCACAACAATTGATTAGGAAATGATGTGATTTCAACTTTGGCTATTAGTTTCCTGCGATCCAATCAGAGATAGTCACACAACCGAACAATGTGGACAACGCAAACACACCCAAATTGCTCAATTCAGAAGTCTTTGGCGCTTCCTTGAATAAGTTGAAGCTGCATCATCAGAAACCCTTTTCCTGATGTCTTGTCAAGGATGAATAGTTCTTCCACTAAAAGAAAATGAGGAATCCAGAGTCATCATATACATTCAACAATATGCAAATAACATCCTACTTTAGATGCAGGTTTCTTTTATGACTCACCGGGATACACACAGTAAGTGCCAGTTCACTACTTGCTGTGCCTTTTTTTCTACATCCACGGGCACAGCTATGGCTATCACAGCCGATCATGAGTCACTGTGTCCTTGTGATTTATCATGAAAGGCAGGTGATGACATTTCAAGTGAAATACTGAATGCGTGTAAAAATTCAGTGACCTGAACAAGGATTGGAGCCACAATGCTCAAACTGTTAAAGATCCGTAAGGCCTCCTACTGAATTAGCTCATTCTCACAGATAAAGCCCTGTATGTAGAGCTAATGTGCAGGACTTGTCAGCCATGTTACACTATCTCTGTGCTGCATAATGATGTGTGAGCATCTCGGGCGCTCTGCCGGCTCTTTATACCGCAGAATGGAGACTCGCCCAACACGAAGGAAAGTAATAAATTACCCTGGCAAGATTTGAGTTCTGCATAAGTCAGGAGGAGCCACCACAGGGGAAACAGATTGTAGATTGTTTTGTGTGCAGGGAGGGAATGGGGGAGGTTGGTTGTGGCGTTTAGATTAATGCATCCGCCCGCTTTACAAAATGCGTTTGAATCTGCAAGTGCAATGTAAGCTATAACGTAAATGAGAGATGCATTATTTGCAATACTGTATGTGTGACTCGGGGATTAAGCCTTGATTTGCCTGTTTTGGTAGCAGGTGGAAATGTAACTTGGGCGTGGGATATTCAGATAGCACGAGGCGAGCTCTTTGACATCCATTCAGACGTGGCACACGCAGGCAGCTGTTTATGATGAATGTCATTACCAAGAACGCTGGTGGAGGAAGTGCCTTGTGGCTCCAACCAGCTGCAGAGACATAAGGAACTCCCATTCGAAGGGGGATGAAGTAAATAAATGAAAACAGGGACTGAATGCAATGTAATGTTAAACATGCCATATAAATGCTCGAGTCAAATATATCACAATTACAATAATGCTTTCATTTTAGTAATATGATATGAAACTAAATAAAAGAAGGTTAACACTGAAATGTATTTAAACCCACATCACGTTCGCCATTTGCATTGCAAGTATCAGTCAATACTAAACCCTGAATATTAAGTATCAATCAATATTAATCAACTGGGAGCTCATTACTGTAATTTACTGAGAATTGGTGAATATATCTGACACTTGACTGTTAATGTTTACATTGCCTTTTCCGTGAGGAAAATAAAATCTAACAGACGTTTATTGATGGAAAATACTCAACTCAAACGTAGGTTCATGGCTTTGAAGCTAAACAGGAAATTAATTGAGCCATGCATTTTTGTCTACATACTTTTATTGTTTTAGGAGGTTTAATTGTGCTTTTAAAAAAAAACCTTTTTTTAGGAGTTGTGCAAAAATCAGAAATATTTAACATCTAATCCTGCACATGTCTTTAAAGGTATGCAACACTCTGAATGTGACTATAGCACAAATCATAATAGACTGCTGCGTAAGGACTTCCTTAAAAAATGAAACCAAAGTCAAACTCCCTCTGGGTTTGTTGTTCTGAGCACTGTGTTCACACTGACATGACAACGCTTCTGACAGCTTGTTTATGTTTCACTTAGAGGCTAAAACATCTTTCTTATATATATTTTTTTCCACGTGTTACCCTTCCTCTCTAGCCGTTAGCCCTGCCACCACGTAGGGGGGTAGATGGTGTCATGCTGTGTATAGGGGTATAATAATGAAGTGTCATCGAAAGAGTACAACTGAAGGAGAACCAACAGATTTTCCAAACCAGAGAAAATACTTTCCATGGCCGAAAAAGACAAACATAGAACAACAGAGTCAGCTTTGAGATGCATATCATCACTTGAAATTGATCAAAGAATCTTGTTTTCAGATGTTTGTTAGCACTTGTCTGTTGCTTTCCGTCTCACAGACACTTACTGGTTGAAGCGAGGGGGCTGAGGGATGAAGAAGGTGTGTCTGAAGATAGCATCTGGTCTAAAATTGTACTCTTAAAAGTGCGTAAGCCTTTCGAGCCATCTTTGTTTTTTATGTATTGTGTCATGACCGGCTCAGAGGCCGTGGCAAATAAAGGAAGAGACACCGAAATAACACTTAATTTAACTGATTTCTTTACAAACATATGAATTAAATTGCAGAAGAGATGAAGTTTGGATGTCAGTAGAGTCTGTAGTGTAAGTGAGTGGGTGTGCGAAAAGTGTATTGCGCATCTGTTGGATGGAGAAGGAAGACAAAGTAACCAAACAAGGCGCAAGCCAAATCTCGGATCAGACTAAGGTGGCAGCTTTTAGAATGACTGGGAGCATCAGGCCCAGGTGCTCTCAGTCAGACTGATTAGTTAGCCACGCCTACCAATTACACAAACCTGCAACACAAGAAGAGAGAAGCAACAACCTAACAGGCCACAGGGTCGTCACAATTGTCTTAACATTGAACAATGTGCTTTGATGCTTTAGAGAAAATATATATATTTCTTGGTTCTCCTGCTGAAATAGCCTTGGTTGGAATTGAGCTGACATAAGAGCTTTTACAAATCATACAGCCTTCTCTTTTCTGTATCACTCTGTACTGTCTCCATTACAGTGTCTGCTATCTTAATACCTGTTCTACCACAGAGTCAGTGGCTTGCCCTTAAGTGAACTTGAATCCAAGCGATGCCCCTAGAATGACATTCAGAAATGTTAACTGCTGCAGTAAGGTTGACCTTCTCATAATATTTCTGTCCAGGTATCCAGGACTGAGGTACGGCTCTGTGGTTTCCTGAGGAGCAAAAGAGACTGTGCACACAGATCTAAAAAACTGTGGATATAATGATTGTGGGCCATTCACAGCAGCGATTGAGGGTAAAAGTAATTGACTTTGGCTTAGACTGTGAAGTCTCTGAAGCTCAGAGGGCTTCACACGTTCAGACCAGGTGGTGCAGGTAAGAAATCTGGCAGCATCACAGCTCTTGTAGCAGCCTCAATCGGTATTTGCGATGCAATATCTTTGCATACCTTATGTCCAAGACTGATTAGTGGACCCAAAGATTAAGGATATCACACAAAAGACATGCTCTGCTTGCATATGCTGTTCTAAAAATAAACATCAGTCACACCTTCAAATGATGAACTATGGCAGACTACAAAAGTCCTTGTTGTTGTGAATGCTATCCACAAATTACTCTTCCAATTATTCTGAAAATCGTCTTATTCCTGGAGGTATTCAGAATCATGTGACTGCTGAAACATAAGGATATAATATGCACGGTCTAAATATTAATATAGCAAAAAAATAAAAACAGCCTTTGTAAATATAATGTGGGGTAATGACTCCCTTAAAAGAGTGTTATCGAACTCACTCTGGATTTGTTGTCCTCGGGTCTGTGTCCACACAAACAGGAAAGCGCTTCCTGCTGCTAGTTTATATTTTGTTCAGAGGCCCAAATATGTCTGATAACTGTTTTAACGGCCCAGGATCGAAGGGCGCTCCCTAGAGTGAAGTGGGCAGCCTGGGTTTGAAACTGACCTGTGGCACCTTTCCTGCATGTCATTCCCCACTCTCTCTCCTGATTTCCTACTATTCTCACTGGTCTGTCTCTCTAATCAAGGCATACTTATTTATTTACTTAATTATGTTTTCTTTCAATTTCATTTTTTTTTGACTTTTTGGACAGTGGTTGGAGTCAGAAACGGGGGAGAGAGAATGGGGGAATGACATGCGGTAAAGGAGTCACAGGTCAGATTTGAACCCCTGCTCCCGAGGACTATAGCCTCTCTTCATGGGGTGCACACCTGCACCCCTCAATTTCATTTTAAAATGTAGGCACCTCTGGTTTGTTTTAAGTTTGTTAGGAAGTGTATTCCATAAGTTAGCTCCCTTTATAACATAATGTAGCTGTTGAAACTTAGCATGTTTAGGTTTCTCAAGACATAACAATGATGAGACCTAATGGGCTGTTTAGGAAAAGCACAAGTGCATAGCCTCTATCATGGTGTCTCCTGTATATTATTGTTCAGCACCTTGGTTAGCTGCTGCTGTTTTTACAAATGTCCTTAATGAATGAATGTGACTTGACTTGACTACCACTGATGTCAATGTAAGATGTGAATGGGGGAATGCATTTCTGGCACCAGAGCCATCGATAAAATAGGCGGTCAACGTTGAGCTCAATTGTCACAAGAGAATGCATATAAGCAGATTTGTTTTGATAGAGTATCATTGGATTGCTGGCACTTGCCTACTCGTTATCCCGTTTCAGGCTGTATTGAAGGCCAATACTGATAAAAGTGGTTTTGTAACAACTCTTTTCCTGACTACTTATTTAAGCCTGTCAATACAGCTGCAACCTCTTATAATACTTTGTTTGGTTTGATGTTGAATTACTGAGCCTGAATAAAAAGTGACGATTATGGCTGTGTAGTTCTTTATATTACACTCGTCACGATCGTAAATGCTTAAATGTTGATGCTTAAAGAGTGCTAAAAGTAAAGTTATGAGTCAGAGTAAGTTGTCGCAGCTTTTTGTCTGTGCTCTGTTTACAGGCTGCTGTGGTGAATATGAATAATAAATCCTGAATAAGTAGCCTACAGGCATGATTGATACGTTGTTTGGCAGCCAATATGACTTATCATCAAAGCAGGGACCTGACTTCACCTCCGGTCTGTGTTTGCAGTACAGACGCTCTCAAATGAAATGTGGGCCTAATTACATTTTATCTGATGCCCCGCAGCAGGCCCTGCCCTCTGAGAAATTAATATCGGAGTGTCCACTGCACCCAGTCTCGATTACATTTATTTTTCAAATGCATCAGCTGCCATTTCTCTTGTTAATGTGCAATGCGGGAATGAATGGGAATACAGTTCGCAGTTATTCGTCATGCCCCAAAGAGAGAGCGAGCGAGGGGCTCGGCTGAATGTATGAATTTCAAAGAGCAGTATCGACACAGAGAAACAATCTTCCGCCATTACATTTATGTGCTTCCTTTAAACTCTTACTCTCACTTAACACCATTCTATACCTTTAGAGTGGCTGTGTTCTTGATACGGATGACTTTCAGGGATCAAGCTGTCACATTATTTGATATTACACAATATTGACTTGTTTCCTGTTGTGAGGGGGGTTGTTGTTTAAGACTGGCAGTTCAGCCAGATTTCTGAAGTGAGAAGTGCCGTGCCGAGTGCTGTGCACCCCTGCTGTGGTTGTGTTACATGTGTCTCTTATCCGCCAACACGTCTTCCAAGTCAAGCTGAGATTTACTCGCGTCCTGAGGTTTTCTGTGGTGGTCTCACTACATAAAAATAATAACTACACAGAATAACTTCTGCTGGGGGGGACTTGTTTTTCGCTGATGAGCCAGAGACATGTCAGTGATGATCCATGGGTCACCCCTTTAGAGAAGAGTGCGTGGATAATGAGCATTACTTCTCCACGGTTACTTAAAACAATGTTTGTGCAGATATAGTAAAAGACTTGCTGCCTATGTGTTTGGGGGAATAAATTACTCTTATAAAAACAGCAAAGTAAATAAGATGTGTATGATATGCATGTTTGTGAGCGTTCCATCTGTGTACTTCTGTTTGTGTGTGTGTGAGTGTTAGCCTCAAGTAGATTGGTAGGAATAGGGAAGTATTGGTGCACTCTGCATACTCATGTTTAAAAAGATCTGCTTGGCATCAGGAGTGGAAAAAATGAATCCTAATTTTACCAAGAGCACATTTGGCAAATGGTTAAAGGCCAAACAGGCCCAGCTACAACAGCTAAAAGTTTGGGAGAGGTTTCTCTTCACTTCATGTGTGAACACCAGATATGCTGGTATGCACACACATATTGTTTATATGCTGTCTAGGACTAGACAAGACTCTTCTCGTCGTATTTGTTTTAAAAGCTCTTAAAAGAAGAATGTGAAACTTTTTGATCTTATTCTAAATCCTCCGCTCTCCTTCAGCGGCACACCTCCAACCCCTCTCCACTCACGTTCACACGAAGGAGTTATCAATTAGAACGCACCATAATTGAGCACCATTAAGGGCAAGCGGCGGACAAAATTGTCCTTTGCTCGAGCTGCAATTGCCTGTGGTCTGCATTGTTGAGTTAGCCGGCTAATGTTAGCACACTTCGGTTAACTCATAGCTTCATATTTCATATAAATTGACACAGAATGAGCGTGATCTAAAGACACTTACGTGACATCCAAATAAGCAGTGAGTATGTTCTTCTTCTTTTCTCTAGTTCTTGACTAAAACAGTTTTAAACACAAGGCCGTCCAGTCCATGTAAACATGATGTAAACACGGCTCTGACAACAGTACAGCTGGCGGGACTCGAGCTTCTCACTCATTGTAGACAGTCATGACTCAGAGACACATTTACAGGATAGACTTGATTTCTGCTGGATTTATTTATGTGTAAAATGTCGCACATTCTTCCTTTAAACTGATGACAGCTGTGAAGGGTGCTTATATGTCTTGAAAAGCTCTATATATAGGTAAGCTCTATAGGTATAGCTCTTCTTTTTTCCATTGTTTCAAAAAGATTTGCATGCACAATTCATGCTATTCAACTTCATATTTCTTCTGTTCCATGCAGAATTAAATGCTTATACTATTTGTTTTAAATAATTCTGTGCTCATTTATCAAATCACAAAATTGTGACTCAACTCTTTTTATTTAGACTAACGTTCAGTGGACACAAAACTGATGCATGATGAACGTTTTGTTGATTTTATTTCATTCAGTACAGAATATGGATGCCTGAAACTTGTAACATGATCAAAAACTCTTAACGATGCGTCTGTATACCAGCATTCATTTCTAAAGCCTAGTCTGTGCTGCAACATACAACTCAGTTTGATCTTCAGGAAACTAAGCCTGGAAATCCATCAAGTACACAGTAAGCTGCTGATGTAAATAACACTCTTTGATGTGAGGAAAAAATGTATTTCTAAGGATTAATGAGGTTGCACCCACATACTATTGGTCAGCAGCACTGTCTGGCAGCTGTTCTGTTATGAAACCACATCACTGTTCTCCCAGCCTCCGCAGTAAGAACACCCTCATGTGTGACGCTGCTGTCCTCCCATGCGGTCGTGATATCTTGCCAGGAAAGCTGCTAAATTAAGCAACAAGCCAGCTTGGATCCTGCATGGTATATTGTAATATTTACATGTATTTTAGGATAACATATTTTGGACTGTACTGTAAAACTTGATAAAACACTGATATGATTTTAAGAGATATTTTTATTGTTTCTAAAAGTGCAGGTAGCAGCACTGATATTCAGAATATGTTGACTAAGACAACTGCAAGATTCAGGTGGAGCTTATTGTTTCGGTGAGTAGCAGCCTAGCACAAGTGAACTCACTGACAACAATTATTAACCTTCGGAGTTCCTGGCAGTTGTTCCCTGGTTTTCATTTCCTGTATTTACTTGCCCATGACATTCGACAATGTGACAATGATGGAGAACAATAACAAAAAAAGTACATGTAATGAATGGCACACTAGCTTCTTAGAAATGCCAGGACTTGGAATATAAGTGTTGTACTTTCTACAATAGTTTGGGAAAAATAAGTGTTTGCACCCTTGAAGAAAATAGAAAATTGACCTCAAAAACTAGATTTTGAGGTATTCAAGAAAAAAAAGAGGAGCGTAATGCTGAGGGGTAAGGTGACCAGATGCAGTGCCAATTCTAGAGTCTGTTGGGGCCCATGGCAAAAATGATGTCTATCACTATTATGTCTACCAGTGTCCTGACGCTCTTCCTCTAACTTTTTTTAATAATCCCTCTTCATTTTCCTTCAGTGATTTTCATTGACAAACTTTGGAAAATACATGAGATGCTAAGCAGGGCAATGACAGCGAGTGCTGTCGGATGGAGCCCCATTAGGGAGGTTTCCTACTGTCGTCGCAAATTTTGAGCTACTGCTGTGTTTTAAAGTTTGTCAGCCCTCAGGGGGCCCCTAAGTGGCCTGGGGCTCCAAGCAGTTCCCTGCCTTGCCTGTTAAAAATTGGCACTTCTTACCAGATATCAGCTTTATGCAGGAGTAGAATGCATTTTCATCAGTATTCCTGCATCCCATGAATAAAGACGATGTCTCGCATTTGATTGGCTCTAGTGTTCCAAAGTAGAGGACAGTCGCATTTATGAAACCTGTCTTTTAAGCAATGGCTGAGTAGAAATCAAGAACAGGTTAACAGATTTTATAGAGTGTCCACTGAACAAATAGCAGGTTGCTCAACAACAGCTGAGCCGAGGTGCATTTGAATTGGATGAAACAACACTGCCATACCAGGTCTGGTCATGTCTGATGCTTTGAGTAAAACACAACACTAACACAGAAAGTGTGTGGTCCTTACACCTTGTGGTCGTGTTTACATGGCAGTGAAGGACAGCAGCACTGTCGCAGAATTGCAAGGATTAAAGAAATAACCCTGCACGATCTTTGGGCCACTGCTTAATCCGCTCAAGTAAAAAAACCTGACACTCAATTTTCAGCAAGGCCGTCCAGAGCTGCTATGACGGCTGTTGTCAGCACTGGGGGTTAACTCCATCTGCTGAAGGACGGGCCAGGGTGATGAGGTGGCCATGGCCTCTTCTGTGTCCCTCACCTTAACACCCGAGTCTGATACTGGCCGTGGGATACTGCAGATTAAAGATGAAGGCTGTAAATAGTGCTGATGTCAACTGTGTAAAGCATGACAATGGGGGGAAAAAAATCATGCAATCCTGTATATCTTGCATCATTTACCCTTAAAAACAAGGCTGTGGATTGTTATGCATAAACACAGAGAAACGGGCAGCAGTTGCAGCAAATATGGTTATTGTTAAAGAATGTTTTTGTGCCTGAGTTTATGTATTTGGCCAACATTATGTGTCTGCTGTAGCACAGTTGCCCTTAATTACTTGTCAAAAGCATGAGGCACCGGGAGTGTTTCTCTTTCTCATTTATTACGCAGCAATCACAACTTCACACTCCCTCTGTGCTTTTTTCAAAGCACAATGCACATGCATTCAGAGATGGGGAAAAAAAGGAGGAATCTAAAAGGGCAGAAAATATCTTGAGTGGAAGCTTATAGCATGACATAAAAAAAACACTTCTTACTGTGCTTCTCGGGAGACTTTTAAATCCTGCATTCAAACAGAGAAGCATAGCCACAAGCTTGAGGAGAGAGAGAGAGAGCTTTATAAACTCAGGGTGCAGGGGCGAATGCAAGCTCGTATTACTCTTCACAGTCGCTGCATTTATCTCCTAATTCCTGATTATTCTGCAGTGAGCTGCTAGGTGTGCTCAATTTACAACAGAATAGAAGACAGATTTCATCCCTGGGGTTGCAGAGGGTGAATGCGTTTCTTTTTCTTCCGTCTTTTCTATTTTTTAATTAGAGCTTAAAAGTTGAACGGTAACTGCTCAACCATTTGGGGCAGTGTTGGTGATTATTGTGGGCACAGTATTTTAATAAGAGATCATTTAGCATTTTAAGTTGCAGGACTCCTGCACAGGGAGTTCTTCAGCACTGGCCCTCAAGGCGGTGTATAAAAACGTGCATGTTTAAAGGAGTCCCCCTTTTATTGCAGCAGCTATTCTACTGTTATACAATTTTTCAGAAGCCTTGTCTCAAATGGATAAACATAATAAATAATAAATGTATGCGCAAGGGAAAATGAAGGTACAATTTTAATTGGAAGGATTTACTATTTAATACCTACTTATGAGGTGTTTTATTAAAACATTACAGGTCTTTTTGATTTGTGATATTCTTCCATTTCTTCTACTTCTCCATTTTTTCAGTGAAATGTTACCCTGCAAATTTGACAAGGCACTTGATGTATTTGATTTGCATTGGATAATGTACAGTTAATGTGATGCAAGTGGTTGGTGGAAGTATGCTGCATTTGTGTTTCAATCCCTTGTTGGGAATCCTGAGAAATTAGCCAAACAATTCATATCCAAGCATATGGTGACAAAAGCTCACACTATTCTCAAACTGTATGGATTACAAGCACAAAAAGGGTCTCTTTTGAAAGCTTAATGAAAAATCAAAAAAGACACGCACATCTCTAAGTGGGTGCTGGACAAGAAAAGTCTGAGGAAGAGCATGTTAGCTCAAATCGTCACTTGTCAATAACTCCTTTAAACGGGAGCTCTTGGGTTCATTTGCAAAAAAAAGATAAACGCCCTTCTGGAAAACAATGCCCCAAAAGTTTCGATTAGAACTTTATATAGAGCTTTCATTTGATCCAAAAATCTGTTCTGGTGCAAAAGCCCAATACAGTCTTATAGGGAACTCGGTCAAAGCAACACAACTTCAGTCTGAGTGATAGCAGCTAATAATCTGTCGTTTCAGAATGAGGTTGAAATTTTTCCAACTATAATTAAAACGTGCAAACTGCAGCTCATATAAAGCGGGGCATGAGTTCAACATACACACAGCTACTGTGTACACAATCGTGCACGTTCAGAGCACATGCACGTGCACGGCAGTAAACCTGTATTCAGGCCGTCTGATCTCAGAGTCCATTATATAACATGGATTTGTTATATTGTGAAATCGAAGTTGATGGTTACTTAAAGCAGGAAATCAAATGTTTTTTTATCCGGGCCTTATATATATATATTGAACTTAATGATTTACAGGTACAAAAATGTTGAAGTTGCACCAGCTGATTGCCACATCCAGAGAGATAATGTTCACGCTAAAGTCCTTGTTTCTGCTACTGATGGGCTTAGATAGTTGTTAGATCTATCTGCCAGGATAACAAAAACAATCCCAATCGTAATAATTTATGTTTTGGTAAGATCCTTTATCAACCAGAAAACCAGAAACCGCTGATACCAGTATAAACCCAACTCTGGTCTGCATTGGGGCGGCAGTAGCTCAGTCCGTAGGGACTTGGGTTGGGAACTGGAGGGTCGCCGGATCAAGTCCTGATGCGGATCAAAATATGGAAGTTGGTCTGGTTGCTGGAGAGGTGCCAGACCGCTTCTCCAGCACTGCTGAGGTGCCCTTGAGCAAGCCACCGAAACTTCAGGGGGCGCCTCCTGTGGGCTGCCACCGCACTCTGACGTCTCTCCATTAATGCATGTCCACAGGTCGTGTTTGTGCATGTGTGTGATTCAGGCCTGTGTGTGTGAGAGGCATGTCTCTCAATAAAACAGAGTGCGAACCAGAATTTCCCCTCGGGAATTAATAAAGCATATAAAATTAAATAAATTAAATTATTGAGCAGTGAAGGAATAAAAAGCCAGCATTGGTTAAACAAAAATACAAACAAACAGATCCATGCAGAGTCAGACTGTTGCCTGTTCTCTGTGAGATGGATCTCTGTTTTGATCAGAGGAGTCTGCTAACTTTGAAGCCAATGTAGTCATTACAAAAAAAAAGGTCTATGCCATGTGTTGCGATCATTATTGCAATGTTGTCAGACAATTTAACAATCTGAGGCTAAATATAAGAAGCAAACACAAGGGATTTAAATGAAGGTATCCTGATCAGGCTCATTTCAGCAAATACAGTCTGTCTTGTGGCTGCCTGCTGAGGGAGTACTGGGGATATTCCAAAACTTCATTCAGACCCCCAAATACGTCAAACAAAAACACAAATCCTGGGGTGAAAATACTCTGAATTCTCCTCTAAAAAGTCAGATTAGAAATTTGCAATTATCTCACTTGTTTTATCAGAAAACACAGCAGAGTGTTTTACCTTCAAGAAGTCCTCCTTTTTTTTCCCTTCTGAAGAGATTTATCTCAAACAGCACAAAGCAGCCTGCTCTTCAGCTCTCATTAGTACATCGTCTGTTTTTTGGCCAGATAACGGTACAGAAGAGCGATGGATGGCGGGACGGACAGGTGGGTTGGGCAACATCGGAGAAGACAATAAGTTTTGTTTTATTAGCAGGGACTAATTCTTCATTCCTGTAATTGAAGAAGGATTGGGGTAGATCAATAAACCTCACCAGGCTGCCCTGTTCTGGCATGCACTGACATTATAACAAAAGAGCAGGCGGCAGAAATAGATCTTTTATCAGCGACAGGGCTTAGTGTGTTTACAACACATCCCTTATCTTTCCAACTCCCATCTGTCCCAGTGCAGGAATCCAATTATGTTCCCAATATTAACCCCCTTTGGAGAATTAACCCCACACACCACTACCCCCTTTAACAAATAAAAGTGGGGGAGCAACCCGCTGCCCGTGTTAAATGAAGAAATAAATAATGGATGCTAGCTTTGCCCTCTCCTTCTGTGTGCCACTGATCCTACCCACCTGGAGGGCTTCTAAATAAGATCCTATGCTGGCTGAGCACAACACAGCAGTTCATTGATCCCCACCCTGTGGTAAGGCTTCTTCCCTCAGGTGGGCATATGAAGGTTGAAGAGAAAGGGCATAAAAAAAACTACACAGGAGCCAGACAAAGAAATACACAAACGTACAGACGGTGGAAGGCTGAGTGACTCATATGCCCTGCAGGAAGTGTACAGATCAAACGAGTCAGCAGCTTGGATGTACATGCCTGTGTGTGTTAGGCTGGTAGTGTACTCCAAAGGAAATCAAATGTGGCGTGTTCTCAAGAGCAGTCAAATTGCTGTTGAATCCATGCAATTAATATGGTCTGTTTGTTTAATGGATCTACAGCAGATGGAGCAGCCTGTGAGTCACGTTGGAAGGAGGTGGTGGCGGAGAAACTGGAAACACACAGCCCACATAACACATGTACAGTAGACAGTTTGCCGGTAATAACATGACATTGCTGACCAGTTCCAAATGACAGTATACTCGGGGTCAGCAAATGAAGCTGTAGAAATGTTTTGACGTGTTTGGTTGCTCATAATGCAGCAAAATTGCAGGTTATGACTAAGTGAATACCAAATCACAAGAAACAACTCTAGAGAGCAGTAGATTAATTCAGCCACAAGGAGCCAGAGCAAATGATTAAATGAAAATCAGAAACAGACAACGTTGGCCGTTTGTGAACAACAGACCAGATATGATCTCAGCTTTGACGGGGTCAAAGTCATCAACAGGTAGTCAGTAGACTGACGGCAAAACATTGAGAAGACCATTCATATTTGATGCCAAACACCATTCAAAAATACACACAACAAATCTGTTATTAGATAACCAGTCTCCAAATCAGCCATGTAGCTAGTACTGGGCCTACCTGAGAGAGGGAGAGTGAGAGTGAGGGGGTAAGATAGATCGACATTTGTTGGATCGCTACTTATTTTCTTGTGACTTTTTCTACTGTTCACCGTTAGTCTACTGGATGTTGATTATTTTCTTGAAATTTTAAGCAGGTTTGTATCGATACAGGAAGTTAAGTACCATAAGCTTAGGACAGTAAATATTCAAAATAAAAGCATATCTAAAACAGTTTTGAAATGCAAAATAATGGAATTTCAAACATGCAATTAACTTTTGAAATTAAGCGATAGATCACGATTTTAAAAATCAATTATTTGACATCCCTAAGAATGGTAACAACAAGTTACAGGTAACATAACTGGTTACTATGGTTACAAAAGGCAACAGTGGGCTACCCTGTACCAGCTGCATGGCCATTACAATAATTACACAAAGTTCTTAAAAGTTTCATAAAAAAAGAAAAAGAAGTAATGAGCAGGGGTAGAAAACACGCAACAGTTCCCATCGACTGATTCAAGCCAGCTCGGTTCAAGAGCTTCTTTTGGCCATAAGAAGGTTAGCCCAGCCGCGTGTTGCTCATGACACCAGTTCTCTCTTTTGGACCTGGTCAGCCTTACACAGGTATACGTAAAGGTTTATCTTCTATTGATGAACTATCTTTAGCCTACCTGTGCACAGTTAAGTGCACACTTCATGTTGTAGGTCAAATAAAATTGAACTCAACACCCTCTGACAGCAAACCCAAGCAGACTATATGAGTCACACGTTTCTGTGTGACTACAATTTCGTTGTACACTGTGCAATAACAATAAAAGGATTCTGATTCTGATTCTGATTCCTATGTGTTAAAAAGTTCTATATCTCAACAGATACATCATGACCATCTGCAGCCTGTTTCCATGGAGGACCCGGATGGGTTATCCCAGATTAATGTAAGGCCAATATGGATAGGTGGATCCTACTTAGGACCAATGCAATTTGAATGTTCAATCTGTAAATGGTAACCAATGTTATCCAATACTGTATATATTTTTCTGACACCAATGCCAGCCCAATAAATGTCTCACTCTTTGCCCTAGCCTAGTAAAAGTCCACGTGACCCAGCTAAGTCACGGTGGGCACTACCTGGACTTGTTGGCTTTATCTGTATCAGACAGCGAGGGGTGTGACAAAGCCTCAGTGTTTGAAGATTTGGGAATGAGAACGAGGTTGAAGATCATGCGATTCAGTCTAAAACTCAAGGAAAGCTGCTGCGGATGTTTGGTTAAATCTTTCACCTCACACAATACAATGTCTACAAACAGCATGTTTATTTCAAATGTGTCAATGTGTGAATAACTAGCGCTGCAGGCAGGAACCTCATGTGACAAATTAATGTATTAACCACAGCTTGCATTCTTTCTCAAACCTATTTCACTAAATAATGAAAGAGGCTGTAAACACCAGTTCCCTGAATACAATATTATAGATGAATAGTTAATTTGTCCTCAAGGAGGATATTGTGTATATTATATATAGATATATATGTGGATATTTTTTATTCATGGTGCAGAGGAAATCTCAAAAGTATGTTTGCTGGAAATCCATTGAAAAGGTTTCACACTAGTCGATGGAAACCATAGACAGATTCTGCCCCCACTGCATGACACACGCATGGAGGGGTGCTGGTGGGGCACCTGCATTATAAGTGGTGGGTCCATATAAAGTGTTACCATGATGGATTTTATTTGAGTACTGTGTTAGATCCAGTCAGCCAGTAGCCTACATTAAAGGCAGGGTTGGTAATTTTCTCCAGATACACTTTTTTAAGATTTTGGTTTAAATTGTCTTTAGGTCCTGACAGAATTTAATAACTCATGTGCTCTGAAAAAGGAACAAAGAAAATCTGTCATCTGTAGCAGTTAAAAACATCGACCAATGTCTGCCGAGAGGTACCAATCTGATGAACCCATCATGCCTCCTTGACTCCCTGCTCGTTCTCGACCCCTTGCGTCCACAATCGTACCCTCAAAGCGCATCACCGATGAGGATATACTGAGAGTTTGTCGTTGGCCATTGTAAGTAATAAAATTGTCACGTTTTTTTACATGACTTATGGTAAAGTTTAGTGTTTACTTACCACTAAATGAGACAAAAGACAACTTAGTTTCTACACAATGCCAGCGATGAGCTGAGGTCCTATTCTGGAGCAACGCCGCTCGTGCATGCAAGTGAGGGG
The DNA here is from genome assembly GCA_020745685.1 of Tautogolabrus adspersus. Lineage (NCBI taxonomy): Eukaryota > Metazoa > Chordata > Actinopteri > Labriformes > Labridae > Tautogolabrus > Tautogolabrus adspersus. Next base: position 4,835,181 of record CM036536.1, on the reverse strand, counting down.
CGTGGCTTCTGATGGAGCACAGAGGGGAGAGGGTGGGTGAAGACAGAGCACTGAGGGAATGCTACTTTCAAAATCAGGGTCGTTTTTGAAAATAACCAACCTTGCCTTGATAATTAAAGCTACAAAAAAAGTATTTTTCAGACTTAAGGACTGACAGGGAAACAATGTACCAATTCAAAATACAAAAGATTGCATAATTTGCTAACTTTCCCCGCTAAAAGCACCCCTTCATCCCAATACTAACCGTGTATCCCCAGAAGTTTAACTTGTGCCTCTGTTATAATCCAAATGTGCATTTGGGGGTAAGGGGGTTAGTGCAGTATCTATATATTTAGACCTAAATATAAACTAAATGCCACAACTCTGCTCTGCTCATTTCTCGCTTTTTCCTCTCTTGCTCAACACACATGCTCTCTACGCACTGCCAGACACAAGTTACAGCAAGTAAAGAGAAAAAGGTCAGAGTACTGAGGTCCAGGTAGAAGAAAGACAAATCAATATAATCGTCTATAATCAACTAAAAGTGAACGGAGGGTTAGGAGTCAGCCTCTGAAGTAATTTCACAATAATTGGTGATTTGTGATATGACGTACATTTCCTCTCATCCCGAGTCAAAGTGCTGTTGGTTAATTAGTTGGTTATGCTCATCTGATTTCTCAGAAATCTTTTATACGGTACAGAGACAAAAAAAGATAGACAAGCGCACAATGGAGTCAGAAAGAGAGAGATAATGGAGAAAGAGAGAAGAAAGATAGAGCAGCAGATACAGAAAAGAAGGCAGTAATAAACAGCAGCAGTCAATGATATGTGAATAGTGCAGCCTTTACACTGTATGAGGTGTTTGAAAACGTACGTGACTAAAGAAAACCCCCCTAAAAGAACAATAAACTTTTAGTTAAATGAATGAATTTTACTTTTCAATCCACAATCATTATATGTTTCATGACTGCAAATATGCGTTTAGTGAGGTACACATTTTCAGTGATTAAGACATGTACTTTGGGTGCCAAATCCTAATCTCTCTCTCTCTCTCTTTGGCATCCAAAATGGCCAGAGCCGGATTCACTCTGACTCTATATATAGGATGATACATGCAATGCATAATACTTATTACATCCTGGCAATTTGGGGAGCATAGAAAATCCTTTCTGAAAATCCTTCTTACTTTATTCCTCGATGTATTTAGGTCATGCATGGGGAGGCAATTTTGGTTTATTCCCTGACCTGACAGAAAGTCCGAAGTCCATATTAAAAAAAACAAGTATATAAACTTTCTCTCTCATAACGAAAAGGAGAACGAGATTTTGCTCCCCGAACAGTCAAAATCCATCAACTATACATCTTGATAAGTCGATGAAGGTGCTCTTGACGGACTTTAAATATGAAGACAAAAACAGAACAAACACTATATGAAGCCTTCTTTCATACATTTCAAACATAAAAAAACAAGCTGGATTGATCAAACCGGAATCACAACTTTGCTTAAATCCGTAAAGAAGCTGATGATGACAAGAGGAGATTCACAAATACTCTCTAAGTCTGCATTACACAAGCAGCCCACTCACTCGTTTCAATGAATTCAGCATAAACGACTGAAAGAAACACTGGCCTGAACAGCTAAAGAGTCCAAGCTTGCCCAAATTTTACATCAAAGCACGACAGCATTGTGTGGCAAGGCACTGCAATGGGCCAATTAAAATGTGTGCAGCTCGTCCTGCAATGTTCAACAATCTCTGTGCTACTCTATTTGCAAGATTACTCTTGAAACTTGGTAAAAGAGAAACTTTCCCATCAAACCAATTATGATAAATAACTTCCCTTAATCTAAAAAAGGTAATAAGATGGTGTCACACTTGCCACTGGCAGCATGTGTTGACCAAAAACAAAAGGTTGGGAAGAAAAGCTTTATTCACGAGGTGGAGGAGGTGATCGACAAAGCAGCTTCAAATTTGCCAGTATTTTTTTTTTTTCTTAAGGCAAATTTAATTGCTGCATTCCTGGATATATTGAATCAAAAGACATTGATTTGAAGTGCAAGGTTAGGTCACTTGCAGTGGCAAAACCAGGATACACTTTTTAACCATGCACAAACACCATTCCAGTGCACGTAGGAGACCATCTTCTGGTTTCCCATGTGCACATACGCAATCACAATGACTGAGTGAGCAAGTAAGAGAAGGAGAGAGAGAGAGAGAGAGAGAGAGAGAGCCTGCAGCGCACAGATGCTACCTATACAACACCAAAAATCAGATTAACCATAAGTAGCTATACGACTTTGCTTAAAGAGGACATATTATAGCCCTTTTCCACCTTTTCAAACAGTCCCCTGTGGTCTAAATGAAACATCTGTGCTGTGCTTTGGTCAAAATATAACATGAATCAAGCACCAGAGGAGGTTTGTGACCCTGTATAAACCAGCTCTCTCAGAACGCTTCGTTTTGGTGTGTGTGTCTCTTTAAATGCAATGACCCCCCATGAGTTTTCCTGGTAGACATCACTCCTCTGTAGCGAGAATAAAAATGGCAGACCTGCACAAAAGTTTTGCTCTAGGCTGGGGGTGGAGTTCATAGGTGGAGAAAACAGGGGAGGGGAGGGTATTTTTTTTACCACGATCCAACTTGTGACATCACAAGTTGAGAAAATTTGAAATGGAGCATTTTTCTCTGTGTTGTGAGACTTATGCAGACCACAAACAAAGGACTGGATGGATTCATTTCAAATTTTGTGGGTCGATAAGACACTCAGGTTACCCAAATATACAGTATGTTCAAAAACACTGTAAAAGTGGATTTTTCAAAATACAGTAGGCCTATGTCCCCTTTAAAAACAACCACCAGCTAAATATTGTGAGCAATGTTCAGTATTATCTTATTCCAATAAAGCTATTCCAGACGAACGTATAAAAGTCTGTATTGAGCTTGAATCTACAGTAGAGTGCAGCATTTACTCTGACAGAGTCAGACGCCATTTTTAGCTTGTCAGCCTTCAAAGCCTATGTCACATGAAGAAGCTTGTAGTTAGCACATACCATGGATCAATTCTGCTGTGTTGGGATAATATCTGAATATTCTGGGATTGGAAAAAAAGTCACTGATGTGGATGTCTGTGATGTTAGATAGCTCCCGGACTTCATCATGGACTAGCTGGCTGCTGCTTTCAGTCCTTCCAAAAATGCAAGCAGTACTGACATTAGCAAACTCTCTGCTGGTATTCCTCTCCGCACGAGCTTCACTGCAGTTTATTTTTATTTCCTAAAGCCTACAACACACACAATAAACATAATTCAACATAGCTAACTTCACAAAAGTACCGTATTGTTAATTACTACAGTAAGATTAAAGGGTGGAGCTTGGGAGGAGTCAGGGTTAACGATAAGTTGTTAGCTAATGCTAGCTCAATGTAGGTAAGCAGGGTGCATCTGGAAATTATGCTAACTGTGGAGAGAGAGCTAATTTTTGCTAGCAAAAAAAGGTTTTAGGGTTAGGGTTAGCCCCAGAAAGTCTTAGCTATAATAATGACTTGTCGATCATAAGGTATGATGTTGTATGATGTTTTTCCTTTCTTTTTTTCTGAAGAAGATGACTCTCATTTGCCGGATTCTGTCTCAGCAGCTCTGGGAGTGGGAGCTGAGGGTCCTCTGAAGCAAAGGATTTGAAAAGAAAGAAAAAAAAGAATGAAAGATCAAGGCTATTGCAGGCATCAAACCTGATATTGTAGACTTGAATCATACAGAGTCACCTTTTATGTAGTGACACAGCCAGTGGTCCTTCAACAATTCTATACGTAATGCGCTCAACGGAGCTTCTTGTGTGCACTTCCCTTCAGTTGTAGTTTACCCCCCAGGATTTCTCCATATGCATGGCAAGGATTGCTTCGAGATGTCTCCACATTTTCACACTCACACAGAAACTGATTAATAAATGCATATTCATTGAACAAAAAGAACACATTCTTACACTGCAGGCCCTATACTACACTATAAAAACCCAGCATATGCTCATTAAATCAAATATGCTCACAAAAGCTCATTGAGTTTTTCTGCAGAGCTATGCTTTGGTCGGCATTTTTCGTTGTTTGTGTGTCTATAAAGTTGAAGTGTTCTTTCAGTTCAAGGACTTTGATGTAGACCTTGTACCAGCAGTTGTTTAAATGAAGTGCAGGCTCTCCTGCTAAATGTCTTCCAATGTTCTTTACTAATTACATTTTGTTATGTAAGCATCTATAGTTGTTAAAGTAACATCAGGACACCATTTGTTTCAAGGCTTTCTTTTTAAGTAATAACCAATGTTTTTCTTTTATCTGGATTTTTTATTTGGAGTGTATTGACATATCTTTGAGTTTTGCAAAGTTCTAACCATTGTTCTTAACATGTTGTTCTCATTTTCAATCTTTTATTTCAGTTTTATCCATGGGAACAATTTGGGCTGCTTGTTTGTATGACAGAGTCTATATAAATAAAGTGAAGTTGAATTGAGTTAATGCAGCTTTTTTCACCGTCATGTTTTACACAAGGTGGAGTTCATTGTCAGTTCGATGTACAAAGACAGAATGTATAGAGAGGGGTTGGCAGGGGGGCAGCTTCACGGACTCCTCAGACATGATGGATTTTCACACATTGGAACTGAGGGAGCCAGTCCGTCTACAGTCGAATCAAACGGTATGGGATATATTTTTTTTAATCTTATCACTGTTGCTAGTCTCACAGGTTGAATGTCCCACAGGGTACCTCCCGCTAATCCAGATGGCAAGTCCACCCCCGACTGTCCCCATTTTCTTTGATATGAGGAAGATGGAACTTCACATCTAAGAGCAGGAAAGAATAAGTTTGAGTTTCACTTGATTATTAGAACTGTTTGCAGAAGTTAAAGCTTAATGTGTTTTAGATAAAACTAAAATGGCCGCTTTTCAGAAGTTAAGAACACATAATCTCTACAACTGTAAGGTATCGCTACACATCCATACTAAAGTCATTTTACTCCAATCTGAAAGGGGCCTATGGAACTCCATGTTCCTAGCATGTGTGTCCTTTAAGGAAGGATGAAATTATAGGTTTCTTGACAGACCTTCATACCGCAGGCACAAAGGTGAAAGTGCTGGCCTTTTCTTGCCAGGGGGGAGGGTCACTGATGGTGAGAGGGTGATTCAAGTTCAGTCCTACAGCCAAAGCTGGACCGAAGTGTACATTAATCAAAAAACAGCCATACACACATACACCATCTTTTCTGTGGCCTCCAAGTAACGATTGGGTTGCATAGACTCGGACTCTAATTTAATGTAATTCCATTTATCACCCTGAATTAGATTTCATGTTGCTACTTAATAATTTACATCCCCTGGTAAGCACTCTTGGCTTTCATCTCAGTCTCAGTGAACACTGGAGCATGACTGGAGGTAATGGCCACTACAGTGGGCATAATTTACTTTGACACAGGCAGTGCATGGAAACAAGATAATATGTGCACCATGCACATGTCATAGTCCGGTATGGCTAAGTTTTTGAGTCTCCAATCTAAGTGGTAAATAGACTTATCTAGTCTTTTGACTACTCAACGTGCTTTTTACACCACAGGTCTCACCGACCCATTCACTCACCGATGGCAGAGGCTTCTATGTAAAGTGTCCACCAGTATTAACTAATGCCATTCATACACATGTATACGCTGCTGACTAAGCAGCGGGAGCAACTTGGGGATAAGTGTCTTGCCCATGGACCAATCGGACATGTAGCTACAGGAGCTGGGGATCAAAACCCCGACCTTCCATCTTAGAGAGGTGACCAACTGAGCCACATCCGCCCCAATCTACTGTGTAATGCTATTGTCAATTTTGAGCTTATTGCTATATTATAGGTGCACGACAAGACATGCATTGTGATAAAGAAATGCGTCTCCCTTTTCATCCATTGAACAAAGATGAAGCCTAAATACCCCAGAGATCTGGTATTGACATATTGGGCTGGTGACATCATTTGGAGCAAAGACATGAAGCGGCAGCAGTGACGACCCGCCTCTTCCGCCAACGAAAGCACACATTAAACTTAACAACTCAGCAAAGATCCCTCAGGTTAGTACAGTCGAAAAGATTCCTGTGTTGGTTTGAAGCAGACACTCGCAGTTATGGGAAGTGTTTGTTACGTTTCCTGTCGCTGTTCTGCCTCTACTCTGCTTATTGGGTAAAGAATGTCGGAGGACGAGGAGCAGCATTGGTCAATTGAGCTGTCAGTCATGATGTTACATCTGCTCCTTTTCATATCATTAAAACAAAACTTCTACAAATGGTGAACACATGAATATAAATGAGCACGATAAGAACTATGATTACAGAAAACATGTTTATTTGTTGTCGTCTTTTAACTGTGTTGTGTAATATATTTTAATTTCATACTTTGCTTAATGCTCCATCTATCTACATGGAGGAGGCGGGATAATACTGCACCCAATCTGCAGAGGGAGCTCTAAATCTTTGGCTTCACTTCTGCTGTGGCCTTCTGCTGTCCATTGTTTAAAAAGTCAGTGATTTCAAGCACATAACCACTCCACTTGTATATTAGGGTCATGTCCACAGTTGTGTCTAAGGAAGAATAATGATCACATATAGTGCCACACAATGTTTCTGTATTTTCAGTCGATTGGGGAAGTTTGAAGCACATAACAATCAAACAGGGAACAATTATTATTGTTTATCAAATGTCACCAGTTGTCATCCCGCCTCCCTGGTGATAGTTGTGGCCTGAGGCCTTTTGTTTTCAGTGACCCATCTGTGTGTCCGTCTGTCCATCAAACCCATTCTTGTGTATGTAATATCTCAGGGACCACTTGAGGAAATTGCTTCAAATTCAGCCTGAATGTCCTCACAAACTAATTTAAATTAGGAGGTCAAAGGTTACTGTTATCTCTTTACAATTTAGGCCATATGTCAAGGATTTTTAAGCCTTATGATACAATTTCAGACAGATGCCTAAAAGACTAAAATTATAAAGTGATATCTTTACCCAAATGTTAAAGGTCCAGACACTGTTACATCAAAATGTCCTGAAATAAAACACATTTCTGTGATTTAAAGATCACATATCATGCAAAATACACTTTCCATGTTTTTCTAACACTAATATGTGTCCCTCGTCCGTCTACAAACACCCCTATAATGCCTGCTCCACTTTCCAGAAAATGTGTGCTCAAACAGGCCGTTTGGAGATTTTCCCTTCATGATATCACAAAGGGCAGTAACCCCTCCCCCAGGTGGGTGACACTCCCACAGCTAGGTGTTTGTTCTGCCCTCTGAGTCTGCCTTTTCACCGTAAACAATAGGGCATGGAGCAAGAAAGCTCGAGCCACCCAAGCCCTTCTACAGAGGGGCGTGGCCAGACACAGCTCATTTGCATTTAAAGCTATAGACACAGAAACAGCCTGTTCTAAGCAGGGCTGAAATAGAGGGGTTTATAGGCATGATCAAATACAGGATCGGAGTGGATTTAGAACAAGAAACTTCACAGACACGTTTTGGGGAGCTCCCAGACTTATTTAAACTTGTTGAAAAGGAGGATAATACATGACCTTTAAATACTCTCTGTTCCTTGTAAATGCAGTACATCAGGAATGAATGGAGACAATATCTTAAATCTAGAACAACAGTCCATCTGGACTCAAGGATGAGCTGATTACTGGGCCATGTTCAAAATCAATGTCACCTTACATGTGTCCAATATTTGTTAACAGGACATCTATAAACCCCTGAAGGAATGATTATTGGTAATTGTGTTATATATTCACTTTTTATCTATTTAAAAGAACAACACGTTCTATATCTGATACGATAGCTCTCCCTCCCTTTACTCCTTGCATACCCTGTTCTGCTGTGACAGAGGGGTGTACTGACAGTGTCATGATCTGCAGAGAAGGACACAAATAAAAGAGATGGTCGCTGCTCTTGTGTCCCCTCGTAAAATGTTAGTGCTTTCTTTTTCTGTTTAATGGAGGCCTACTTATGCTGCTTTTTTGTTTATACAGAAGTAGTGGTTTATTCATTGGCACCCAAAGAGGTGCTGAGCCCACATGGACTCACAAGACACTGAGAAATGAAACAAAACAAGAGCAGATCAATAATGAGAGAGAAGAAAAGACTTTGCAATTCATGCCAAACAATGACAAATCAAATATTAACTCGATGTTTGACATTAGAAGTTCAGCACTTGTTGAGCAATTGCTATACATTTCATAAATTAAATATGAAGTGTCCTCCTGTGCTGTTGGAAAGTGTTTTCTACAAACGGAGCAAGTTGAAACACAGTAATATGTTATTTAAAAAAATGTGGAAAATTAATGTAATTCCTTGTCTCGGCCACAGTTAAACTGTTATACTAGATGTCATGTTGTATGCAGCCACAAGGAGAAAGGCAGGTGTTCCAATTTCAAACATATTTGAGTAATGCGCTCTTTGGAGGAGAATCCTGATTAAGAAACTTAGTTTCACATAATCAAACATGAAAGCTGTATGGGCGCCGTGGTCAAGTGGATGTTCCACACGCCCTATGTATGGAGGCTGTGGTCCTCCAGGGAGGTGGCCCGATTCCAATCTGACCTGTGGCTCCTTTTTCCTCTCTCTGATTTTCTGACTCTATCCACTGTCCTGTCTCTGAATGGAGGCATAAAAAGCCCATAAATAAACCTTAAAAAAAAAACTTGAAAGCTGCCCAGTACATGCAGTCTGCTCTGTTGGCCGTTGAACGACCTTGCTCAAGGGCAACACATTGCAGGCCAAGCACTGCTCATTCGTGTTTTTTTTTTAATTTTGTTTTTTTTACACATCTCCACTGGTTTCTAAACAAGTTACCAGTCTGCTTTTTCATTTTATGGCCACTGCTACCCAATTAGCTCAAATTAATCTGTGTTGATTTGATTGAGACTGAAGGGAGCTTAATGTACCATGCACATTGATTAAGAATTATTTATTTAACTTGTGTTTGTTTACCCTGTTTGACAGATTGATACGCAGTAACAGGGAATATCATTACGTTTAAGTGAACCTCAAAAGATTCAACTGATTTATGATCTACTGAAAGGAATGAAATATTGTCTAATGTGGGCTTTTCATCACACCAGATTCATAGAGATGCCAAGCATTAGCTGAGTTCAAGGTCAACAGTAGACTAAGAAACCTCTGTATGTTTGAGTGCTGTTACTCTGGTGAAGTTTGGAATACATTTCAGTTAAAACAAAAGTGAGTGTTTGGGTTCGTGGGTAGGCAGACAGAGAGATAGATGGCATGTGGTACTCTTTAATATTAAGCGCAGGAAGCACTCAGTCATGCTAAGATGAGTGCTTTGAAATAATAAATTGCAAAATGCAAATAAGGAGAAGATTAGTCTGTGTTTATGGGTGGCATTTAATTTTAATTGGTTCATTATTTCCAGAAATTACATTTTTAAACTCTCCTGACTGCCACAGCTGTGCTTTGTGCTGCGTTGAGGGAATGAAGGCTACAGGTCGAGAGAATCTGTCTCTGCAAACCCCGACTTCTGTGTAGAAAGTAACACTTTTTAGAGCTCTCCCTTTCAGATGTTGGCATTGAACATGAAAAGAGAGTAAGCCACTTAAGGTAAAGCACTGCCAAAAATCTTCAACTTCTTCAAACACAAACTTATAGAGCTAAAAGTAGGCTACTCATTGCTGGCATGGGGTTTCACACACGCATGCAGTACAGTATTTTGCCTATAATCCTGTGTTTTTATGAGCCAGGCGAATTATTGTTTCACGGTCACCACTTGTCACTCATCTTTGCAGGTGTTGAAGGGAATTGAGCTAATCTACAATAAAAGTCCTTGCCTTGTGTTCTGCTAAACGTGCATGAAAGAATTGAAGCTTTCACTGACCACCTAACAAGCCAACTTAGCTTCCAGCGGATATACATACGACTTGTATGTCTGACAACATTGCTCCATCTAAAACCACCAAAAAAACTCCTTCAAACTATAACATTGAATTCTTACTGTATCTCCTTTCCCGTAAATCATTCCCCACTAACTCGTTCTCTCGATTTTTGACTCAAAACACCATCGTGTCTCTCCAATAAAGGCATAAAGAGCACACAAAAAAACTTTAAAAACAGACACTTAAGAAAACCTTAAGGCAAAGTTTTGGAAAAGAACTACAAACAAGCTACAGTCAGTAACTGACTCTTACTGGGTGTTGACTTGTTGACTTGTTGACTTGTCAAAGAGGAAAATGGCGGGCCTTGGCAAAGCGTGTTTTTAAGGTATAAGAACCATTGAATGATATCTCGACCAGTGGAAGTATTTTTTTCCAACAAGAATACATGATGTGGGGCGCTGGTAGCCTAGCGGTTAGTGCGTATGCCGGATGTACGGAGGTTTTCCCCTTGATCGAGGGCGAGTGGCCCAGCTTCGAATCCGACCTGTGGCTCCTATACCATGGGGATCCCCACTCTCTCTCTCCCCCCGGTTCCTGACTCTATCCACTGTCCTGTCTCGAGAAAAATTGCACAACCCCCCCCCCCCCCTTTGAATTGACTAACGCTGACTCTATGGTTAGTATTGCATTCAGGATTTCAAGCATGGTTTGTGACCTTTGTCCTTTATTTTTAGACAAGAGGTATGATACAGAAATGCTGCAGCATATATAATAAAACATATGCAGAAGCCTTGTGATGTGAAATTAAGCCAGAGCTGACATTTCTTCTTTATTAGGCAGCATGACATGCGGGTCACCAACAACAAGGGCCGAAACAAGGTTGGTGACAGAGCGGGAAGTATGTGACACGATTGCATTTCCTTTACTTTAATAACCTCAAGTAAGTACACAATCTGCATCCCGGTCTTTGGAAGATTAAATAAAATATGTAACATGCAGAGCCTATTGTTGTTTGAGATGTGCATATCAAACAGCCCTCCTGGGATCATTTGCTGTCATCAGCAACAAGGGCAAAATGAGCCTTGGAATGCTGCTGTGAGACAGCATCAGTCCCGTGGTGTGAAGTATAGAGCCACTGCTGCCTATAAAATGTCAGTGTGCCATCATCGTTGACTGGTTTCATCAGGATAAGGCTTGATCCACAGATAAAGTGCCCCTCCTTATCGACCATGACAGTTCTTGCTTGTTTTATCACACACAAAAGTGTAGGCACACGCCGAGCCGTTCACAGGACTCCCCGCTGGCATCAATAGCAGTAGGATTTTCGAACGGGATTTGGCTGGTCTCAGGCTTGTGAGCAGTGATCCCTGATGCAAAGCTGTCTTATCTGACAAGTGTGCGAGTGTGTATGTATGTGCATTCTTTTTACTGTGTGGGGTTCTGCGTTTGTATTTGTGTGTATACGTGGTGTTTGTTCGTCACTGTGAATGACTGCACAGACAGTAGTTATCTGATATCAAGAGCATGAGGGCATTAGAGTACAGTCCAAAACTCTATCCCTCCCTCTGACACCCAACCCCTCTATCCATCCATCCTCCCAGCCATCCATCTTTCCAGCACAAGCACTCCATCAACCCCCACCCTTCTTCCGTTATCCTTCATCCACAGCACAGAGCTCAGACTCCTGGGGAGATTATGTCTGCCTGTCAGCCTCTCTGTCCTGATACGTTGAAGCAGATTTTTATTTTTTTCATCCCCTTTGCACATGTGAAAGCTGACATGATTGGCACTCATCTTGAGTTCTGATTCTTGTGCTGGGTGCACATTTTGTGGAAGAGCCACACTCAGATTTTGATACGGGCAAAGCTCCACTGACAGCCAGAACCGCAAAGGTTCGGCAAGCAGTCAGCGTCTCTTTATCGCTAAATTCAGGCGTTCTCCCTTGTCTCCGAAACTTCTCCTCCTGGGAGAATTTTCGTATTGCTGAGTCATAACGGAAAGTGATTCACTGCTGCCTCATTTGAACTCAGAAGAAATCTTACTAAAGAGCTCTGCTTCTCTAGGAATGCACAGAAAACAAAGCATTTATTTTAATTTAATTGATTTGGTTGTTACTTACTTAATTTGCAAAAAAAAGATTCCTGTAATGAGTGGATACGATTTGAACCCAGGCCAAACATGGACATGAGTAATTGCACGTTAGAAATTCAACCATTACTGCACATTTAACAATCCAGGGACATCTCTTTCTTCATTACTGCCCTGCTGTTAGACTTCAGAGCCAGATTCAATTACTTTTTCCTGATGGCCTACTTCCATTTTAATTTTTACACAAACACATTGACTTAATTTCTTCCTTTCCGTCTAACGTACGAAGTCAATACCGTTCTATTTCCATAAAATCCCTACAAAGTTCAGTTCAAGATCATTAGCCAGCTGTTGTGTTTTGTACTTTTGGGTGATAAATGCTACATTAGTGCACATTCTGCATACTTCCCAAAGTTGGAGCATAAGAACAGCCACTTTAAATGTTAGGAAACTTGCTCTTTAAGCAAGTTTAAGCAAACTCCAATGTTATCAACTTTCCCCAAGAAAATTGCACTTACAACAGCGACTTCCTTGTAGACAGCTGGTGGAGCTAACTAAACAGTTTAAACAATTATCTCTGCTCACTATAAAGATTTAGGATGTACAAGTGGAAACAGTTGTCTCATTTCTCAGACCTCTTCTTGTGTTTGTTTTATCTATTGGTGCACTTTTAATTGTATTCGCTATGTATGCAGTTCTAATAGTGTCTTTGAGAAATCAAGCTTTCACACATGCACAAAACTCCAAAAAGCTTCCTAAAGTTTTCAGTTTCAGTGGCATATGTGAACGCAAAGAGCCAAGTTATTCACTCCAACTGTACTCAGAATAGGTCCAGCAAGCACCATGGACAATCTTTGGCGTGAAGTCGGGCTGAGCTGATTTTTGAACACAGCAGGAAATATTCAGGAAAATTCTCCGTGAGGAAGTGGGAGGAGGTGACCTTCATATCTTGCGACCACCACGCTGTTGCTCAGCTCCTAGTGCAATATCTGTGTACATAATTTATTACTGCCCTGTGATTTCTGTTTGCCTGTATGTTCGTGTCCACTATTATATTGATATTGTGAACATGTCAAACTACACGAAGCATTGATATCAAGGCAAAAATCGTCTTTATAGAATTGTATAGCGAACTCTGTTGCTTCGTCCGCCACTTCCATGTCATTCTTTCCACACCATGTCTCGCCTCCAGAGACCCCACACCCCACCCCAGTCTGACAGGGATAGTATCCACTAAAGTGACTTAATGAACTGCTTACCTAAAAGACAAAGAGGTTGGTTATTCACCATAGTGTCTCCGTTTCAACTTCCCATGGTTCATTTAAAAAAGAATGTCAGCCTCAGTGCTCCAACTTCACACTAGCTTGATACTCCATTTTGAGAGGCAGAATCCAACTTGTTTGTCCTTCACCAATGGGAATCTAATTACCCAGAACCCCCTTCTTCAACACTAACCTGTAATCCCCATTCACAACAAGTCCTAACCTAAACCTAACCTGCTCATTCGAACATCTGCTGGGTTTTTCCAGAAGCCCTCAGTAATTGGCTGTCACTTCCAGAGTGTTAGCGATGTGTTAAATATGTTCTCTTCAGGCTGAAATTATGTTCTGAATTAAATCACCTAACCAGGCAGTATTCTGCAAACCCTAATTTATAATTTTGAAAGTTTGAATTGTGTCTTGATGCTGTAGTTCAACATATAGACTAGTCTTTCACTGCAGAGCCTGTTCACTACTATGACAACACTGCATCGCTTTCTAGTTCTGTTGCAAGCAGGGAGGTTACTTTGATCCAAAATGGTGCCACTCACTTTTTAGTCATTCTCTGCAGCTAAAGCTGGGCGCTTACACAGCTCATGAGTGTCATTTTTTTGTCGTTTTCACATCAAACAACCTTCTCTCCTGTGGGTTTCCTGCTCCTCCAGCTAGTCGTGGGCCCACTAAACAATGAGGCAAAAGAAGAAAGTCAATGCAAATTAGAATATTTTCTATTTGGATGGAGTCATGAGGGATCTCGCAGCACAAATGTGAAACATACTTTGTTTTTCACCCTTATTCAGCTGAAGTAGAACTTGAGACGGAAGAGCAGCTTGCAGTGCTTATTGTGTGTGTGTGTGTGCTTTTGTTTGTGAAGCAACAGACTACACTGATGTCAGAAGAGAGGGAGTTTGAAGTGATAAGAAGGCCGTGCGGGTAGAAACAAACATGATTGCAATCACAAACCTAAGCTAAACAAGTCAGATGTTTGACGCTGATTGAGACCGAGTGTGCGCTGACTGACTGTTACTCATCTTTTAAACAATGTGCTTCTAGTATGCCTTCAAATATTTGTTGGCAGAACATATTAAGGCTGACAAAATCTTGATCACAAACCTCCAGATTCAGGGTCAAACTGTCTCTGACCCTCTCTGCAGAAACAAGCTTTGATGATAGAAAGGCTACATGCAATAACAGGAAAATGATTGATTGGACGCACAATGATTACTAGCAATCCATTATAGATCATACATTTTAATTTGAGCCACAAGGAAGCCAATCAGCATTGAGAGTTCCCGACTAACACATCAGAAGTGATCAATCTGACCTCCATTCAACTGACAAACATTTCAAAAGTTGTCTTCTCATCTTGAGGACAGACCTTAAAAAGTTCCACTTTTTTCACATATCTAAAGCAAACTTCATTCCTTTTTAATTCCAAGTAATTCATTAGAAAAAAATGTATAAGTCTGAAGTGAGTATGAGTTAAGCCGCTGTGTTACTTTCATTCTTCGGGCACATCAACGGGGGATGTTATGGACCAAGAAACAGTATACAGCGTTTTCATTGCAGACGTTTACACCGCACAGACGATAAAGTATTGCCTGCAAGTTAGACGCTAACCCTTGGCTTCATCGGAATTACGGCCAAATTAACATCCATATCCAGAGTCATATATTGTCCATTATATGTTGATATTTAGGTATAATCTATTTGAATCCTCAATCAGAAAAAAAAGAGTCCATCTAAAGTATCTTCTGACCTCTCTTTAACCTCTGTGACCTCTCTATTGACCTCTCGCTGTTTTACAGGAATATTTCTTTAGAAGTATGAACCATAACTCTCTGCATGGCGAGCTAAACAATGGACGAAGGGGGGTACTGTTAATTTTTGTGAGCTGACCTTTAAAGTCAGTACCAATTATTGCAAATCATCAGTAATGAAGAAAGACCAGGAAGCTGATGTTTGAGTCATATCCAGCAGCTAACCTTTTTCCCTGACCATTAATGAACAATGCATCTGAACCACGTGGGTTAATTGGTGCTTTTGGAGAATGCTTTCTCATTGATCATCATCAGAACGTATTCAACGAAAAGATAACATTATTCAAAAAGTGTCAGTATTTCTCTGAGTTTGCTGGCTCATTATATTAACGCATGGAGTAAGCAGCTCCATTCCTACAGACAGAATAAAACCATCTCCACTAAGAGAACAGGGCATAACAATTATACAGTGCGGCATTGACCATTAAGAACTAGAGCTATGCATCTCACTTTATTTACAAGTGAAACAAATGAGATACATAGCTGGACCTTTTCTTCCATTATCAATGCTCTAACATAGTCTTCTTTCTGTGCTCACAGCCTTTATGTCTTTTTAACAGCGTACATTTCAGCTTGTACCCTGACCTCAGTACATCTGCACTGTGCTGCAACTCCTACTGCTAAAATCACTGTAATTTGTGCCATTAGGTGTCCTTCCTCCCAGGAATCCTGATGCCTTTCTAAAATTTGGACTGTCGCAAAATACCTGCAGTCTCAGCGTGGGTCCATGAGTCACTGTCATCTTCTTCAGGAACAGAGAAAAAGCCAGCTCACCAGGAGGATGAAACAACAGAATATTAAGGGGCTGTTCAAAGGAAAGACACAAATTGTGATCAACAAAAAGGAGAAGAAATCGGAACAATGCTTTTCAAATACTCTACACTATATGGCACCCTGCGTCAGACTTTGCCCACTCTGTATCTCAGTGTGAAACAATGAATCAAGGCAATGTTTAGTAGAAAAAGTTCACGGTGGGAGATAGACAGACAGAGCGAAACGGTGTGAGAAGCTTACTGGCAGTGATGGTGGTGCCAGATGGGAGAGGGAAGAGCTGCCCAGGAGAGGCGCCAGTAAGCAGAGACGAGCGCTGCCAGCCCAACTGTGTCTAACAGGAGGTCCAGCTATTTAATCAAACCCAACACTGAAACCGCACCAGTGCCAGATGCAATTCAAATCCTTATACAATGCCAATTAGTTTTATATAGATTTACCACCACGCCCTCTTTTCAAAGTCTTATTTCCATTGTTGAAAAACCAAATCTACACATTACAGGAGCTGTAAACGATTTCAAAATGTTATGGTACTAGTTGAAATGACCTAGACAAAAAGCAGAGTTGAGCACACAAAGAGATGCACATTTAATTATTCAACTCTACTATATTAATCGAGCATTAACCTCTAGAGCTGAAATACAACTCCACTGAGAAAGCTGCAGTTCCTTGAGTAGCCACATGGGGAGAGCCAATCCCTTTTAAGCTTCATATGTGGGGCAACGGCAGATTTGCACATCTAAACAGTCTGGTACCAAAGGTTTTGGTGTCAATAGACAATTTTGTTATTCACAAACACGAATGGGGTTTTTGATATTTAACGGACCTGTTTGAATGAAATATTCAATGTATAATAGGGGCGTGGTCACTTAGAGTGACTGGTTTTTGCTTCTAGCTGTTAGCTGTGTGTTACTTGAGCTAATTCAATCCCCGATCATGCCATCTTGGCTTTGTTTGGGTTGCTGGTACCCTTTAGAAAATGAAAATCATGCATATATTGGAAAAATAATTTGGCTTTCAGTGTGGTTTAGCTTTATTTCTGTCTTTGCTTGACTTTTTTTGGTGAGCAAATTTTCCAGAAATGGGGTGTTTACACTGCCTCTGAATGAAATGTTATGCTATTTAATGGGAAATATGCTGGTTTATAAGCTTATTCACCAGGTAATGGCTTTGGTAAAGACTGTATAGCTTTGACACCTTGGTGTTTGCCAACCCCTTACCCCCCTCCAGAGCCTTCCTACATTGGCATCAGATATGGCCACTTCTGGCTCCAATAAAAATCACGGTGATGGCCAAATTGCAGGCGACAAAATGTGTGACATCTCACTGGCTGTGTCAATTATTTATCTACGAGTCTATGCTTTTTGTACGGTAGGAACACAGCACAATATGAGTGAACGTTCGACATTTGTCCTTGGGTAAAACCAAAACTGGCTTGCAGCTGCCTGTGCCTACTGCCCGGGTTCACACACCGTGTCATCTAGGTGATTGAGCTGCCAATGCACGTCCACCCACACACACACACACACCTACACACCTAGTGAAGATAACTAAAGCTAACTAATAACAAGACTATCACTCATAATGTCAAGGTATCCCTTTGAGATGGCTGATGAAATCATCCCGTGCTGCTCTGTGGGGGATGAAGGAACAATCCAGCGGAGGGGACAGCTAGTTTGAGCCAGAAATAACTGGAAATACCTTGATTAAATTCAGAGGTGTGAGATTTTCATCAGCGTGATACTGCTCAGTGGGGTTGTGGGGGGTAATGGTAGGGGCTGGGAGTCTCTCCTGTTGACAGAAAGGACACAGTGCTTGTCAGCAAAGTCATCTTTTCTGCGTACAACATCTGCGCTGATTTGGTGCTGCACTGTAAGCAGGCCATTAATCTAAAGCAGGACCACTCCTTATCGTGCGGAGCGACAGGCACCCTCACACTGCGAGAATGAAAAATAGATACCAGTTTTTTTCTTCCCTTCTCTGCATTTGTCTCTGTGTCTGTCTCACTCTTATCAGCCGCTTACTGCTCCTATGAGGTCATTTGAATTCAACATGGTTTTGCTCTCTTAAGCAGTGCGACACAGAAATCCCTCTACCCGAAATAGCACTGTGCCTCTTGACCCCCTTCTTTCTTTCTTTTTTTTCCGCTGCAGCCTCGGCTTTGGATCGATGCACAGTGGTGCTGATGCTGTGGCATTTCCTCAAGGAGATGGATGTTGTGGGGTCTATAAGGCAACGTAGTGACATTTACATAAGGGAGAACGGATGCTGTCGGGCCAGGGAGGAATGAAAAAAGAGGTAGGAGAGGAGCTGTTCCGAACAGTTATCACCCCATCCTCACTGATGCTCCTTGACAGTCATTTTGCCCCTCCTGCTGTGGTACAGAGATGGTACATGAAATAGTTTCTTTACACCCTCTGCAATTCCAGCTAGCAAAGGAACTGAGGTGATGGCATATGTCAGTGCAGCGCAACAGGAACTACAGGGAGGTTAATGAATAGATATAAATAAAGATTTGCATTTTTTTTTTCAGTAGATGGGAGCGGCAAAATGATTCAGACCTAAGCCTGCATGCCGTCTTCAGCACGCTGGGTATTTATAAAAGAGGACAGGATGTGCGGAGAGACCCAGAGCGCAGCAGAACTCAAAGCTGAGCAAGCCAGTCTTGAACTTTATTCAATCAAGAATGAGTACATTTCATATTATGAGTACTGTATTGAATGTCGGCCAAGGTGTGCTCTCTACAGAAAAAAAATGTTTCAAAGCTCAGGGAATGATTACTAAAATGTGCCGTTATATGTGATGTCACAGCGACTTGCTGCAGACTGATCTAGATAAAGGGTTCATTCCATTGAGGAAAACTTTTACCATTAGTGAGAAAAAAGCTTGCAGTTTTTGTTACAAGCTACTACGTCTTCATGTCTCTCATCTCAACGGCAAAAGAAATCTCCTTAATTAAATCCAAATGCATCACTTCCATCATCAGATTTTGATTGCACGGCTAAGTGTGTCAGGGTTAATTGGAGTTTTCCAAATAAAACATGCTCATTTTTACTTTTCTCTTTAAAAAAAAAAAGATATAAAAATAACGAGACATTTTAGGCTTATAAAACAAATCAGCTAAAAGACACTCAATTCTATAACCACTGATCTTATGTCACTACTTTTAACTTGAATATTTTATTAGTGATGTGTGTGTGAGTGTCTGTGTGTGTTTGTGATGTACTGCTCTGTGTTACTGTTTTATGTTTCTATAGTTCAGTGATGTTCTAATGATAGCCTGCCGATGGACTGCAGATGTAAATTATCCATCCATCCATTTCCTTCCGCTTATCCGAGGTCGGTTCGCGGTGGCAGCAAGCGCAGTAAGTCAACCCAGACATCCCTCTCCCCAGCAGCGTTTTCTAGCTCCTCCTGGGGGATCCCGAGGTGTTCCCAGGCCAGACGTGACATATAATCCCACCAGCAAACTCTGGGTCTACCTCAGGTAAATGATGTAAATTAGCTATAAGCTAACTCGGGTAGGCTACATTGCATCAAATTGCACAATTTATGTTTAATATTGTACAATGTCCATTATCAAATTAAATTAAATCGATTTGGTGCATCTCTTTCTAAAGGATTTTCAGATTGCACCATGGAAACCATCGGCTTATTTTTGTGCAGCTGCAACATTAGTCCAATATATTGGAGCATCTGTCTTATTTACTGATCTCAAATATCCTATTCTGTCATATGTGGGGGTTTATCGGGGGGAGTGACTGCTGTGAAATCACTCACACTGCTCCTAATTGAAGATCATATTAGATATAAAAATGGATCGAAATGGAGCTCCAGGTGAGTTATTGACTGCTGGAGTTATTATCAAATATTGTTATTGAATTAGTCTGTGTTTTGAAACTCATATTGGAATCAAAGTGGGATCTAAGGAGTTCAGACGACTGAGCAGACCAACGAGATAAGCATGTCTTATTACATAAACAGATATATTAAATTGTATTGTAGGAGATATGCCGGTTAGCCTGGATTTGTTAGCTCAAAATTGGACCTGGGTGGACTCAGGATGCTTGATTTTACTGCTTGTGACAGACATGTTGTGTTTTCAGCAAAATAAGAGACAGGACAATACGGATTTTATTTTTATCCATAGGCTGTAGACAAAATTTGAACGTATCCTTGGGGTCCTAAAATATTAAGCCATGTAGTGCTGGTTTAGCTCATAGGTTAGGTTTAAATTGTTAATGGAAAAATTAACAATCTCTACTACTCATTTGATTCTTACCTCACAATCATTTTTACAGCGAGTGTATGATGTGAAACACTATTTTCAAGACTTTCTCCAATACAACATAAATACTAAAAATGGGCCCTCCAACTCCAAACCCCCACCCCATCCTACGGATTCTGGTGTTGCACCTATTATACCATCAATCCTCATCACATGGCTCTGTTGGATCCTGAATTCTGATTGATGTTGTACTGTTTCTACTATTTCTTATGTCTTTAAAACGGACTTCTAGTTGGTTAGCAAACAGTTGCCACTGGTGTTGTTCTGATCACAGACTCTGGCGCAACTTGTCTGTCATCTAATACTGCACAAAAAGTCCAGTACATTTAAGGTCGGCCCATCGTCTGTGGTCAGAAAGAAAAGATAAGTCAAAAGATGAGAAGTAAACAACCCAGCAAAACAAGGAGAGGTTAAAAGTGGCATTGAGCTGGAGCAGAGAGAAATCAACAAAATTGAAGAGGATGGACATGAAGTAATCATTAAACGGAACACGGTATTGACAATGGCGACATTTAAAGACTGGTAAATGGGAATGAAAATGTCAACAGAAAATTAGCGGACAGGAAACTTTGATAAGGTGCTGCAGTTATATGTTTGCCTTGTGCTGCTTGCCCATCAATAAAATGTTCAGTTTGACGAGAGTTTTAACAACATGTTAAGCTCATTTGAGGAAGGAAACAGTTTGTGCTTCTCTTAGACACTTTTTCCCTTTGAGAAAAAGGGACCGTTTTTCAAATGATGGAATTAAAATCATTGTCAGCTCAGAATCAGAATCAGAAATACTTTATTAATACCAGGGGGAAATTCGGGAAAACACCATTCAAGAAATCAAAATGTTCCTCTATAATAGTGTTGCTCATTGCACGGCCCATGATGCTTTAATTTGCTGGCTTGCATGGTAGCTTATAATGATATGACAACGCAGCAAATACACAAAATAAAATGTATAGGTATACATACAGAACACTATACAGTAAGCATCAACAGTTCACATTGTATTTCTGTTTCACTGTAATAAATGTATGTTCCTAAAAGGGAGGAATCTGTCACCAACCTGGCAACACTGCACACTTGCATAGTAACGTTAGCTTAGCTTTGTCTCTCATGCTAGCTAGCGTGATGTGCACAGGCAATTCAAATGAATCCATCTCTAATCAGCCAATGGCGCAACCTAGTTTGAAAGACACAAAATGGTGTGATAACTGAGGAAAATCGACTCAGAGCATGCAGAAAACGAAATCATCAGAAAACAGTGGAGAACAGACTTGCGGTCAAACGGCAGGATCTCTGAGGCAAAACACCCCGAAAGGCACGAGTCATCCAAGATGAGAAGATTTTCAACTTTACTGGAAACCCCTTCTATGTGGATGTATCCTCCCTCACTCCAACCAGCAGGCAGCTCTGCCCTGATAATCGTGCAGGCTCTGTAAAGCCAAACAATCAAGTTGCAGACAAATGACACTCTCAAAGTTGAACTCAGGGCAGGTGTTGGCCACATCTGGAGTTTAGTATCTGAAGCAGACATTCCCTTATTGAAACCACTTGTACAAAGCGATATCTTTTCTTATGAGCGCATACACATGTGAGTCAAGATTTTTCCAACCATGAGCACTAACAAAAGGAAACAGAGAAACTAGCTCACCAGTGCAAGCTTTGAATGCCTGACAATGATTGCGACAACAAACTACAAATATACAACATGGAGAATGTCAGGACATGTATGCCTGCTTCTGCTCATCCCAGTATGAAGTTAAACCTGTTTGTAAGCAGGACTGTGTTGGCTGCATTACATATTGTATGTTGTAAGATGACAAATAAGTAAGTAGAAATGCTTAATGTTTGTTTGGCTCTTGGGGTATTGGTGTCTGGCTCTCCTGTTGACTTTGTCCTGCCAGCACGGCTCTCATTGAAAACATAATCACTGCTTGCTTACAACCTGCTCACTGTACATCATCCCTTAAAAAGGTAAATACAATTGTACTATGATGTGATTCTTCATAATCATGGTGTTATTAAACACCTAATCACTAGAAAAAGATCAACTCACAGGGGTTTTGCAGATTGCAAATGTGATAGCCAGAGGTGGGCACAGTTCATAAACATTTGTACTTTGTTAACCGTTAATTTGGTAACAAAGACGTTAACTTGAGTTGTAGTTAATAAGTTAATTCCTTTAATAATTAACTAAAAATTAATATTAAAATTAAAGGTGCACTATGGAGATTATAGTGAGATTTTAAAGTTTGAGAATTGAAACTATTCTATGCTATATTTTCGGAACTGAATACACAAACTTTACTCAAAGAAAAAATGGATCCCTGGACTCTGCTTGGAGCTAAAAAGCGAACAGGAGAGTTACGGTTTCACTGTTGCGGACCCTCCACCACAACTTGACTCGACTTGACATTTTATCTTCAAACAGTGTTTCAGGGACCAAACTTTCCCCTGAGGACAGTTTGTGTATAGAGTTATGAACATAAACCAAAGAATCTGTACACTTCTAAAACTTTCACATTTCTCTACCAAAACTCCATCGTTTACTTTTTACATTAACTGGTGTGACAGTTTAAAGAGTGACTGTGTTAACTGGTATCTTTCATCCAAATGTGTCCAATCGTCCAAAAGCAGCAATCATTAGGACACTTTCTATCTAATAGATGGGTTATATCTACGATAACAGCAGGCGTGGTCACTTTTTAAACCCTAACACCAGTATAATCACACAGAAAAAAATGTCTTATTGCAATATCAGTGGATTCGAGTTCTTAAATGGTAAATGGACTTGAGCTTGTATAGCACGTTTCTAGTCTTCTGACTACTCAAAGTGCTTTTACACCGCAGGACACACCTACACATTCACACACTGATGGCAGAGGCTGCTTTGTAAAGTGACCATCAGAATACGTCATCGACAAAGCAGTGGGAGTAAATTGGGGGTTACGTGTTTTGACCAATGACACACTGGTCATGTAGCAACAGGAGGTGGGCATTGAACCCCCCACCTTCGGGGTAGGAGACGACAGAGAGCCAGACCCCAATACCACGAGAGCCAAGTGAGTCAACTGAGTCATAGCCGCTACAGCCGCCTTAAGAGGCCACGATGACTTGGAAATCTCAATATTACACACAGATGTCTGTCTATAGTCTAAATATCACCACTATTTTGTAAATTTCTCCGTTCGTGAGATGAATAAAGGATTATCTTATTTCCACACGAGCGGCACATCAAAATTTACTTCATGAAAGTCCAGCAGCATTTCACAATAAAAGCGCCAGTGGCAGACGGGCATTCAATAAATTCTCTAAAGTACAGGAGGCGGTATGAGCTTGCTCAGGTTGTCCGAGATCAATCATATAAGAATGAGGTTTGGACTTTATCAGAAACCAAATGAATCCAAAGATAAAGGTCTTTATAATCATTTTAAAAATTAATATCCAAGTTGATGCAAAAAATGAACACAGATAATTAACGATTAATGGACATGTGCCCAGTTCTGTTAATAGCATACTACATCTTTGTCATGTTGTCTGATGGTAACAATTAAAACACAACTTCATAATGTGTTAATAATTCCTTATGAGCACTTAGAGACGATATATCCAGACAATAGAGCAGCCTGTTCAATCTACCATTCAATTCTAATTAGTCCACAGGCTTATAATGTACTTGTCTTTTCTGGCCGAGGTTTTAGCACATCACTGAGTCCAGTTGGTTGTCTTTAATCATTGAATGCTCTCATCAGCTCGATATTCTTATAAGCTTCTAAAGCAGCGCAGCAGGAAGGGTTTTTCTTTTTCAATTTGTAAAACGCTAATCTGTGCCAGGGAGAATTTCCATATCTGCTCCTCTGTTGATGCAGGAGCTGCCTGCCCTGTCTCTGAACTGGCCATGTGAGCGTAGGGCTGCTACAGAGTACTCGGGTTCAGTTAGGATCCTTAATTATGACGCCGAAATTCTGTCTGGCCAACTTCTGCAGCGTCAGTGCATTAGTGGTGCCTGTGTTTTAAGTATTTATCTGTTTAATGCTCATCCGGGCGGTTCTTTAAGAACTCCAAATGATTTGTTGACTTGCAGATTTAAAATTAGTGTCTTCCACTAAACCTTTTCTGCTGCTTAAATATGATCACATTGACAATAAAACGTGCATGTACTGTAAGTGATTACAGAGATTGCATTCCAGGTTTGAGCTTTTTTTTCTGCTCACAGAAGCCCACAATACACTTTTTCAAAATGTCTTCTATTGAGCAGGAACCAATGCTGCATTTTTTTTAAAGCAACCTAAGACACAAGATCTTCAATGAATGGATGAACATGTTCAAATACAGTAGCTTGAGCTTCCTCTAGGCTTGAAAAGAAACCTTTTCAAAACGCTCTACTCAGGTCAGATTGGGCTCCACTTGCACCATTGAGGTGCTACAACATGTGTTAAAACTAAAGCTTCTTATGTACCTTTGTTTACATATTTTTCTGCAGCTGCTTGCTGCTAAAGCTGTCCTGCACTCTTAGTTTAAGATGATATTTGCTTTATGATCATTATCGACATGCCTCCACACACACATGAATCCCCTGATGTAATAACAGAACATGGAGGGAAAGGACATCTTTATAAAGGGTGCTGTGGAGTGGAGCGGGTTGGGACACGTGGCTGTGAGGAGAGTGAGTGTATGCACTGATGTGCAGTCTTTTCTGTTTAATATAAATCTACCCCTCTTGCTGTTTCGAGAGTTCAGGTATCATTCAAAACAAAATTCTTTAGTTCATTTTGTTATGTCATTGACAAGAAGCTTTCTCCAAGCGTGGCTCACATGTTGTGAAAAACTGATTTACGTGAAGGAACAGAACTTTTGATACTAAGAAAACATTGATGAAGAGCGAGTGAGACGAACTGAAAGAGGGGCTAGGCACGGCCTTGTGCAGAGAAGAAGGGCACAGGGTGGATGAGTTTGTGTGTGGGTGAGGTGGGGTGGGGGGTGTTAGAGAACTAAGGGGGAAGCAACTTGATCAGATAAAATAAAATTGTGAATTATGAATTTACTAGCACTCTAACAAACCTAATATTAACATATCAAAGTAACCTACAGTCACGTGTTGCAGAACTGACATGACCTGAAAGAGGTCAGTTTTGTTAATGAGGTCAACATTGAACTTTCAGAAAAAAAATCGAGTAGAGAAGTGACCAATCCAATCGGTATCGGGTCAAGAATTGACAAAATTTACGGATCAGATATCGGACTGAAGGCGCCGATCTACGTCACTGATTTAGAAAGATCGTTGGGCACTCTAAACATTCTCAACTCGCACAGTCTCTCTTTGAAAACATTCAGACTGAAGTGTCCACAAATCATCATCATGATGAGGTTCAGACGCGATGGAACAGCTCCTTCTACATGATCAAAAGTACAATTCTTACACAGTTTGAAAACCTTACAGTTGTAAACTGCTTCCTGTTTGTGTGTGAAGCCAGCAAAATGCAATGCTGGGTTTACTACAGCTTTGTGTAGCCTTACTCATAATACCAACAACAACAATACCATTATTAGTTATGATAATAAAAATAGCAGAATCAGTATCGGTATCAGTACATACAGTATGTATCAGAATCGCAGCAGAACTGAAAAAAAGTGGATCTGAGCATCTCTACAATTGCGCCCTTCTCTCCTGGACAAAGGTCCAACATTTTTATTCTCTATCCATCACCTCAAAACAGAGTTCCACGCTCTAAATACTACATCGCCAGATTTTTACACTAAATGAAAACAGTAAGCCAGAGGACAGCATCTAGAAATGTTGTACCAATAGTGTCATCATTTTGACCGGATGGTACTCTGAGCAAACTGTCCTTTTTCATGACTTAGTGTTGTAAATGGTTTGCACTGGACATGTTACAGAAATTACCATTTAAATGCTCTGATCTTATGATCCATACATCACTGAAGCAGTGTGACAGTGTGCAGCTCTCCTGTATCTTGGATTAAATCACCTCATTTTGGCACAAACCGAACATCTGGATCTTGAAGCCTACAAACTTCCCTGGCCCTACAAAAGCACATATCACACCTTCACAGCCACATCATACCTTCACAACAGTGCTGAGACTGCAGTGTCGGGTCTATTGAAAAGCTGTTTGTCTGCATCGTGTGACACGTAACATCTGCAATTCGCCCGACACATTGCAGAGTTATCTCTCTCTCTCTCTCTCCAGAGATGAGTTGTGCCCTGAAGACAAACTGCAGAGATGAATCTCCATAATTGTCTCCCTGCTGCACATTTGCTGTGAAAGTGGAGGCCCTGTTCCCAAGGCAAGCAAAAGTAGACGCATCTGTTTGGATAAAAGAGGAGGCAGTTTTCAAACTCATATACCTGGTTACCTGAGAGAGTCTTTATGTAATTTAAAAAAAACCCTGTCAAGTCTTTGGTTAGAATAGGAGTACAACCTTTTCCCACAGCAGTTTTTTTTCTGCTTGAGTTTTAGAGAAGTTCTGCGAGTTTCCCCCTGTTCTGTGAACATTTTCATCATTGCAATCATTTCAACTGGATACTGCTTCAGTCATGCCTCTGGGGACTCTGTGTTTGATACTCATAAGATGTGTTCAGGGTACAGTATAATTCCTTTATGATAAAAAGACACTACCAAAAGCCGGAGAGGGAATACTTGGAATAAGGGTTATTAAAAAGGTTCCCTGTGGTGTTTTTGACCTCTAGTTGTGCTTTTGAGCATTTCTATCTTTAATCAGTGGTTCCCCTGTTTTATGCGTCTTGTGCACACATGAATGAAGTAATTGACAGTCTAGCTAGCGGTTTCACCCTTTTTCTCTTAACCACAGGTGGATTGTGCACCAAGATGCAGACTTCAATTCTTCAATGCAGGATTGAAGCGTCAATTCAAAACTGCCTCTGCAAATGTTGCATGAGGAACCAAATGCATTAAACATGATTGGTTGTGCTCAGAGAGTCAGTGAGGTTTAAAATGTGCTGTAAGTAAAACTTGTGTTTATTTACAAGGAAACTCCACAGAAAGGAGTAAACACAAGAGCTGTCCTTTAGTGTAAAAGCAGGTTAACGCCTCGGTAATGTGGGGAAGGGAGTCAACCGGCAGTTCATTCATTGCTTTGGGAATCTCCTTGAAATCTGATGTACCTGCAAACTCCTCCCCTCTGTGATATTTTAGTCTGGAGTTTTTAGGTTTTGGGGTGGATTTAGGATTTTAGAGAGACCATTTGCAGACATTGTGCTTACAGGCTGCTTGCTAGCCAACAGACTATTTCCTTCGATTCAGTTGCCTATGATGATTGTCAGGTGTAAACCAAACCTAACGCATCTGGAGAAGCAAAGTTGCTGTTTAAAGGAAGAATGTGCGTCCCTTTGATCCAGTAGATGTCGCCCTTGAGCACCAGCATGAAACCAAAACAAACTGCTGTTTGGCGACACCTACGCCACACTGAAGCCTCTGCTCTCCTCCAGCGGCACACCTCCAACCCCTCTCCTCTCGCGATTGCACAAAGGAGTTACCAAATGGAACGCACCATAATCAAGCACTAAGCGCAAGAGACAGACAAAAGTGTCCTCGTTTCGAGCTGCATTGTTGTATTAGCAGGCTCATTTTAGCTCTCTTTAGTTTGCTTGTAGCTTCACATTGTAAATTTACACGGAATGACTGATCTAAAAACTCTCACTCATTGTAGACAGTCATGACTCAGAGAGATATTTACAGACGATATACTTCAGTCCTCCTGCATGTACATATGTGTAAAATGTCACACATTCTGCCTTTAACACAATCCAGCCAGCAATTATATTTTCTACTAGATATTTAATATGTACATGCACCACATCATCAGAAGGACAGCCAAGAGGGTCACTAATGGGTTAAATCTGCTCTAAATCCTGTTTAAAGCTCCTTTTGTGTTCACTGTGAAATAACAACCTCTGCCTTCAGCGAATTACATTTAATGCAGCTTATTTACTTCAACAATTTATGTACATTGGCAACGTTAAGCTAGATGTAATGCAATGATCCTATAGTTGTGGAAAGTTACAGAGTAGGTGGTCACAGGGGCGATGGGGTGGGATAAATTGTATACTGTAGTAAAGTATCCATTTAAAGCTTTATACCGACTGGTTTCTGTTTTCTATCATCATGAAATTATGCCACTTAAATATTGTTTCATCTTTACAACACAAGGTGAACTGTCAGAGTATGACAATGATTTCAGCCCAAAGAAAACCAGAGGTCAAAATGCATGAAAAAAAAAAGTCTCCTGTATGATTACGTTTTTTGACAGTAATTTAATGTAGATGGGAGAAGAAAAGAATGACATTGAAATCATGCTGAATCTTTATTTTGAACTGTGTGTGTGCGTGTGTGTGTGTGTGTGTGTGTGTGTGTGTGTGTGTGTGTGTGTGTGTGTAGGTGTGTGCGTGTGTGTGTCTGAGGGTCCTCTGCAGCCCCCCAGAACTGCTCTATCAGCAGCCATCAGGCCAGTGTGATGAGCTCCTGCCGTGTGAGGGGTTATGTGCGACCAGGCGCCAATGTCCTTTCATTCCTCATTTCACTTTAAAGCTCTCTACATGTTGGCTCAGTGTGATGAAGTTTGGATTTCATTCCTCCCTCTGCCCCACTCCAATCTGTCCCAGTCAGTGAGAAACGGATGTCCAGCCTATTATTTCTTTGGATAAAACATCTCTATTGAGTTTTTAATTGTTCCACTGAAGTTCATAATAACAAGATTCTTTTTCAAGTGTATTGTAGCATCAGACAGAATGCATAAGTGGATCCAATTAGCAAGAATTTGGACAGGACATCTGTGAGGACATTCGCAAAAATATAAAACTATTTAAGTATTTTTGTCTTCATGCACAGTGCTCTCATGCAATGACAATACACCCCTTAAAGAGAGATTTAAAAAACAAGTTTTGTATTCTGAAAGCATCTCTCTGGTACTCCTCCTTCATACATACTGTGGTTAAAGATGAATTAAGGGAAGTGATTATCTTATTTTCCACATGCATAACTTTGCTGAGTCTGCAAACTCCCAAAGCTTGTCCCTCCTAAAGCGCTTGCATAAACTAACACCCTCAAACTCTGCTTACTTTTTTGGGGTCTGAGGACAGAAATTTAAATGATGTTAACACACACTATTTGTGTTCAGTTAATAATTAATGTATACACACAAAAGTGCAGATATGTGTGGGTAATTTAAGTTGATTTCAGCAGAAATTAGTCCCATTTCACATTATTAAAGGGTTGCTTTGATGGATAAACTAGTGGCAAGGTCCGAATATCCACCTTTGAGACTCAACACAAGAAACATTTAAAAATGTCTCTGCTACTCAAGTGAAGGACTAAAGCCAAACAGAATCGACTTCATAGAATGTTTTCTATTTTCAGAGGGGAAAAAGGTAATTTGGTTAAAGTGTGTTCATCCATAATTAGTGCAATAACCATTTTGAGAAACAAGAACAAGATCCAGGAAAAGACCAGAGAACAGGGGCGTGTCCAGAGGGGTGGCTAGGGTGGCATGGGCCCTCCTTGAGATTTTATTGAACACCCCAGGTGCCAGCCTTAATGGCTTTGGGCCTTTGTCAGATGTCAATCAATCAATCAAGCTTTACTTGTATATCGCCAATTCATAACAAATGTTATCTCAAGACACTTTACAAAAGAGCAGGTAAAAGACCTTCCTCTTTGTTATGATACAAAGGTGAGACTCTGTTAGAACCGAACAGGCTGCAAGTAGTTTTTCGGCTGTGGCTCAGTTGTTAGAGTCGGTGGTCTCTCAACCGGAAGGTTGGGGGTTCGATCCCCAGCTCCTGCAGCAACATGTCAGATGTGACCTTGGGCAAGACACTTAACCCTGAATTGCTCCCGCTGCTTTGCCAGTGGTGTATGAGTGTGTATGAATAGGATTAGTTACTTCTGATGGTCACTTTACATAGAGACCTCTGCCATCAGTGTGTAAATGGGTGTGAATGGGTAGGTTTGACCTGCGGTGTAAACGTGCTTTGAGTAGTCAGAAGACTAGACCATTTATATGACAGCTATTTCAAAAGACAGGTGTTTATAGGACAGGAATAAGTCCAGAAAAAAACTTCACACTGTCTTACTCACTCACACCGTCAATGACCTAATAAATCTACGTTTGCAAGTCAGACAGTGTGCAGGAGTTTGAGTGCATTTTTGTAATTGTCTCCTTAGCCAGCCCTGAAAAATTATGTTAAAAAGATTCATATGATGATTCTTGACTTATGTAGAAATAGATATGTTTAGATGATATTCATCTGTGTTTGTGTGCACATCAATGCCACCCCTTTTAAAGTCAGTGCTACCCAGTCAAAAAAAGTCTGGACACACCCCTGCCAGAGAAACCTGTATCATTACATGTGTCTCTATGTTTAAGGGTTTCAGTGTCACAAAATGCACATCTTCAATTTTTATACCAGAATACACCGTCATTTCCTCCTCAGATCCTAAATTTGGATGATAAATAAAAAGCCTCTACATGATACAGGATTTTTCTAATATTTTTGTGTGGCCATCAAATAAGTTGGATCACTATATTTTGTCTAATACCAGGCTGAGTTATCTTGCTTGTGGAGTCTTCCTTCAGTTCCTACATATACCAGGATGCATTGCATGTGAGCAATTGGCATCTTTAAGCTGTAAAGTATAGCTTGAATATCCAGTCTGCTATGTAAAATTATGCATGGTCTATAACATCCTCTGCACTCACATTGTGATCGCAGTTTCCTAGCTACACAAGTAAAGCAAAAGCAAAGGCTACAGCATTGCTCTTTCTGCAACTTCCATCTTTACCAAATGACAGAACTTGCTGCTATAAGAAAAACAGATCCTGTAGTTGTATCAAGCTGCAGAGCAAGCAATATTTCCGAGGTCTGTGCAGTTTTCCTTGGGAGGGGAAGTACCTTAACCATATGTCCCATCAACATTTGAGACCTGGAAAGACAAGAGACTAAACAAACACACATCAGGCAACCCACACACACATCATTCACACCCCACAAGAAGGAGAAAGGAAACAAACGCACAGGGGAAGGAGAGGAAAGGAAAACATTCACACAAGGAGATAGAGACAGACGGCAGGCTCAGTCTCCTGGTGGACAAAGATACAAATACAAATCGTCTAGAGTAAGGCCAGAATAGAGAGCGGTCCCATGGCAGCCAGTATAGAGATACTGAAGTGGAAAGGGAGGTGAGAAGGAAAGAGATGCAGAGAGAATGTGTTTGTTGGACTCAAACAAACAGGATTGGATAGGAGGCTGTGTTTTTTTCAGTGAGTTAGAGTATCATCATATTATTTTGGGCAGAGACTGACCTGACAGATGGATAATGGTATTGGTTCACAGCTTGAGGTAACTGTAAATTAAGGTAAGAAAGATTAGTTAAAAGTTTGGTTTAAATGTCCAACAGATCAGAGTCAGACTGTCTGATGTCTGCAGGGAGGATGTGGTCCTGAGGAAAAGACCCTGCAGCCTGCTGACTCATTTTAAACTAGGGTCAGATAGAAGCCATGTATTCTGAGGGCAGACAGCATTAAGTGGAATATAAACTTAAAGGAGATTAGCCAGGATTGGCAGGGCATGTCCATTTAAAATTCTGTAAGTCATCAGAGAACCTTAAAAAAGGTGCAACAGTCACATTTTCAGGTATTAGTTGAAATGCTACCTAAAGCAGTCCTCAAGATATGTCAGGATCAAAACAGGGTGAAAAAATATGCGAGCTAAAGGCCAGGTTTAATGTTTCCTTTGAATTGCTTTTATATAATGTATCTATCTCTTGAACACTGAAATCCTGTCTGCACAACAAATGTACCTCTCAGTACTAATAAAGAAACCTTGAACCTTGACATCAGTGTTAGACAAAGAAGACATATGGTGCAAAATGAAAGAAAGACTCTTGGTGATTTCTTAAAGCAACATTATGGAAGAATTTGGTTTGATGCACTTTGGCGCCAACCGAAGGTCTCTGAGTGCAACTGCACTGTCGTAAAACACATATTGTATTGACATAGCCAGCTCGGTGTTGGACTTGCAGCTCTGTGTTTCACCAAGCTATCGTCAACGTGTAAAAGCCTGTTGAGTATTTGAATCTAGTCCGGCTTCTTGCTCGGTCACTCTCTTAGCTTTACCCGTCACCATCCCCCTTCCGTCTCTTAGCCTCAGTGATTTGATCAAACAGCACCAGGATTGGCTTACTGGCTTCTTTTACTCTGAAGTTTGGTGTGTGAACTAGTACGTAAAGCTGTATGCTCTTCTCATGAGAGAAACTCTGCCCGCTGCCAAAGTTACATAGTGCTGAATACAGGCTACCAGGGTGCTCTGTGGAAATGGGATAGCTGCCATTCTCCCTGTTGGAAGTTATTATACTATTAGATCGACTTTTAAACTAATATTTTAAGGTGGACATGACACATATTGTTGCTTTAACAAGACCTCACATTAGTGTTTTCCAAAGCCTTTCCAAGGTGAACAATTCACTCTGAACCTCAGCTTTTGAACACATTATTAACAAACATATTTCGTATTATGCTATAATTAGTTCAAACTTAGAACCCACTGGCATATTATTGATTAGCTCAAATCAGCTATATTGTCAGTTTTATTTGGGGCTTCCACAGTTGCGCAGAAAAGCAATAAAAGATATCTCCATCCTCTTTGACAAGGACTGTTTCCACTGATAATCAGCTTTCCACTACAAACGTAAACCAGAGAGCTTTGCCCTATAAAATCTAGTGTTTTAGTCTTCAATCACATGCAGATATCTATCAAAAGAGATTTTATTTTGGCTCAATGGGCATCAATTGGATTGATAAAGCAACATTTTCCACATCTGTTCTTGGCTAAAAGTCTCTGATTGGAAGAACACATTTATCTTGAAAAACACCACGTTTAGGACTTCAAGTACTCGCCTCAGAACATAAACTCAATGGACCTTTTGTTGAGATTGTACTTTGAATTGTTGTCTTTTCTGCTTGGCTAGATCTCACTCTTGATTCATTGGAGATCATATTTTATGTGGGTATACAGATCCTTCCATATTTCTTTGGAACATCATCATATGCAAAAACAGTTTCTCAGGTGTACTGATGCACAAGTTAAATACTGTATAGTCAACCATTATTTATGCAGCTCCAAATGACCCTAATGTTTGCATCAGCTGAGATTGCATGGAGATCTGTAATGCAATCGTCTGGCCTCCAAAGAAATGGACTATTTAACAAACTTTGTTCAGTGAGGTATGCTAACATAGCCAAACACAGGCACACACCTTCCCAACATGCGTTTGGTTTCTCATTTTAGGAAATGAGATTGCCGGTGACAACTGCTGTGACGTGGCAGCTTGCTAGCAGGTGCTTCGGGCTCCTTGCCCACTCTCTGAACTGGCCACAGAGGAATATCTGTCAGGCCTGGTTACTGGCATTGCTATCTAGCCCCGACACTCTCAGAGTATTTGGGAGCTCAGCAGAAGAATAGTGTGTATTAGTGTGTGTGGGAGAATATGTGTGTGTGTGGGAGAGAGAGAAAGTGTCAGAGAGTGGAGGCAACAGACAATGAAGCATGGAAAAAACACGTAGTCACTTAGGGAGGACCACCTTCTCGCAGCTTTTGCTGTGCAGATGCTTGTTGCAAATTATAGACTTGAATTTGCTTCTCCTCTAAGACAAAATGCAAACGTCACATACTCGTCTATACCCACACGACTTGACTGTGTGGAGGAAAGCTGCAGTGTTGTTGATTTTTTACTGAAGAGAAGCCTGTCTTTGGCATACGGCTTTTTGAAATGCTTAAGTGCTGTGTTGAGTATTCACAGAGGAATACTCTGGCACTGCAGATATGAGTACAGAGTACTACATATAGTTCTGCCAGGATCAACCAGCTAACAAAAGCTTTGCTGCAAGATGCTCAAAAACATGACAAATACAGAAAGTTTTCAAGGGAATTACTGTGTTGGTTTGAGGTTTTTTTTGTGTGATTTGAACAGACTTCTTTCCAGTCTGTGAGATTGACTGTGTCTGGATATTATGCACCATGATATTACCTCACTATAAATTAAGATAGCCAAACAAGGCTGGAACTGGAAATACATCCTATATATAATAATAATATCCACCTGGCATACTGCAGTTAATGTGAAACATGGGAGCGACACCATCCTCCCCAAAATTGTTGTGCTGTTAAATTGACCTCTGAAACGCCTGACTTGAGGTGAAAAAGTTCCACATTGTTGCTTTAATAATTCTAGTATAACTAAGGGTTCCTCTGTCGTTTTCCGTTGTTATAAATGCTTGGTGGTTGGGAACCAGAGGGTCACAAGTTCAAGTCCTGGTGCTGACCAAGTATGGAAATTGGTCTGGTAGCTGGAGGTGCCAGTTATCTTCCTGAGCACTGCCGAGGTGCCCTTGAGCAAGGCACCAAATCCTCCCCACCAGTTCAGGAGTGCTCCCTGTGGGCAGCCTTGTCACATTGGCTACGTTTACATGCACACCATATTCCGATTAAGGTCCATATTCTGGTTAAGGCAATATTCCGAAAAAGGTGTTTACATGCTCCGTAGAGTGCTGAGCTACTGGAATATTCCCGTTTACATGTTAATCAGCATATTCCGAATAAACCGTAGTAGTAGTACTTAGCGTCATGACAAGACGTCATCTAGGGGCGTAAACAAATTGTTAACCTGTCCTGCTTCGGCGTTCCGACCGTGGTCAGAGCGCACAGGGGAGACTTATTTGTCTGCTCCAGGGCCGAAGTATCTCTCAACTTCAGGGCTAACCCCCGTCACTTTTACAGGGGTAAAACAGACACGGAGAGTCCGGCTGGTAGCTTAAGGTGTCGGGCCGTTTATCTCGCACACACAGAACTTGTATAACAGTACCATTGAGCTTAACGTTTCTCTGCCTAATTCTGCTCCGGTCCCCGGCATCATAACGCGCCTCTCGCACACATCTGCAGAACACACACACTCGCCTCGTTTTCTCTCTCTCCTCACTCGCTCCACCACCCACACACATGCACACTGAGCTCCTTCATAGACAGTCATACGCTACTTGTATAACAAAATCCTTGAAGTAGCATATTCAGGAGCATATTCCGACTAACGCGTTTACATGACCCAATATTCGGGTTGATACAGGCATATGCCAGGGGTCTTATTCGGGTTTTTAATAATCGGAATATGAGCTTAATCGGGTTATGACAATTGGAATAAGGTGTTTACATGACTCCTACGCAATCGGAATATTTTCATTATTCCGATTAATACAGGAATATGGTGTGCATGTAAACGTAGCCACTGACATCTCTCCATTAGTGCATGTCCACAGGATCCTGTTTGTGCATGCGTGTGTATTTCAGCCTATATGTGTGTAGCATGTCTCAATAACAGAGTGTAAAATTGAATTTCCCCTCGTGGGATTTACCTTCATCTTCTTCTAGATATATTTCTCATACATTTCTCTTTTTCTTCTTTGTACTCTATCCATTGTACAGCTCTTTGGTCAGTTGCTGCTGTTTTTAATGTGCTTTATGAATTCACTTGACTTCTTTCTGCAAGCCCAGCACAGTGGCAGTAGATGGCTGTTCAACACGAGTCTGCTGTTTGCTCAAAGTTTTCTACCCGTTTAAATGTTGGGTCTCCATGAAAACTAAAACAAAGAAAACAATGTCGACATGATCCTGTTAAGAATTGCTGCTATACAAATAATGATTGGCTCCTCCCAGATGTAGGTACAACACAACAAATAAAAGGAAAAGCCCAGTTGCAAAATTATTTAGAGAGATTTTCTGAGCGCATTTTTTTGTAATATATTTCTTATCGATAACAGATTTCCTGACTGTGCAAAGTGTGGTACAACACACAATTGTGTTGAGACATTAGGTCCTTTAGTATTCAGCCTCTGCAAGCAGCAAGCTTCCATTTACAGACATTTCAATCACAGAACATCCAAATTACCTATTTAGCAGATGTCTTTCAGAGTGTAGTGATTGCAAAAATGCATTTTTTGGAATGATTTGCCATCATGAATATGAATGTTTCCCTTTATATTCCTATCTTTTTCTCACTCTTAGATTGTGTGATAGTGACTGAGCTGTATGGATGTGAATTAAACTTGGGTTTAATAGAGGATGGTCTGAATTAATGGAGGCTCTAGAATCTGGCTGGATGAATCAATGCATGAAACACCTACTCGTGTCCACATTACCTCTTGCTACCTCTCTCCTGGTGCTGGGAAATAAAAAAGTTTGTTAAAAAGTTCAGTTTTTTGTATTTTTTTGTTTGGCTGCTCTGCATTTAGCTGCCTTATTATTGTCGAGCAGTGATGATCTCTCCCGCATGGCGAGCTGGCAGTGGGCTTTTCCAATATGCAGTAATGAGTGATGTGTCGTGTGTAAATTGTCCCACATTGGATCAGACTTATTGATTTCTGAGTGTTGGCACTTGGATCTTTTGAGCTCTGTGCTTCTGCAGCAGAATGATTACTTTTTCATCATCTCATTGATATTTCATCATTATTGTGCTTCGTCTTCCTTCCTTCCAAACTATTACTGCCAACTGGCCTTCTGAAAAGCAATTATGCTATGGACGTCTATCATTTCCCTCTTATGAAACTGTCCATGTGCCAGGGCCCCTTTAGAATACAGAAACATTATATTCATACTGTAGATGGCACTTCCACCTTTTTCCTTGGAGCTGTTCCCGTATGCTCTCTGAGTTGTTTTGGAGTTTTTGTGCTTCACCCATTAGCCATGCAGTGACACTTCTCGCTTGTTTGTGCTGCACCTTCCATGCCAGCTGAAATGTTTGCTGCCATGGGATCCAACTTACACAGAATAATGATAATGT
Source organism: Tautogolabrus adspersus (assembly GCA_020745685.1). Lineage (NCBI taxonomy): Eukaryota > Metazoa > Chordata > Actinopteri > Labriformes > Labridae > Tautogolabrus > Tautogolabrus adspersus. The sequence goes on along the minus strand of CM036536.1, from coordinate 4,798,230 downwards.
TTGTCACACCTTCCGTGCTGTGGTAAATAAAAAGATGCATCGCCGTCATTATTTAAATGCAAATTATCTATCGCCTGGAAAGGTAATAACTGCATTTAAAATGATACCTACGTTGATTATAGTTCTGCTTATGGATCCATCGTGGCAATTTACTACATTTCTGCAAGAAAACAACATAAAGAATTCACAACGTTGACAATTACTTTGAAAAACTATCTGAATATCATAAAGAAAAAGGGATAAAGCTAAGAAAAACTGACAAAAGTGTATAAAGAAATGTTGTACTGTGTCTTCAGAGTGAAGCTGGGAGCAGCTCGTTCCATATGTAGGTGTGGTGGGAGACGTGGTGACTTGACAAGGGTGTTAGATCTGTTACTTGAGGGAAGAGAGTGAAATAAACCATGCAACATCACAACATCTGATGCATTGAGAAGGACGCATCAAAAAGTTTAAGACTAAAAGCAGAATTAGTTTGAAAAATATGAATATATGAATTGAGACTTTAACAGTCTCAATTCATTCTTAATGAGCCCGAGTCCAGAAGTGTGACTTCACTTGACATCCTCATAGAGTCAAAGACAGACACGAAAACGGCCTCAACTATTCTTTTCCAACATTCCAAATATGGGAAAGATTATTTAACTTGATGTACATGTTGAAATCATTTTGCTTTACAGATTTTGCTCTGGAAGTTATACCAAACTTACCCACAGAAAAAGGAACACAGTACGGATCGAAAGGTATTTAAAAAACAGCTCAAATGAATGTTAAGCATTTGAAAGATTTGGTGTCCCAAGTTGGATATTACATTTGACTTGTGACTTGTGTTTGACTTGGGGAGTTTTTTTTTAAGTGAAATGAGCCATTCAAAGGTGCAGTGGTGTGTTTTTTTTCCATCACTATGATGCACGAAAAAAGCTGCGGTGGCCTACCTAAGGTTTGCTAAAGGGACAAAATAGCATGTGATTACTGTCGTTTAAAAAATGAATGCGTTAATTTTGGACCTTGATCGCATCGCGATTCTGACAGCCCTAATATTGTTTTTTCCCTTATTGAGACTCAATGAACAAACTACACCCATAAACAAAATTTGAAATAAACACAATGTACCTGTACCCTTGTGTGATCGGTCTATGAGTCATCTTCCAGCCATGGAGTTAGACAGTGCTCCACATTATCAAATGCTTTGGATATATCAAAAGAAGAGCCGAACAGTGCTTGATTCAATCTCAAGCTGAATTCATTTAATTTGAAATATTAGTAACTGTGGTTATGTAATGTGCTTTGTTATAAAAGCAGACTGGGATTGAGATGGAAGACTTGGACAGAAACACCTTCAATTGATCACGTGCTGAAGATCCCAAGCCCCTTGAAACAAGTGCTGCAACTAAAGGAAACAGAACTCACAAATCCTGATCAACTCATATTTTGGTAGGTCTTATTATTGCTCATTTTTGGTACACACTACTCAAGGCTTTATGGGACATAGAGGCAACATTGTAAAGCAGCGGTGTAGAAGTGGAGTATGTCGCCCATGGCTCGTTCTATCAGGCTCCTACTGTCTACAGCACATATCCTTGAGATAAATAAAGAACCTCAAGTCGCTGCCTCCAACTGCTGTTGGAGTATGTGTGAATGGAAATGCTTTGTCCAACCGTAGACAAAAAGCACTTTCTAAATTGAGCCCATTTACTGTTGGTTTGGGGGGCCAAGTCTCAGAGGTAAAAAGCCTAAAGAAATCAAAGGTGAATGTAAGTGATACATTTAGTCGTAAAGAATGCTTTCAGGCTAACTACAGGGTCAAGATTCAGGCTGGTAACATACAGTAAGATCAAAGATTGAACAGAAAAAATATATTGGTTTCAAAAGTGAAGCCAATGCACTGCCTTTGAAGCTACATTCATGTCAATGCCGAGCAGGTGGCGACTCGACTGGTTGAAAAAAATAGAAAAACGGTAGAACAAAAATAGAAAACAGTTTGATTGCATTAAGTCAGTAAAGGTGATTAGCCCACTCCTTGGTCCAATTTACTAATGGTTTAATGATCTCAATCCCCAGTTTCAAGTCTTCTTCAACACAGCATCGTTCATTTTATCTTTCCAATTATTGTAATTTTAAAGATAAAGCAGGTATAACCCTGAACAATGGCGACCTATCAGGAGCTAAGAGGTTACCACCGGTAGACCACTCATTGGGGGATGTCACAGTGGCTACGTCCACTTCACAAATGGTCTATGATTAAGACAGCAAAATGAAACAAGTGAAGTACAAACAAAAAAACACACATGCACAAAGCAATCTGCAAATTGCAATCACATGCACCAAGTGAAAACCACTAAAAAAGGAAATCTCGCTCTTAGTTTTACTAATAATCTAAAAGGACGACTGAGTGACTGAATAATTGTTTGAAGGTAAAATAAAACATGCTGTTAATGTTCCTGACAGTATTTTCAACAATTACAAAATCAAGCTAGGGCCATTATGTAGCTACTCTGCACACAATTTATTATTGTTAATGAAAATGTAATTGACAAAGAGTGGGGGCAGTAAATTATTTGCTGTTTTGGAGAAGGGTCCGGACAGGAAAAAGTTTATCTGCCCAGTATTAACAAGCATGCTGGGTCAACCTTATTGTCCTGGCATTACAGGATTCAGCCTCTTCAAGGCCATACAATTAAACAGTTTTCTTGCTGCCATGTGCGAATTGAACTTACAAAGCTGCAATGGAAACATACGGGCTTTTAGCAGTTAAACATGCTCCTGGAGATGCATGACAACAAATCTTCATTCTAGGGCTGGGTGATATAGACCAAAAATAATATATACACGCATAAAAAACTGCATATAACATCCGTATAAACACACACAAACCTCCAGCATGGGTTTTCAATAGCAGAAGAATAGTATAAAAGAAGACTAACAAGGTAGTCCAACAATAGCTCCATACACTGCTGAAATATGCCGAGGGAATGCTGTGTGAGTGGATGTGTTCGCCAACATAACAAAAAGGCCCTCCCTCTTTGTCCACCAGAATCAGCACAGGACTTGCACTGCGCTAACAGCATCTGATCTAAACGAGGCGAGCGGAGTGGCCACTATGCCAAATGGACACATAAAAAAAGAGACATTAATGGACTGAGAAGCGACATAAATCTAGCAGCAACACCTTCCTCTCCACATGCCTGTGTGAGCAGGCCAACGTGGAGGAGAAAGGAGAGGAGGAAGATGCCCCAGGTGAGGCATATATCTCTGGCATCTAATTATGCTGACTCTAAGTGCTGATGACATCACACATCCCACATGGAAAAAGGGGAAATACAATTATTTCTCCATTTATATGAAGAGCGTGGCAAGAAATATGTTCTCTGTGCTCCTTTAATATGACTGGAAATGACTTTTCTGCACTATTAAATAGTGAATGCAAGCAGCTTCTAGAAGCTTGCTCTGAATTCTGTTGCATACAAAGGATTCGAATAACATCTTTTCAAAAGTGATGTTTGAGTTTTTAGGTATACAAGCTTACCTAAAGTCCTTCGCACAATTTCAACTGGCTCTTTCACACTAGAGCAATACCTCTAAGTGTCTTAATGTTGCCACAGACAGGTCCGAATGAGTTTAAGATTGAATGTTTACTTTTTCCGGATAAAAGTGCTTTACTTTTTTTCTAAAGCGGGGAACACACTACAAGATAATCAGGCGATTTTGGGCCCTATTCCCCCCTTCCGACCAAAGTCAGTAAAGGCCAGACTTTCTGACGGTTCCAAAGATAATCTCGCCAGATTCTCCTTTTGTGTGAGGTGTGTTAAGAGTGACTGTACCCTCCCCGATCTGCTCAGAAGACAATCGGGGCAACCCGATTTGAAATCGTAAATATTAAACGATAAGAAATCCTGTTGTGTGGTGAAAACACCGATGACGGCCAAGCACAGACTCTGTGAATAGTCATGTGAAACGGAAAAATTGCCAATCAGGAAGCAGGCTGACTAAAGCAGCAAGCACAACAGACATAGCCATGGCGAAGACAGCAAACGGGAAGCATTAAGTTAGATGGACGACAAACTTTTTTTTGATTTGCGGCAACAACACAAGTGTTTAACGTGTCCTGTAAAACAAACCACCCCATGTAATTGACAAGGAAAGGAGTTGGACCAAAATTGCTACCGTAATGGATGTACCAGCTAACAGCTAGCCACGTTTAGCTTGACCATCATGCTTGTTTACTCTTAAGTTGAGTTTGATGGCACGAGATGACACATTTTGAGAGTGGAGACTCTGGATGTTGGTGAATGAATCGCTTGATGTTTGGTGTGCTGAGTTGGTGGTCTCGTTGCACACAACAAACTAAAAGAACTGAACTGTTAAATCTTTCATTATTTGTCGTCGTCTGTGGGGTTTCTGACATTTGCAAAATCATTAGTATATTTTTTTAAAATATTTCAGTGTGTGCCAGGCTTTAGGTAAAAGTGCAAACTGAGAATGAGAACATCCTGAACTTCATTTTCTAATTGTAAATGTGCTAATTTGATCAAACATGCAAGTTTAGCTGTAAATGGGGCTGTGTGGAGTCTTCTTTGTTCTCACCATCGTGTGTATGTGCAGAAATCTTGGTAAAATATGGCTTATTAACATACCTGGCACCATTAAAAGAAAGTGTTTACACTCATCTACCCCAGAACAATGCCCAACAGGTGCTTAATGGGCCCATTTGTACTGCAGGAACCCAACTGTTGGGAAGAGGCTTGTCATCCAATGTCCTTAATTGTTGTGCGACAGTAAAAGCTAAATTATTCTCAGTTCATCTCAATCATAAAATAAGATCCATCATTTTGAAAGTGAATCAATCAAGCTCTCGTTCAAAGACTTATGACACACGTTAATAAGGAAGTAAGGCTGTTCTTTACTTAATGCATGTTACAATGATACAGCACTTTGTTGAAGAAATCAGTTCAGACTGAATCCATATGAGACTTTGAGACATACAATCTGCACCTCCTGCACATGAATTAATGATTGTTGTGGTGCCCTCCTTTGCAGACTATTACAGCACAGTGGAGTCCAATCATGTGTTGTGGACTGAGATGGTTTTCCCTCTAAACAATCATGACACCAGGTGATTTCCCTGATTTGCCGCTCCCTTGTTCTGTGAATATATGCAGCAGCAAGTTAATCAGTGAAAAACAACAACAGCTGATGTTTCTGTTTGGGAAAAGATCCATCAGAGTCTTGGCCGTCCAAAGTACATTACCAAGTAAACAAATAACACATTGATGATTTTTTATACATACACAGCCTTAAAAAATGGTAAATAGTTAAAGAAATTTCAGGGCTTTTCAGATAGAAGTCTGCACACCACAACAAAATGCATTTTGTTATGCAAATAAATTCAACAAGGCTGTGAAAATAATGGCCATGCTCATGTAGCTGTGCCAGTGAGTACAAGCAAGGCCAAGAAACTTTGCTGAAACACAATGTGGGAGGCATATTAGTCCTTTAGTTTGCCAATACTTTACAGCCAAATCACAGCGAGCAGTGTTGTAAGTGTTGAAGTAAAGGTCTAAAGAAAAGTTACATTTATGTGTAGAAAAAAAAGATTCATCGATTTCAATCTTAAATCTCTAACTATTCAATATATTGTTTTTCTCCTGGCCACGGATGCATTGGGGTAATAAGACAGTGGACACGTGACCCTGGAAAGATGCTCACATTTCCATATAAAATCAGTGTAATAGTGTCTAGCTGTTTATACAAATGAGCAGATTGTGTTCAATGCAAGCAGCAAACTTGATGTTAAAAAACGAAGCTAATGCAGAAGTGCAAAATCCTGCAGTTCTGTGAGTGTCCACTTGAGGCTGGCTGCAGAAGCACCAGAAGTCACATACACCCCATTCAGAAAAGCCAGAGTCAAAAAAAATACAATAACATAAGAGGTATATACAACTGTAATATAAAGGAGTGAAGTGAACTATACAGGACAATTAAGACATTCAGTGCAGTGAATGGCGACTTAATAACTGTAGCAATTCTGATGGTGTTAAAGGGTAGGCTTTGGAGAAAAGCTGTGTTTGCCATTTAACTTTTGACGAAGCTTCATTTACCTTTCCTTGTAGCTTAAAAATGGGAGATATTTAATGCAATAAAGGACTTTTTTCAGAATTCTTTGAGCGCAACCCGAAACATGTTTGATATTTTCTGTATTATGTCGGTTTGATTTAGCTACGATTTTGACTTTTGAAAAGAGCCGACCTTGACATGTCAACTCTAAGAGAAATTTTCACTCAAAAGATAATTCAAAGATAGAGTACAAAGAGTGTCCTTTTGGATTTATACATGGAAAGCTATGAAATATCCAGATCTCAATGGGGAACTGGACTTTTGTCCTTTCCTCTAGGTGTCTTGGTTTTGTTTTTTTAGCAATCTTGACAGTAATTTGCTTGTATATTTAGTCACTTTGAAATATTGTTATTCTCATGTGCCTTGGTGTCATGTATACATTTTGATGTTTAACTTTCTTTGTTTAAATGTGTAACCCTTTTTCTAAGCCATGTGACAGCTACTGATGAATTAAAGGCTTTTTATACTTAACCCTCTGAGTGACTCAGACTTTTTCAAAAGCCTCTCAGTTGGATCCCCGCACTGAACAGCACCAGACGGACCAATTACCAAAATAATTTTCAACACCCATGCAGCACTCCATGCATCTGCTTTTTGACTAATAATTCAAAGATGTTGGTCTGCCTTTAAAAAGTTAATAGTACCCAATTCCTTATTTGAAAGTATCTTGTTCCCTCTGGACTCCAAAGTATTGAAATTTGTGAATCGTTTACCAATTCAGTCTCTCTCTGGTCATATATATCAGGGAAGCCTGGACCAAGGTAGTGCAGAAATACCTGCAGAGTCCTGGGGAGAAGCAATGCCGGGGTGTCACTGTTTTTATAGACTCAGGCTACAGGTTAACCCAGTACAAGGTGATGTATAGACTGCATTACTCCAAAACTGCATCTTTCCATCTATGTCTTCTAAATGTGACAGGTGTTGCTCAGCTGAAGCTTTAACTGCATATGTTTTCTGGAAATGACGTGTCTTAAATGCAACATTTGGACATCAATTGTTGTGTCTCTCTTAAAAGCCTATTCCAGAGATATTCAGCTCAACCACAACCTGGCCATCTTGGGGTAACCTATAATGCTGATCCCCATTTTAAAACTCACATATAGTGTTACAATGCTGGATGGATGCCCAAGCTAAAGGTGGGCTAAGTTTCAGGTAATGAGGTAAATGTATGTTGGAGATAAGTAAGATGAGTCTGCAGAGTGAGCTGAGCGGCTTGTTCTGCAAATGACGCGATAGTTCCCCGATATGTAAGCAGAAAGTTGAAACAACTTCAAGCCTCTACGCAAGCTGTTGAAACCTCTTACATGGGCTCTTTTCTCCCAGCTATGGAGAGTAGCCCAACCCTGGCAGTCCTGCAGCGTTCTGAACCCTGGAAGGCTTCCAGAGAGCTGGCCAATCAGAAGAAAGTGGGCACGTGGGGAGAAGGGAGAGGGGGGCCTTAAAGAGACCGCAGCTGAAACCAACTGTTTCAGACAGAGGCTGAAATCAGCGTTTTTACAGACGTCAGTAAGTTTCAAAACATGCAAAGCTACTCTATAGGTTTGACAGACTGAAAACATGAAAGGTGAAAATATAAAATGGGATCTTTAAGAGTACGGAGTACGAGACATTGAAAACTTGAAATGTTCATACCTAAAGCCAACACACACAAATAAATCTTTTTTAAACAAGTTTGTGAATTATACTGTTCTCACTCTGTTGAAACATAATTACAGAAAGCCTGAATAAGTCCCATTAAGATAATGATCAGGATAATCTGAGTTGAGCTTTTAATAAGATGCTGTTGTAGATCCATTCATTCATGCGCAGTGAAACTGTGCTGCTTTTGTATTTGTTTTTATGAAAATAAATGTTAGGACTATTGCTCTGACAAAATAGCTCCAGTTCACTGTTACCAAGGCTAACATTAACCAACATGTTTTCAATTCTTAAAATCCACTTAAACTACAGCTACAACTTTAACTCCTACTCACAGCCTACATGATAGTTTACCTGTTAGCCTACATGTCAGGACAACCACAGATATATTTCAAAATGCTTAAAAGACACTGCTCAAATGTATAACCACACATGAACATAACATGGCTTGAATAAATCTCAGACACTTACAGATGATGCTTTCACCGCCTCAAACTAAAGGATGGCAGCAGATGACGTGTAGCTGCTCAGAGGTCTCTTTGAAGGCAAAATGGCTTCTTTCAGGTCACATGACTACTTCCTTTATAGGCATTTTACTTCCTGTTTATACAACACTACCACTAGGTGGAGCTATACGATGTATAGAACTACATGAAAGTTTGGGGCAAAACATCCATCTAACATATTCCCTCTGCTTAGAAACTATACAGCACATGCAGAATATTGTCAGGAGAAGTTCCTGAAATGGCTGCTCCTTTGCAGCTGATTTGAAAACAAAACTCTGAACATAACCTTGATTAAATTAGGGTCCATGTGCACTCTAAGTCAGTGGTTCCAAAAGTGTGGGTCAGGCACCACAGGGGGATTGCAAGCCACCAAAAGGGGGATTGCGAGAATCCTTAAAAAAACAAATTAACAATTTAAATGGTATATTTTACCCATTACTATAAAATCTGTACAAAAAGAAGTTCAGTTTCAAATAAAACCATATCATTTCAGTGAAGTAAAATTTGTATTAATGTGTAAAAATACTTAAAATGTAAGTTTTCCCATTTAGTGGTAGCTGAAAAGATTGGTAACCCCTGCTCTAAGCTTCCATGGCAATCAATGAATCAACCAGAGAGACTCCTACATGACATGGCATTGAAAGTCCTTAACATGTCTGTCAAGATATTTAAGTTTAGATAAACATCACTAATTGCGACTCATTTAGAATTGTGTGCAGGTTAAAGTGTTTTTTGATGTGTCAGCAAAATCAAATGTGATGCTGATAATCAAAAGGTTGTGAGTATATTCTTAATTAAGCAGCAGAGGCTGTGATCCATCATGTCAGGCTATTGATGCTTCCCACTTAAAATTGCAATTGAGCAATTTCTGTCCTGATCCATGTTCATGAGCATTTTGGTCAGCTCTTAAAGGCGCACAGAGGAGGAAGTTAAGCAATGTGTAGTTAGGTTTAACCCATTTAGACCTGATGAGATGCAGACGTGCTTCTACCTTTAAGACCTGATGAGACGTCTACATCACATAAGGCCATGAACATGAGTGCAAAGGAAATTTTAATTTACAGTTAAAGCCAATAGTTTTAAGCTTTCAAATTTTTCATTTTTAAGGTCTCTATCTGATACAGAGACAAAGATTTTAGTAAACTTTGAAATTCTGTGCAGTTTTTCGGAAAACCCTCAGGTTTAAGGAGGTTGATTTCAAACGTTACTTAGGTTTTAGAGGGCGTTTTTTTAGGCGTCCTTAGGTCTAAATGGGTTAAACAACTGCAGGGATGGAAAGAGACTGTCTACTCGGGTTGTCTTGATACATTAATTCTAAACTTCAATGGGATACCCAGTAAGATTGAATCAATATCGATAAATGTTTTGTTACTATTGGAAACGTAAATTGAATCCTAGGAAACCAAGTGGTTGTTTTGAGTAAAAAAATTGCAAGCTAACACCTTCACGCTGCCAAAAATGCTGATGTAGTTGTGCTATTTAGGCAGATTTTCCAAAAAAGGTCCGCATTCAGACGTAACACCCTCTGATAGCAACAACAATGCACAAGGATTCACAAACAAAACGACTGCAAAGGCTGTAGTATACATGCCAGGCCAGTAGTTGGTGGTGTGCCTTTGTAATGAAACAACACACACACGTGCACATACACTTCCTTCTAACCTCACCACAGCACCGCTCTGTTCATGAAGTGTACAGTTGATAAAACAAGTTGATCTGTAAAAGTTACAGAGCCGAGAACACCAAATTAAATAATAAATGAATAAGGAACCACTAAGAAGCATGACAACAGCTTCCCAACCTGCTTTCTCTGTCCCTCCATGCGAGACCTTCATGAAATTACAACATACCACATCAAGCAGCAAAGAGGAGCATCATGATACACAGATACCCTATGACTTGTTCCACTCCATAATGGCTGCTGGGACAAAGCTGTTCCTATAGCGCTTCGTTCTGCACTTTGGAATTTCAAGTCTTCGTCCAGAAGGAAGGAGCTGAAACTCACAATGCAGAGGAGGGGACTCATCTTTTACGGCTGAGCATGTGATCCGCTCCACCTACCTGGTGTACAAGGTCTCCAGACTCACCTGTTGCTCTCCAATCAGCTTACTGGACCACCTCACGATCTGGTTCAGAGAGTTTCTGTTCTTCACAGAGAGGTTTCCACATGTGCATGTGTGAAATGTCTTGGGAGTAAATGTATATTGTTAGCTTACACAACAATGGAGACAGTACTGTTTTCAAAACTTTGCCCTCTGGAACCAGCTTTCAAAACTTTTTCAGCACCTTAAACGCTGTTGTCATGTCAACCCAAACAGCAAAACTGCAACAGTTTACTGAGTTTACTGTTTTTCGCCTTTAGACGGGGGCCTTAGAAGGGCACTCATTTGGGGAATTTGGGAAAGACTTCTGGGTTGTCCAAGAGGGACAAAACTAATCACTTACCTGGTGAAAAGATTAGGAGGTGGACCTTGTGTTTGTAGGAGCTAAATCAAAGAAGGAGCCGTTATCGACCATAATCAATCCATGTCATTTTGTTTTGTGTGTTTAATCAAGCTTTAAAACAAGAACTTACAGCGTACATCAAAAAAACCACAAGAAGCAAATGATCTACTGGCTCCAAACTGTTGGACCGCTGCTTGTGGTTGCATTACATTGTTCAGGTTTCTGCCTCTGTTCCTTCTTATTTAAGCTACATTAAATTGTTATTGTTCTTGTATAGTGTGCTGTGACCTTTTCATGCAATGTGCTGTAATTCAAAAAGGTGCGTAAGTAACAAGAGAACGAGGTGTGTGTGCGAGCAAGCTGGACACACAACAGAGGGTTGTTTTAAGCTTTATTTAAAAGCTTTATTTAAATGTATGATGTGAGAGTTGGATGTATTTTCAGTAAAAAAAAAAAAAGTAATATAGAGTAGAAGGGTCACCACCAATTTCCACATACTGCCCCAATGGATCCGTTCCTGGATCCAGTGGGGCAGTATGGGCAGTTAGTACTCCGTCGAAAATAGACTGGCAGCGTATTTGTAACGGAGCAGAGCGTAGTGGCGCTGCTGGCACGCTCCAGAGCACAATCATTGACTAGAGTGGCAGCGAACGGCGGGGTCGGTGCGTGGCGCTGATGGACCGCGGCACACACGCAGTATGTGGAAATTGTCTGTTAGGGTTGGCATAACACTGGGAAAAAAGTACAGCAGAGGTCATTTATAATGTTAAATACATAAAGGATAACAGTTGCAGAACATTTTATATACACTATTTACTTTTCACCTTTATTTTTATATAATGCCGTATGATTTACATCGCGTCATGGCCACCAACAAAACCAAACAGCAGACTTCCCATGCCTGCGTATTTCACCCTCTTTTCTGCAGCACTGTAGTTAGTCTTCCCTTCTAAGTTTATAAAAGTTACTGAACTCAAGCATCACCCACAGAATGTACATTTTAAGATGTTTCATATTATCTACTGGAACGACTTTAAAAACTGTTTCATATGCGTAAAAGAGGCCTGAACCAAGCTAGTATTTGTACTGCGGTCTGGAGGTGCTTCGGGAATTTCAGTCACTGTCATGATATAACAAAAACCATCACTCCCACACAGGCCCCATAGATACTCTTCACTGTTTGCTCAAAGTTTAATCATAAAGATTTTATCAACTGCTCCAATTCCAAGCGTCTGAAACGAGTTCAGCAGCTATTTCTCATGTCAGCAGAAGAACATTGTTAGAAAGAAATGAAGCATCTTAAACATATGGGAGTCGAAGTAAGTCCATGGGGGAGTAGGCAACTAATTTTTTCAGCTTATGAGGAACTATCAGAGACACTTAATGCAGCAAAGACAGCAGAGAGTTTGACTCGGAGTCAGAGAGAGATGAGTGTGACAGTACAGTAGCTGCTACAGTTTTGAGTCCTCATGAGCTCGCTGACACTTCCTCTCAGTGATTTATTCGCTCTCAAATGATGCAGAAAATTACTTCATCAAAGCCCTGTGTTCAATTCTTGTTTGTGGAAAAGTGCTGCTGTTTTGAATTGCAGTCATGATGAAAAGTCGGTACTGGGTAAGTATCCTTTATTAAAGTTTGGATTGTGTTTCCATTTAAATTACAAAAAAATGACTTTTCTAACAAGAACTTCACTTTTTTCATTTGTTTTAACTTGCACTCTGTCTTACTCAAATTGTCATCATGAAATAATGGTCAGACCTACAGAACAGGAAGTGACACAAAGACATACACTAAAAAGGATTCTATAGCAGACTCCAAGGGCTGAGTACAAAATATCCTGTTATTCAACAGTCCGGTTCGGTACACAAAGAGTCCAAAAAGCACAAGCAAACAAATCCGAGGGGCAAAGGAGAAAAGGCAGCTTAAAGGCAACACACTTAAAGATTTTTAAATCTTAAACAATTTTCAAAATGTGAGAGAGTTCACCCATCAGACAGATTTAACAGTTCAGTTCTTACAGTGTGTGGTGTGTAATGAGACGACCAACTCAGCACACCACACAATAACAGATTCATTCACCAACAACCAGAATATCGACTATCAAAACGTGTAATATCGCACGGTCAAATGCGACACTTAAGAGTAAACAAACATCAACAAGTTGATCCTGCATTTGCTGTCTTTGCCATGGGTATGTTTGTTGTGCTTCCAGCTTGTTTCCTTATTGGCTATTGTTCCGTTCCAGGTGACAATTTACAGTGTGTGTGTGGGGACGGCCCTGATCACCTTCTCAAGCAGATCGGGGGGGTTAAAATCATTTTTAACACACCTTACACCACAGGAGAATCTGGCAAGATAATCTTTGGAAGCAGATAATCGGGCCTGTGCTGAATTTGTTAGGAAGGGGGGAATCGGGCCCAAAATCGGCCCGATTACCTTGTTGTGTGTACCCTGCTTAAGGAAAACCCAACAAACTGGCAACAAGAGCGAGGACACACAGACAATCAGGGGATAACTAGATGCACGTGAGTACAATCAGGGCGGGGCTGGCACACAAGGCGGGAAACATGGGGAGCAGGATATGAAAGACAGAGACAAGGATGAGTAACAAAATAAAATAGAAATTGACAATAAAACTTAACAATGACAATCAGAAAAACCCTTAACGTCTGGCCGTGTCAGGAACAGTTGATAAGCATTCAAAAATTGGGTACAGTATCAAATGTATGCAGGCAGAATGGGGGAAATCGAGTTTCTTCTTCCTTTGGTGTGAGCCATGGTGTACGATGGGGGGTGTGGGTGGATGTGGGAGGTGTGGGGATATTGTCCCCAGCCCTCTTTAATGTGCACATGGATGATTAATCTCAACAACAGAATCGCTGAAAAACTAGTTGTGTTTTTGGAAACAATATAATTAATCATCTTATGTATGCTGATGATTTGGCCATTGTTTTCCCCACGCAGAGCTGGGCTCCAGAAAGTTGTTTACAAGGATTCTAGGAGTATACTACTTAAAAGAAACCTTGAGGGGGATAGTGCAAGTGAACTGATGTGTAATGCAAGAGTCCACACTTTGTACATGATGTACAGATGTATCTGGAAACTAAAGGATTCTCAGATTCTCTCCTTTAAAATGCTGCTGATGAATCCCAGTGATAGTCCTGTGTGATACCAGTCAGACTGGACAGTCAGAGTTCTGTTTTTTAGTATCATCACTGGCACACACTGTACGGGAGGGGGGATTACGATACGTGTTATCCATAGTTAGGCGCGTAGCTGACATGAATGACAGGTGGGCGCAGTGTAACGGTTTGTCATAAGACTTAAAACCCACCTCAGCTCGCTTCCTGTTGTTAGGTTGACTGAAAATTAGGCTGAGACAGGATTTCCAGCATGGTGGCTGCTGCCGATGAGCCTCCAGAGCCCCCTGCCGTAACAGACGGCTGATGTCACTCAGGCTTCATCCAATAGTATTTACAGTCTATGCGTTTTACCGGTACTTTCACTAAAAGTGCTGACATATTAAACTGAACATTTCCCGCTTAAAGATTTACTTTTATTCAATGTCTTTAAGGTTTCATGCGACAGAAACATGTATTTGAATTAGGAAAGATCTAGTTAAATATTAAAGTAAACACGCTTAGGAGGCGCCGGATAGCATAGCTATGATGTCGCACAGAGGCTACAGTCCTTGTTGCAGCTGCTGTGGGTTTGGATCTGATCTCATCCCCTTGCTGCATGTCAACACCCTCTCTAACCTACCAGCCTATCCTGTCTCTCTTCAGCTGTCCTATCTAATCTAATTTATGTACCTAACTGTTTATTGCCATTACAATATGGAAGGCCATTATAGTATAGCTACAATGTAAAGTAAATAATGTTAAAAGTCTGCAGATAAACACTTTTGAAGTACCAAAAGCACTCCACCTCATAGATACACCCATTTAGAGAAAAGTTGTTTAAATGATTACTAGTTGCAAAGGGACTTTCACTGTGATTAGAAATGTGCTTTGTTGCACCTTTAACCACACCCTGGAGCAACGCACCCTGGAGAATACTTCTATCGCCGCAGAAAACTTGGATGTTAAACCACTGAAGGCCAGCAGAAAAGCTCATGTTAATTTGCACTCCAAAGAGGAGAGTAAACGAGCATCCCACATAACATCGTGCCTCGCTTCCTGACGAGCACTTTACATGTTTTACTGCCGGCTCTGCCTGCACATAAGAGTTTCACCTGCAGGATTTTGAAAAAGCTCTTCCCTTGAGAGGTCTGTTTCTTTTTCAAATATGGTGAGTATTCCATAAGCAATTGAATTGTATATGGCAAGTGACAGAGAAACTCCTCTTTCACTCTCTCTCTCGGTGCATCTTCTTCTTGTAATCCCATTTTACTCTGTGCATTTTTTGCATGCCCGATCAGTGACCTCCGGATCCAACTCCCAGCAAGCCTCTTTGCTTCATCTGGCAATTTCTATTTTGCATGTTCTCTTAAGCTCTTTTTCTACTTCTATTTTGTTCCTTTGAGCTGCCAGTCACTCATCCGACTCCATTCGAAAATGAATCTAAACTGCATGCTTTAGACAATTAGAGTAAATGCATTCATCTGGAGAGGACAGATGACTCCCAGCTCCACTTCAATTTATTCTGATTTTGTTCCCCAAGGCTTCTTAAACTCAATATTAGATGCTTTTTTTTCATAAATGTCTGCAACATGGATGTGTTTTAACCCTGCTGAAGCTTTAAGAAATGGAGGTATTATAATAGGGTACAGTCAGCATGCTTTCTGACTCTTTCACCCTTTTCCCACATTCACCTCAGACCCTTAAATGTCCATTTTCTGAGTCGGTGTCATGGTGAAAGCAGGACCTGGAATCAATTCTCTGCAGAAGATGCTCCGCCAATTTGCCAGCATGAGCTCTTCCCAGCATGCATTGGGTGAATGAGTGAAAGGGCCTAGACACAGTGGACGAGTCGCTGAAGCCACTAGATACAACCTGAGCTCCATGTGTGGAAAAAAAAAGTGCCCTCTTTCTCTCTTTGTACCCTCTGCCCTTCATGTAGTGGACTGATTGCCTGACCTTTTGGTGACCTCAGATCGTAACTCACCATTGTTATCTGAGACTGCCACAGACCTGTGAAACCCATCATTGAGACCCCTTTCAGCTGCAAGTCAATCCAGTCTATTCTTGTTTGGAAAATACACATTTGAACACTGCTACGCAATTGTATGTAGAGCCTTAAGCAGGGTTATACACTACAAGATAACAAGCCTGATTTTTAGGACCCGATTACCTCCTTCCAACAAAAGAAAGCAAAGGTGTGATTTTTTTCTTTTAGTTCTAAAAACAATCTTTCCTTTGGTGTGAGGCAGGATGAGTGAACCAATCTGCTCAGAATGTTTCAGTCCCATAAATCAGATATATTAAACGTGTAATATTTCCCATCCGATTTCCTTTTTGTTTGTGGGAAACCTCTAAGATGATCATGTTAAACGTGTGTTAAAAAAACGAGGAGACAGCTGACTGATGAATGAGGCACAGCAACTCCAGCAAATCAATTTTTACTCACCTCCAGCTTACGTTACATTTACTTCACATGTTCAAGCCATCTCCACAACTTCATCCATAGTTTTTTTCTTCATGTAATATCAGTGACGAGTTGTCCAAAATGTATTTCAGATTTTTTGTCTGTTTGGTACCTGTAAGTATTTTGTGCTGACATTTCAGATATGAATGCAACAATTCTCAATATAATATTGAACTGTTTGGTACAGCATCCACGGTTCAATACATGCTTGTAAATTGCAGTTCTACGGTTTTGCCTCGAGCTTCCATTTCTCTCTGATTTGGCCTGGTTTGTGTGTGCCTGATAGTCCATGTAGTCCTGTAAAATGTGCCTAAAACTCCTCAAAATCAACACCAGGTGACATGTCCAGCTCCTTGAAGTATAACAAACCTTTATGAGTGGGTTGGCATCGTTCTGTCCTCTGTTTGTTTTGGAAAGTTTTTATCTGGAGGGACAATGATTAATGAAAAAGGATGATTCACTGAATTAACAGGAATGTACAGTAATTAGTTCTTGACTTCGCCTTTTGTAATCACACAAAGCTCATTACAAAGATCTGGGGGAAAAAAGCAAAAGAAAAAATGCTCCTAATTACACATGTGAGGCGTTATTGATGCTCTATATGATCGTGGACTTCTTTCCTGTCATTCTAGATAGACTTTAAAATATTTCTGGCCAAAGGCAGCTCTCATTGGAATTGCTAATCAGCTTCAGTTATCCTCCCTGCTGTGTGCCAGCAATGTTGACACCACAGATGGCTTTAACTTTTTGGTATTTAAATGGGCATGATATGAAAAATGAGTATGGCAGTGTTCCCATTAAAAAAATTAAAAAAAGTCGTTAACACTAACTCCCTCCTCTTATTTCAAAGATGGCCGCTTATGTGAACCCCTGTTTTCAAACACCGGCATGATTATCCTGCCAAGTGCTGCATAAACAAATCTACAGAACAGTGTGCAGCTTGATAGCCAGAGGCCGTTTTCCCTTATGTGAGGTTAAGCAACTGGTCACTTACTCTTGTATCAGGTGTTTTCTCCTTTTTTCTTTTCTTGTCTCTGTTTGCAGCCGGCCTCATCTGATGAGCTTTCTTGAGGCGGCATTGTGGTCAAGCAGTTTTGCTGACACACATCTTTCACACCGGTCAGAAGAGGAAGCAAAAAAGTAAGAGCACACCACATTACATCAAAGTAAGCAACACAGAGAATATTTCTCCAGCGCTTTCAGGCATGGCGTTCACTACAGAGGTCATTTACATTTTGCACTTCCAGGTCCCTCCTCACCAACATGTAGCAGACCCACAAAGTGAATCTACAAATTATACTTACAGTATTTTTTGTTTTGAAAAAAAAATATCATAAAGAATTGAAAACATGCATTGCCCTTTTTGTGCGGACGCAAGCAGGAAAGAGAAGTCCCAATGTCTGGGAATCACTTTGTGGCTCTGCTCCCACTGTGCAAATAATGCAGTGGACCAGTGCAACCAAAACATGCATGACTGTCAACGTGTAATCAAGCTGAAATTCTGCCAATTTAAAAAATCAACCTGAAATCGTTCAGTGCATGCCCAGCTATAAAAACAAAACAAACTTTGATTTGAGTAACTGCATGATAAAAAAAGAAAAAGTAGCTAGTCTTTGGTAAGCATGGACTCAAAGTAGGAATAGTAAGATGCTTGAAAAAATTACATTTGTTGTTCTCTTGCTTTTGGGCGACAATACAGTGGAATCAGGGAGAGAGAGAGTGTGGAAAGGAGCCACAAACCAGATTTGAACCCAGGCTGTCTGCCTCAAGGACGACAGCCTCCATGCATGGGGCGCAGAAACCAACCACTCGACCTCCGGCGCTCCACTGTTTTCTTCTATATGCTGGTTGTTGAACTTGCCGCTGATGGTCGTGTTTGTTTTTGTAGGTTATATGGTCATCATTGATTTCAGTCTGTTATATTATTAGCTAAAAACTCCTCACAGGAGCTTTAACATGATATAATACAAACTGTACCCACTTAGCCATGCTTCATTTATGCTTCCAAATCAGAGGATAATGATCACACTGTAATAAGCTTCAGAGTGAAAACAGGATAATGATGAGGGGGTGGTCTCTGCCTCTCACCTGTATCCATTTTCTAACTAATCACATTTGTTTTAACAGTCTCAAAAATCTCTTCCTGGGCTAAACAGTGAAAAAGGATCCATTGCAGGGTGGAACTGTATTGAATTCCATTACCAGACATCCCCATCAATCTAGACCTGTAATCCATCATTGTCAAGTGAACCATGCATGCATTAATTTGGAGGAATAAATTCCTTTTTCTTTGCACCCACAGGCAATACTTTTAACAACTCTCAGCAGGTTCTCAGATGTTGTAAGTAGAGGTTGGATCAATCCCATCAGTAGGGAGGAAGCAATACATTGAACCTTTAAGACATAGTTGAAAAGTTGTAGTTGAAGTCTGCTCATCCTTCGCTGAAAAGATGTTCTGTGTTTACTCTTTGACAGCATCACTTTAGCTAAAAGCTGTATTGAGAGAAACAGCTTTTGTAAAGACTGTAGTTAAGGGTAATACTGATTCTAACTATTAGCCTTGAAGCCACCTTTATCTCTATATGGGACACTTTGAGATAAACCTCCGACCAGCTGATAGTTATAAGACACTGAGCAACTTTATAGCATTCATTTGGAGTTGTGCTTGTTGCCATGGGACACATGTAAGTCCATTATTAACTCTTTAAGCTTTGTTTTGGTCTACATCAACTATTCAAGGAAATATCTTGTGTTTTAGCTTCTGATTGCTACAGAAAATCAGCTACTTTGTTTGCCATCAGTTGCTAGATAGGCAGTATTTGCATTAATTAAAGCTTGATTGCTTGAAATAGCTTCCTGCAGTTTGAATCAGCTTCTTCATATAACATGTTACCAAAATTCAACAAGCTAAAGAGGATGTAAATATCACCTGTCCTTAATCATATAAGGGAAGTTAAAATTACTGAAAAACGTAATGTTTCCTCCCCTTATGGATCCTGTCAAATTTGCCTAAAACGCCTTTCCAGGCATACACCAAGGAAATTCATCACTTGCTGCGGTCTGTCTCCCTGGAGCGTGCTTTGCTCAGCTCCATTTCTAATATGCATGATTCTTTTTTTTTCACGGAGCCCCCTGCAAGCATGCATCAAGCTGAACAGAATAGATCAACCGGGACAGGAAGTGAGACAAGGAAACACACGGAGCATCTGGTCAATTTTAAAATAAAACACAACATACAGACTCCCGTCGTATGGTCCATTACTTTATCAACATATAGTCAAAACAGGCACCAAATGAACAGCAATTCAACCTCAGAAAGACAAAGCAACATGTTGTTTGCACCTTTTTCTCTTCATTCCCGTGTGATCGTACGTCCTTAGCAACGGCCTGCTTGCCATAGTAACGTCTTCTTCTGAACAATGGCCTGCTAATTCCTTTGATGACTATGAGTGATTTGCAGATCAGAATCACGTATCTACCACATCTGTTTAACATGTGGGAAACCATACATTGATATGCACTACAGTGTCCCTACAGCTACTTTAAACCGTATGTTGTGTTATAAGTCCAGTATTTCTTATAAAAGATAAATGTTGGGATCTGAGAATGAAATTCAATTGAGTCTATCAATCATATGATTTTTTTTCCATGATTATGTGTCTGGGAACTTGTTCTTCATGGTTGCTGCAGTGCTCCTAACAGGAATGGAAAGCTCATTTGTGTGTGCATGTAGCATATTTGTTTCCTTGTGCGTGCTCTCCTGCATGTCAGCGCATTTGTCAGCGTGTTATAAAGCGAATATATGATGCATAAGGGCAAAGCTGCACTCCATATTTCACAGCCCACTCAGTGCTCATGTGTCACGTCACCTTGTGGCTGCTGCAGAGAGGCAAATAATGGGGAGAAAAAAGCAGATCAGTGGCCCTGTTTTGAAAAGGAAATCACCTCTTTTAATTTAGCATGAGATGTCTCTCAGCACAGCGAGGGATTTTCTTCCGACGTTTTTCTGCTTCATTTGCACCCCGCTCTGTTTTTTCTTTGTCAAGCTCATCAGTTTTTTCACCGTGTCAAAAGCTGTTCTTTCTAATGGGTTTTCTGCTAACAGATTTTCTATTTACGATAAGAGGATGCTCTTAGTCTTTAAAAGCCCAATTGAATGTTGACGAGAGCATCTCTATGCAAAACACATAACACTTACTTTTTTTTTTGCATCATCCTTGCCCTATTCTTTTCTTCTTTACTTCCCTTTTGCTTTTTTATGTTTGTTTTTTTGTTGTTGATGGGGACCAAATATACAGACAATAAAAAATAATACAGCCTTTATTAACCTCCCCAAACAGACAAAAGATTTACGGCTGTATGTCGAGCATCTGTTACCGTACTGTATCTCAATGCTGTAAACTTTGATAAAGTTTTATACACTGCCCAACAAAGAATGATATAGACTTCATTCCCTGCTCTGGCATCTCTTCAAGAGCAGTAGACTTTAAACTGCAGCCATATGATATGTCACCTTATGAATATGGTTTTATATGTTGCTTAATGTAGTGTATCATTCACACAAAAAGGAGGCTGTGCAGCTACCTCTCGTTGCATTCATTGCAGAATGAATTGCATCTGGACAGGAGAAAGATGGATTTTGAAAAGCATGCTGTGCACAAACACTTATGGAAGACTATATCACCTAATGAGAGAGTGCAATAAACTTAAACAAAAGCAAAGGAACAGTTCAAGTCTCAATACAAAAACAAAGGACTGATAAATGTAAATCCAACATTTATTCCAAGGCTTTTTAGGCTTTCTACATGCTCCATCAACTTAAGGTGCTATAGCCGCTAATTTTAGCTGACATTTGATGCTGGACAAACGGTAGTACACATTGGTACTGGGCGCACACACTGACCGCCCAGCATGTGCGGATTCAACCACCGCAGGAGCCACAATCTACGCATCTGTCAGACAAAGAAACAGCGTCTTTAAATTTACCATTAGAAGATGAGCCAATGAGAGCCCTTGTTGAAAGGAGGTGCCTCCCCCTGTTCTGACGACCAATTTGTACGTGACTGTGCCGCTGACTGACAACTCTTGTATCAAATGAAATTCTCAACACATTGGATATGCTGCTTCTATCAATACTTCAGGTGGATTTCTTCATGTCCACAGTCAGGAGGTTGATGTTAGTGGTTTTCAGAACTGCATTAAAAGTATTAATAAGGTGATATTTATACCAAGATAGGCTCCGAGCCATGAATTATTTGGAGAAAACAGACAGATCTATGTAAAATTAGACATATGGAATGATTAAAAAAACGTTCTGTCCAGCTGGGGTCAACACTGAAGACAATGAAAATGATGATGATGAACCAAGAAAGCTGGGGAATCTTAAACCAAAACATTGAGCTAAATGTCCGAAATCGATAATTATGTTTAGCACGTTTTGCCTGCAAGACATAAAAATGGAATAAGCATCATAAAAAAATGGAATGATGTCAAAATGACCGAAGCAATGGTACCTGCATCCAAACTGGATACTCTGATTCTTTTGGTGGAGCTCTTTACGGCGCGCACGCCCCATGTGCGGGGGCTGTGGTCTTGGGTCCAGGGTCCGACCTGTGGCTCCTTTTCCTGCATGTCGTTCCCCACTCTCTGTCTCCCCTGTTTCTGACTCTGTCCACTGTGCTGTCACTAAATAGAGGCATAGAAAGCCCCCCCAAAAAATAAACCTTAAAAGATTTGGTCAAACTAATTTCATAGTTATGTCCCCATGGTTACATGTGGGATTTGAGTTTCCACATACGACATTGCCTCCAAAATATAAACTGGACTGTTAAAATAAGTTTGAAGCAGCGCATTAATACGAGGGCGGACTCCTGCAGCTACTGTATTTGAGTCAAATATGCGAGCAATCAAAAAGAACTACCTCCTCATCAATAAACCACAGCGATCCCATCCATCTCTCCAGAGCCGTGATGGATAGACATGGACCGCTCTAATTAAAGGATGAATTATGGAATGGATTCAATTCATCACTTTCCTGTCATTGCTATTAAATTCACAGTCTGTCCCATGTTTCCGTATCTGGGTTGCACTGCTTTTCTGCGTCTATCAATCATAAATCAAGGGAAAAATGAGTCCCAGCAGGGGCTCTTATGTAGTTTATCTGGGCCACACTTCTGGTCCTCCCAACAATTCTCTGCTTTACGTGGTCGTGTTTAAACAGGTCTTGTGCATTATGATCCCACAGTGTCCGAACTTCTGAACCTCTTCGACTGCATATGGCAGCTCACATGGCATTAGAACAAACATTGTTGGAGAGACTATAGTATGATAGCACAGCCAATACTCCGCACAATCGCGCGCATCCACACACACACACACACACACACACACACACACACACACACGCACACGCACACACACACACACACACACACGCAGAAAGAAAAACACACATATTGACAGACCAATGGAGAAAGCAACACGTTCATACACACAACACACTCTAATAATCCCGGACAAAAAGTGAACACACTTCAACAAATAGGATATTATTGATTATGTAACCGCTTCACACACACGTAAACACTTTACAACGAACAAAGCAGCAACAATTACACTTTAAATAAGGGTATCTTAGGGAGTTCTTGCTTCTTGCATAGCTTTGTGAACATTCACGGTGAGGTCAATAAACTCTTTCTGTGAACAGAAAGGGAGAGCGAAAGAGGGCATCAGAAGGAGACAGCTGGCAGTGATGAGTGTTATGCACCCAAGGCCACAGGTACAGCGGAGCTCTTCAGTGTCCCTCCCTTCATCAGAGGACAAAGTGATAGAGATGTGGGGGACATAATGAGCACCCATCAAAGGACTCGAACAAACAAGCCGATAGGATCACGGTCTGTGAATACAAAGCAACCGGCGAGGTTGCAGAGAGTTAACGTCCACAGCAGTTTGTCAACTTTTTTTTATTCATACGTGTATGTGCATGTCATTTCAAGTGAAAAATCTCTTAAACAGCAGAATAAGTTCTTATTCTGCACAAGAGATAGCAAGACACAGAGAATGAATGCCTTAGGATCCATGCTTTTCTAGTGAATGAGTGCAGAGCAGAAGAAAAGCACAGCAACTTTTCCAGTTATGCAAAGTTCAAAATGGCTTGAATTTGGATGTTTTGAAAAATAGTTAAAGAGTGACTTTCATGACATTTGATGCACATTTAAATCTGTTTACACTGACAACAGAATTACAATCTTCAGTATCCAGTCTCAGATTTTGGATTGTTTTCAAGTTTCTGGGCAAAGATGGTTTTATTTTAGAAAGTCTGCATCAAATACATTTATTTCCTTCAGTGCCCACACCAATGATAGGTAATAAGTGAACTATGACCTGCATTCAGTGAGAACCTGCAAGCAAACAACCACAAATAGAAACTCAAATCAATTATGCTTCCAGAGGCGCATTAATTATTTGTAATGTTTTCCTATTAAGGGTTTACTGAACATGATGCCTCAACAATTTACCTCATGGAGATTAATCAAGAGCTTAAAAAAGAAGGTCACAAAAATCCCCCCCCCCCCAAATGAGAACAAGCAGAAAAGTTAGTTTGGTTGGCTGAGTATGGGCTCTGCTTGTTTAAAGTCAACCATGAGAAATTACTCATTGCACCTGCAATTGTTGAGTCAACTTCTGTTTTCTAAGGAAATGTGTATGGAATGAATTAAAACTACAGCGTATTACAAGCTATTTAAAGTATTGTTTGTTTGATATTTATGAAAATGAAACAACTGCTCAAAGGTGAAGACCCATGAGGCCTGTTTGTACTCCCTACCGGCCAAAAGTGACGTCTTGGTCATAGGTCCATCTTTCAAAATATTCAAAACTGTTCCAAGTTAGTGGATACTTTCTCCTGCTTTCTTTATCTTGGCAATCACAGCCTCCTGGCCTAACAGTTGAAGTCAGGTCAAGTGGGATGAAGGTCCACTTGGAGAGGTAGTTTGGGCAGACCAGCTTCTGCATGACTTACAGTGGTTAGTACCCAGATATAAGCCGCTTAAAGATTGCGCTGTAGCAACATTCGGCCCATAAAGGCGTAATATTGGTGTTCCAGCGTGTGTAAAGACATCGCATTAAGACATTGCAGAACCCCGAAAGAGAGTGTGAAAAGCACGGCTTGTGAGCACATAGAGAAAACTCCACATACACACACACTCAGCAGGCACATACACACACAGCGCTTTTCCACCTCACAGGCTCGGAGGTTACACATTGCCAGCGGTTGCAACCACAACATTTCTGTCACTACCTTCGATGGCAGATCAGGGGTGGAACGACCCTCCCCCACCATTCTGCCATGCATTACACGGTGCACATGAGGCTCAAAAGGGACATAAGTACCCCGCCTTCAAATTGCAGTCTGTAAGGGCCATTATTCTATCGACCTACTTAACTTAAACCCGTAGATTTGAGGCCTTAGCTTAGCCAGACTGTGTCTATGTCATAACATGAACGATATATTTTAAAAAAATGAATCAGGAAGCACAATTTTCAAAGATTAGATAATGTTAATATGAACATGATATCATGATTTTGCATATAATCCCATACCTCACAACTATATTTTGAAAGCATTTGTGAAAGCAAAATGATTTAAACAGACAACAACGTTTGCAACCCTTTCTGTGTGTACCTCATGAGTGTGTTCTTGGCTCTTTGAAATGCTTCAAAATGAGTAATTAATAGTATTTGATTGCATGCTACATGCTGCCTGGTGATTAATTGCCCATCGTGGTAATGTGAAGGTAAAATTAGTATTATGATATATATTGTGCTTCTACCAGGAAAACATGAAGGGTTGAAATAACCACACGTAACACCGGTGTGCTGTGCTTTGAAACTCGATAAAACGATAAGGAATAAAATCAAAGAGCACTTGAGAAACCAGAGTAGACACAACAAGTAGCAGAAGAAAAGCTTACAAAGGAAAATGTATAAAAAAGTGCACCATTAAATGAAAGCTGAAATAGGATTAAGTTCAACTTATTAATGGAGGATGCAGCTGTGTCGGGATGTAGGCGATAACGAAAGATGTTGCTCAGCAACCATCATGCATTGACACTTTTATTAAGCATTAATTTGAGGTCACTTCTCCTTCACCCTGAATGCATAATAGTGAACCATGTCAGGGCCTCGGTTCAATGACATGGCAATGACAGAAATGAGATGGAAATCTATGAAAATATATAAAGAAACACAATTTCATGTTTGTGTGCGCAAAATTCACACATGCACAACGGCACACAAATATCTCAGCACCTTCATGAATTCATGAACCTCTGCATAAACTGGAACTTTTTTATCGTAGTTCAGCAGTCCATGCATATATTGTAGTATCAATGAAAGTCTCACAGGACCCATCTGCTTAAGGTTTAATGCTGTGATATTTAGCCTTTCAGAATGCACCGGGCTGTGGATAAGGCACCGGATCACTTGAGTGGAACAGAGAAGACAGCAGTATTTGCAATGGATTTGCAGAGGTGAGTCAGAGGTCACAGAACATGTGGGTTTGTTCTGCTCACCAGTGAGTCTAACCTTTGCTGTGCTCCATTAGCAGCGAAGACTGTCTCCTGGGGTGGAACAGGGTGAAAGAAAATGAACAGCTGGACTGATTCTCTTTCTCTTTGCTGTTTGATGCTTGGGGGGGCAAATTAGCTAATTTTCATACAAATAGAGAGCTGGATGCCTCTGTTGACATTCCACATTTCACTTGAATGGTTTTTCAGGCGCATGCTCATGACTGCACATGTCTGCCTTCTTTGTTGATATGTCAGGCCAGCTTGTGACTGGAAGGTCGCCAGTTGAAGTCCCTAGACTACCATGGAAAATGTGGGAGGGGAATGCAAATGGGCAATACTCTCCCCTTTCTCAGCCTCAAGTGTCCAGATGCCCTTGAGCAAAACCCTTAACTGCTTCAAGTTAACAGAATCCATGGGGCTATAGTGATCACATCCCAATAGCAAACTAGGGTCAAATATATCAAGTAAGACATCTGTTGCTAAATGAAAAATACATATTAAGTATTTCAATTTGCAAAGAGAGATTTTGAGGTCAGTTTTGTTTAACATTGTGCAACAGAAGCTCCCTAAATGTTGCCTTTTTTCAGGCTGTTATTAACTGTAGTAAATGCACTAAAAAACAGCTATTATGAAATGTTGTGGTACATTTTCAGATCATTACTCATTGAACTTTTGAGGGCTTTGATTTCGAGAAAAAAAAGTGCCCCTAAAAACATCCCAATTGAGGAGATACAGCTGTGGAATATGCATATAAAAAAAACAAGTATATCCATTATAGAACTGTTTGCAGTTATTTTCACATAGGGACATTGTGTTTATTAAATGCATTCAAGATGTGCTTCTATGATGAAATATGGGGGGAGGGGAGGTTTTCAGGTCTGTCCCATCCATTAGGTGTGTTTGCCTGACCTTGGATTAGCAATAGATTTGACCTCTTTATTGCATTCAGCACTACCATTTGGTGAAGACTCACTGGAGCTCAACATCACAAAGACTAAGGAGTTGTGCTGTGGGGGCAGTGAGAAATTACCATCATCTCTCATCCAATCGCTCACAATCCAGGGTCAGTTTGTAGAGCAGGTTCAGTCTTTTAAATATCTGGGAACAGAGATCGACACCTGTCTCTCCTTTTCACAGCATGCTGACTTTGTTCACAAAAAAAGCACAACAGAGACTCCACCTGACGAGGAACCTAAGGACTTTTCATGTCAGCAAACATATTTTAACTCTGGTTGACCAATCACTTATTGAATCCATCCTCACTTTCAATATCTCATCCTGGTACAACTCCCTCATCACCAAACACAAAACCAAACTCCCTTCGGATAGTTAATCAGGCCAGCAAAATAATCGGTTCACCAAAAACTAACCTCTCTGAACTATTTGACCGCTCTGTGATCAGGAGAGCCACCCTGATCACAGAGGACCCATCTGACCCCCTCCACCAGTCCTTCCAGTTGCTGCCATCAGGCAGAAGCTACAAAGTCCCTCTGACCCGGAAAATTCATTTTATCAATTTATCACTTCCTATTTGCTTAAAGGACTATAAGTATTTGATTAGAAAATTGAACTGTTTCTATTTTGTGTACAGACTTGAGAAGGAAAGGTGAGATTTCACACTTGTGGAAGAATTGGTCCAGATCATTCTTACATTATTCCCAAAGGAGTCATTCAATATGAGAATGAACCTTAAAAAGCTTTACTGGGTTTAAACTCTTACTTGGAGGATCAGTTGCAAAGCATACATTGCAGTCCAATCATAGCTCCCCTCGGTAGCTCGCACAGCTCCTTAATCTTCCCCCCCCCCCAGCCCCTTACAAGTACAGTATCATGACTTATCTCTTCATTGTTGGCTGAAGTGAACAGAGAAAATTCGAGATGAACAGTGTTCACCTGTGATGGCGGACTTATTGACAAGGCCACACAAAAGGGGCTAAGATTTAAGAGGTGGCCCGTAAGGAGGCGCAGGGAGCTAATGAAGTGTATCCTTCACTATCTATCAGCTGTCCTGTGACAGCTTTCACCAGGAAAAAAAAAAATCGATACACATGTGGTCAAAGACTCAGCAGTGCTTGATTGGGAGCTCCCACCGCAGTCTGTGTGCCATTAACTCGTCTCTTTGTGCCCCTTTTTTGGCTGATGGTTATAAACTAATTCCATATTAAAGCTCTCCTCACTGTACTGGCTGCGGCTTCCTTCTGTGTTTAACCACCGTGATCCAGTTTAATGCAGCTGCAGTAAGCGAGGCTTTATTTCAGCTGTCTGGCACTCATCGGGTTTCATATTTGAGAACTGCTAAGACTGAGAGTGTGTGGCTTAATGCTGATTTCCCATGCATAGAATATGAGAGCCATAGGTTTTCTCACCGTGAGGATTATGTTAAGGATGGCAAGAGTAGAAAGTAATTCAAACTTTAAACAAAATCTTTAACCCCAACTTTTAACATGGACTCACATAAATCGCCAACCCAATATTAGCAGATTCTAATCCCAGGATTATGTTCACTTACAGTTCTTTTTCTGTTTCCGATAATACCCAAGGAAGGCAACAAAGGTGTGCATAAGGCATGATTTGATTGGTTCAATACTTTAGAACATCATTGCTTGTCTGAGATGAGACTCATTCTAGGTTTCTCACATTTAAAAAAAATGTGTTACACTTTGCTGGCTAGGCAACTAAAAAAGTTAATTGGTTAATGTGAGGGTGATAATAAGGGTGTTATTTATAGAAGGATAAAAGCATGCAGGTCTGTATTGGATCCAATGTGTATTAGGAAGTGAAAGTACCAACTAGGTCTACCACTGAGTTGCAGACTATTAAACTGATTCAAGTGCAGTGGTTTCCATCTTTTGGATCATGTTTGGACATTGATATCCCACATGAAAGGTCCCTGAAAAATCATAATTATTAACAAAACAATCATGATGCTGTATTTAGATTTAAAAAATGAGAAACTGGTGAATGACACAGCGTGGTAACTGTCGTAGTAACATAAAACCTTTTTCTGTCATTGTATGGCATCCTTTTTGCGTGCCTTTAACCCTGGGGTTCCTCAGGGCTCTGATCTTATTCCTCTTCACTTCTCTCTCTACATTTTTCCACATGCTCCTCTCATTATAGGAAGCATGACATTTCATTATATTGTTTCGCACACACATACCTCTGTCCACTTATATGTGACATCTGTGGGTCTTCACAGCCTCTGTTTGATTCTTTTAAGGGTTTTAAAGATTTGATTTAAAACAAACTTTATGAAGCAATATAACAACTAAAAACCAAAGTGGTTATGTTTGTCTCTCCTTAATCCAGAAGCCTTCTGTGTGGGAAGCTGAAGATACTTTGTGTAAAGTCTTGGGGTGATATGATTCTACATTTCAGTTAGATGAACAGTGTCAGGAGGCCGCTTTTTCAACTGTGAGCCTTCGCTTAAAAAAAACAACACACTGTTTCTTTCATTCCAAAACTGAAAAAGTAATCCATGATTTATTACGTCTCGTCTAAACCTCTCTGTACAGGGAAGTGAGTCTGTTACGCTCTTCTCTGTAGCAAGTGTTTGAACTGCTGCAATATTTTAACTCGTTACTTGAAACCATGAGCATGTCTGTCTTAGATAAACATTATTTTCATTGTCTGTTTAACGATTTTTATTTGCTTATGCCTTTAGTGCGTTTTGGTTAGATCAGTATGTTTGAAAAAAGTGCTATAATCCATTTGACTTGACTTGATTCTTGTTTCAGTTTCTTTCTGACACTTGCATTTAGTCAAATGTATTGAGACTTTTGGAGAAGTTTAGGAAACTTGCACTGAATGTTAATTTACTTTACTTTAAAGCCTTTGTGTGTGCTTTATTAAATAGGTTAATCTAATATGATCAAAGAACATGTTCCCCTTTGTTATGTAGTAGTTGCGTACAATTAGTTTCAACACTACTTTCATTCAACTTCTTCAAAGTAACCGTTATTTTTAAACTCTTCTTCTCTTATTTGTTGAGTCTGTTGATCTTTATTCTGATTAAATTCCCTGCTCTGGTCTGTTATTCATTGGTATGTGTGCATGAGCAGATATTTATACTTTAGTCTCATGATGCAATCGACCTCATTTTATGAGCAAAGCACAAATAAAAAGCTAATCCCCCTCGGATTGACTGGAATCATCGAGGGCACCAAGGGAGAGTCCCCATATCTTTACTTTCAAAAGGCTTCATCATCTCATAAATACTTTAAATATTCAGCTCGCTGGTTGAAGGCATTAGCTGCAATTTTTAAAAAGAAAATAAAAAAATTAAAGTGCTTTGGTGGGTCTTCAGTTTAATTTGAAAGCCACGTCAAACTGGTTTCAGTCATCATATCAGCTGAACTATCTATCAAAACGGTCATCCTCGTCCTCTTGAGTTGCCTTGCCAGATAAATTGAGGCCATTAGGGAGTTTCATCACACGCACAAAAAAAATGTCATCACTGGTTTAATCTTCTGCTGCAAAAGCTAACCGCCATCAATAAAATATGGCTGTATAGGTCATCTGTTTAAGCAGCTTATTATGACCTATATTTATGTGTTTTATAAGGAGATGACCTCCAGAGGTTGTAGTAATTATAACGAGAGCAAAGAAGTACGTCAAGTTGCATAGTGTAAAGAACAAGAAAGTCCATGTAGGGCCAAGACTTACTCACCCAGGAGTCTGGTGTTTAGGTCGTGTTTGTAGCTAAACAAAAATTCCACATACTTAAGTCACAAGGTTAAAATATTGATTTTGGGGTCTTTTGGTGGTCCCTGTTGCAAAAAGCCAGAACAGTGATTTTGAGCACTCTACCATGACAAATAGAAAACAGAATTCGCTCTTACATAAATTGACTTTGGATTTGCACTTAGCAAATCAAAGGGGGCTTGCCATGATACCTGTCACTCATTTACATTGCTGAAGTGAATGGAAGAGGATGCTAATTGCTTGGGCTGTAAGAAATAAGCCCATTTTGAGATATTGCGTGTTTTTCTTGTTATATTAGGTTCACTTGCTACTCTCTTTCCACCAACATTGAAAGTAGTTGGTTGTCAGTAATTTGTTTTAAAGGTTTATTTTTGGGCTTCTAACTCCTCCATTCAGAGACCAGAAAATGGACAGAGCCAGAAATCGGGAAGAGATCAAGGGACGACATGCAGGAAAGGAGCAAAGGGTTGTACCTGGACCAAAGACACCAACCACTAGGCCACAGGTGCCCATGTTTTTGTAGCTCTGCTCGCCCATTTAAAGGCTACTTGTCGTCTCTGGTACTTATTCTCATCCAAACCATGATTTAACTTAACATCCCTGAGAAGTTTTTCTTTGTAACCTTAGCTGCATTGTGTTTGTTCAGCCGGTCCCTGATGCTCTGCAACATTCACTCATGTCCAAATTGAGTATAGCTGTACTCAGTCATTGACAATCTACCTATTCTGTATGAGATCATTCTGTAATGTTAGGTTGGATGTGATGTGTGAAAAAGGATGCCTTCCTTAACATCAAGTCAGGACGTTATTTTTATCTGATAAGTACAAAGCAAAGACTAAAGTCTGAATAAATTCAATTTTGGATGAGGCAATCAATAAGCATATGGAACTGGTCTGGCATAACAATTTCCTTCTTCCCTCTTATCACCTAACACACCCCTGAGAGAGCTGCATTTATATCTGCTTAGAAATCGTTTCTATCATCTGTAAAAAATTAATACAAATTCAAGCAAGAAGCCAGCTGCCCCTTTTGAAACAACAATACTGAAGAGTTCACCTGGCTGACAGAGTATAGCTCAGTCATATGTGTATCCTTTTTTTCTGTCTAACTTAAAAGAGTGGGGAAGGAATCTTCTCGACTCCTCTGTCTTCTGGCTGTGTTATCATATCCTGCTGGAATAAGGCCATCTCACCAGCTCTCAAGGAGTGAATTGTATATAATTACAGATTCCTACTAGAATTTTTTTTTTCATTCTAAGCAAGATAAATTAAATGATAAGAATCTCTGTCTTCTTAGCTCTTATTTCCTATTTCTGTACATGTGAGATGAAAGCACTGACGTTACATTTCTTTATTTGATTTCATTTCGAGGGGCAGGAGAGCACACAGCGTTTGACGGCTAGAAAAGCAATTATCATGAGCTGCAGAGACATTTGCGGACGAGAGGCACAGCAAAAGTTTGCCAGCGTTATTTTGCATTGTTGCTGCATGTTTTTAATCGAAAGATTATTAGGATTTATCTACCTTGGAAATCAAATGTGCCTGAACAACAAAGAAACAGATATTTTGTCATCTGTCCTTGTCTGAGACTCATCATTTTTAAATGACGATAAACTGCAACAATAATCGCTCTGGTACTAAAAATTCATCACACTCAAGAGGGAGAAGTGCATTTTGAATCAGACGCTGCATATGACTTTCTAATTCCAAGCATAACCCGAGGCCACACTGTCATTGTTCGACAGAGTCATGGCATAATTGCTTTGATATTTGATATTTAAAATACCAAAGCTGTGGCTCTGTTCTTTAGGGGTAATGGCTCATGAAAAATACAAAGGGGGGGGGGGGGGGGGGGGGTTGCTTGTTGTTGTTTCTTTGGCTTCATATCAGACTCCTTAAGCAGTTTTCCCTTTCTCTTCCTTTGAGAAATTACTTCACCTTTTTTTGTGATTGAAGGAGGGGGAGATGTCTCTCTGAGTGAGCTACTGTGTCGTAAATTTAAAAGACGGTGAGGGTTATGAACCTGAAGCCTTGCTGTAGGGAAC
This sequence comes from Tautogolabrus adspersus, assembly GCA_020745685.1. Classification (NCBI taxonomy): domain Eukaryota; kingdom Metazoa; phylum Chordata; class Actinopteri; order Labriformes; family Labridae; genus Tautogolabrus; species Tautogolabrus adspersus. Next base: position 4,765,627 of record CM036536.1, on the reverse strand, counting down.
TGAACTCATTTACTAGGAAGCATGAATTTCCAGCTGACTTACTGAGACAGGCAGGTATAGGGCTGTATGGATGGATATGCTGACAGCCAGACAGCAGGATACATTTCTTTAGTGACATTTCCTGATAACCTTAACATCTATATGCTCAGGGTTATGTTCCTATGGAAACATTGATTCCAGTCCAGTGAGCTAAATGTCGGTTGTCTAACTCAACTCACTTACTTAGCGAGGGATATCGACGCTCTTTTCCTTGCAGGCTTTTAATGATTGTCTTGAGCCTGTTTGAGGTATTAAAAGAAACCATTTGCATTGACAAGTACGGCAACTTTTCTACAAGCATTATGAGGGAGGGGATTTTAATGCCGTATTGACACTTGCAAGAATTGCACTGTCCTGACTGTGATTAGAGCTACCCGTCTGTCAAGCTAGTGTTGTGGCTAAAGGCAGCATCTTTAAGTTAGTCTGTTGTTCTACTAGTTAATGCAGTCAAATGTATGCTAACAAATCACAATGACCTTTGGTACAGACAGTATACAGTGTATCAAAGAAGATGAGGCTGTTTCTTTTCATTGTCATGAACTGGCAACTTGAGCTCTTATCTCTCCCTCTCTCTATGTGCATTCACATCATATTACTGCACGTCACTATCTGTTAATCTCAGTTACTAACCACATCTTCTCCTGGGAGCACCTGAGCTCTCTTAGGTTCCTCCGGATCGTTGGTGGACGGCCTGCCTGAACGACCAAACCCCCCCCGTTGTTCCCTATCCCTCTTCCTGCATCTTATCCCATCTTACTCTATCCCATTTTCAAGCCCGCCGCAGTTTCGGTAGATGGCTGTTTTGGATTTGCCAAAGATTTTTTCCTCTTAAAGGAAGTTTTTGTCTTGCCACTGTAACTTTTGCTAAAATGTTGCTAAGTGCTACGTTCATGATAGATTAACGCTGGGTCTTTGTAACATAACAAAGAGGTCTTTTACCTGCTCTTTTGTAAAGTGTCTTGAGATAACACTTATAAAGACTGATTGCTTGATGATTCATTTCAAACTGTTCCTGTAGCACCATCTGTCCAGTTAAGTATTTCAACAGATTCTCTATTAGCGCTGAATTGACCGAAATTCGTGATAAATATTCTCTACTTTTGTGTTCCGAACTGGAATCACACACTATCATCACCATGTATTTATAGTTTTGCTTTTTTTTTTTTAAACATTTTTAAATCACTTTCACAAGTATTTCAACCTTTAGTGCAGTGGTTTAAAAACACAATTCTGAGGAGAGAATGGAGGCAAAGGGCCAAGATCGTATCGGAACGTCAGCCGGTGCAACGACTTCTACAGCCTCTGCACAAGGTACCCGCAACAAAACCATTCAAAACATTCAACCGCTATCCAGTGCCCCCAGCTTTAAACCTTTTGAACAATTGGACCCTGGTTATTTTTTGTGTAAACATGACCTATTTTTGGATCCTGACTTTGCCCTCATCAATTTTTTTAGAAGGTATTTGGCCAGCAGCACTCTAATCTGGAAAAAGAATGGTTATTAAACACTTAAATCAATTTTCTAATCATTGTCTGCATCCTCACTGTCCGTAATGGAAAAGACAACCAACAAGCAAACAAACTTTGATGTGTAACATGTGCAGCACAGGGGAATGAGCCCCTAAACTCTCTTCCCAACAGGAAATTGACTAACATGAACATTACATCAGGCTGACGAGCGAAGTGCAAAGTAATGGCGGCTCACTTTGATTATCAGCCTAGATAAATTGCATCCTTGCACTTGTCTTCCATTACCGCTGATCAAATGGAAAAAGCCAAATATAGCACAGTGATGAATTCCAAGCAGTATCCAGGCAACTGGAAACCAAAACGGGCAGATCATCACCTTCTCAGGTAACTCAGTTTACCTAGAAATTACACATATGAGGGGGTTTGGTGCTGCCCAAAGACAAACTTTAAAATGACGCAAATGATCAGAATCCCTGTGATGGTAACATCAACAAAGCTTAATAACACAGTTCCTCTTGTGGTTTAGAGGCGTGCTAGTTTTGTTTACTTATTGAACCCATAAGCAAAGTTATGAGGGAAAGGCGACATTTGTGGCAGCCTGTTTACCGTGCACCACTGGCACACCACTCTGGCAGCGGTGATTAAAGGGCAGCTGTCAGGAGATGCGATTTTATCTCCCTCAAACAGGAGTAGAGCAGAGCTGACAGCAGCAACACTTACACCTCATGTGGAATGGGCTCAACCAAGACAAATGGAATTATGTCTTCCTCCTATTTCGTCAAGCGCCTTATCTGTCTGAATCGATGCAGCTTTCTCCTAGACCCGGGAGGAGCGGGAGGAAATGTGAGTGCAGTCATTGCAGGTAAATAGTAATTGGACGCCTTCCATTTTCCCTTTTAAGTCTGGAATAAAAGTGAAACTTCTGCCCGGATGGAAGAAAATACAGCAAATCAGGAGCTGCAGAGAGATAACAGAGAGACAGCTGAGTCTTAAGCTCTACATCAACAGTGTTACTGTATGCACTTTACACTCCGTCAATGACAAAGTGTCACTTTAAATCTGGAAGCTGTCTATGTTGTTACAGTTGAGCTGTCTTTGTGTACTTGCAAACTTGTGATATTTATCACATAACCATACAGCTCTTGCACAGTATCTGCTGTATATGATAGTGGTGATCCAGGCACCCGAGTGTGTGTGTTTAAATAGAATTAAACACACAGATTAAGATACAAAGGAGACACAAGTGATGCAGTCACAGATATAAATATAAATAACTGATGCAGGATAACCAGACTAAGCGATTAAATTGAATACGCCTCGCTAGTCGTCAGCAGAATTATAAGTCGGTTAAACATATTAATATTTTTATTAATTCAGGCCCACAGTGAGGGTTAAATGTTGTGTGTACACTACAACGCAGCTCTCAGCCACTAGCCAGGGCTGTAGCTCTGGTAAATACTAGATTGCTCTACTACCCAGATATAAACCAGCACAGTGGCATCACTAGCATTGCGACTGGTGTACAGTTATTGCCGTATTTTGAACCAGAAAATGGAGATAAAGTTGTATGTAGGCTGTGCCAGGTTAAACTTGCATACAACACCTCAACAAGGGCAATCTGAACCATCTCAGGTGTAAATAGAATGGTAAATGGACTTGAGCTTGTATAGCGCTTATCTAGTCTTAGACTACTCAAAGCGCTTTTACACCACAGGTCACACCTACACATTCACAGCCATTCACACACTGATGGCAGAGGTTGCTATGTAAAGTGACCATCAGAAGTAACTAATCCCATTCATACACATTCACATGCCGTCGACGCAGCAGTGTCTTGCCCAAGGACACATTGGACTTGTGGCTGCAGGAGCTGGGGATCGAACCCTCAACCTTCGGGTTGAGAGACGAAGAAGGCTGTAGGCAAGTCGTTTTGATGCAGATGCTGTGATTCCGTCTTTAGCTGTGTTAGATTATTTGTGATGAATTTGGACTGTTTTCTCAATGTTTTCTTAACTTAAGACTAGTTGACTAGTCTGACTTTTAACTTGAATTTAATCGACAGGGAAAGTAGAATCCTTAGCAATAACTTAGTACTGATGTGGACTGAAGCTTGTATAGCGCTTATAGTCTTCTCAAAGTGCTTTTTATACCACAGGTCACACCTACACATTCACACACTGATGGCAGAGGCTGCTATGTAAAGTGACCATCAGAATTAACTTATCCATTCATACACGTTCATACGCTGCTGACACATCAGTGGGAGCTATTTGGGGTTAAGCGTCTCTACAATCTCTATCTGATAATGGTCATTAGCAAAGCAAAATTGTAAATATTAACACAATATGCAAAATCACTGATTTGATATTTTTTCAGAACAATTTTGGCCAATGGCAACCACAGCATCATTAACAATTTAATGATTATGCTTTGGCAGCTCGTTAAGGTTACAGAAGGATCATGGTCTTTGTTAAATATTGAAAACATGGAGCACAAGACAGGAAATGCATCTTTCCAGAAGCTGGACTAGACCAGGCAAAATGCTGAATGCAAAATGTAAACTTTAGCCTCCAATTTCAAAATCCTGTAGGAAGCTCACCCAAGCATCGAGCAGAAAAATTAGGAACTACTTATTTAATCCACTGACCTTTCAAAAATGGGTTCTGGTACAGCTCTCTGAGGCTAAGGGCTCCATTTGCATGATCTATAGTGCATGGTCTTTAGTGCTCAGTTTAGCAATCCATTATGGCTTTCAAGTAAAAGAGTATACATTCAAGGCTAAATGTAATCATTCCAACAGAAGGGAAACATTCTTCGTACACATGCCGGGTATATTTTTTGAATTTCATATGCAAAACAGATGTGTGCATAACTTTCCCTGTGCATTATGTAAGCAGAAGCACTTGTATTTGCTGTATAATTGTAGTGTTATCAGGCTCCAACCATGAACTCCTCTGCCATTTGGTTTGCCCTTTACGTTTGCCAGAACTTCTTGCCTTTTTAAATGCAGAGTGAAGATGAGCAACCCCAGTGTCTGTGTGTGTGTGTGTGTGTGTGTGTGTGTGCGTGTGCGTGTGCGTGTATGTGTGTGTGTGTGTGTGTGTGTGTGTGTGTGTGTGCATGCGTGCTTATGTGTGTGTCTAACACAGCCCACAAACAGGCACGAACACACTCTCACCTCATTCATTCACATTAGCTGCTTTTCACCCCGCTTATGCAGAAAGCCTCCATTTCCAGGTGTAAATTTTTTTCATTACAAGGGGAATTGAAAAGGAGATGGGGACTACTTCTTTTTCTCCTTTCTCCCAGTGATGAGTTCATGCATTTGAAGAGGAGCTTTGTCACTCGGGAATTAGCACTCCATGCATGCACCCTCTCTGCTCTTCCAGACGGCCTTTACATCATCCGAGGCTCAGAGAGAGCCGAGAAGAGGGCTGGCTCCATGCTCAAAGAAGGAGAAATAACAGAAAAAAAAGCAAGAAGAAAAAGGAATCCTGTCACCGACATGCGCAAAGTGGAATTAAACTAATACTCTGTGTATTGATAAATCTTTGCCCAACCAGTGCAAATACATTCTTAATGAGGGGTCTGTCAACGGATTTGTCTTTGATTTATTGCATTTCAATAAGATTGGCCATATTTAAGCACAGAGCTATCTTGGGAGAGCTAAGAGTGCCTGGAAGGCAGCACCTCGACTGATTTTAAACCCCTTCAAGCTGCACTGTTCCTCCCACACATGTCAGCCATGGCAGGCAGCCTGTATTACAATAAATGAAATAAAGAATTGATATTACATATACAGTATGGATATATATGTAATATATCCTATAGGAGATGAAACTTCCGATGTGTGAGTGGACGTGTCTATGCATTTCATATGCACAGCTTTGAAAGACAGTGTGTTCATGTCATGTATCTGTTTGTGTGTCTAAGCCGTGTGGCTGAATGAGTGTGTCCATTGCTGATAAAGAAGGTGTCAAAGCCAGCTGCTAGCTTATGATGGCACTGTTCATTAGCTGGCTGTTGTGGCTATTCTGGACTCTTTGCAATCCCTGAAGGAACTAATGAAGAGGATTTGATTGGCAAGGTACCTGCAAGACAACTGGCGTGGCTGGTATGTGTGTTTGTGGTTGCCAGTATGAACCACAGAAGCTGTATATGGCGACGAATCAAAAGTATTCCCCCAGAAGAACCCCCCCCCCTTTTATGGTGTACAAGAAAAAGCACATGATCTCATGCAAAAAGGCTTAATCACATGATTTTTCCCCCTCACAAGGACATCTTCGAAAACCTGGTGAAAAGATTTCAAAAGATCAAACAGCTGAAATAATAAGACTCCATTGTCAGCTAAACAATCAGAATCCCTCTTCACTTTTTGACACGGTAATTAACAGCAACGATCCGACATGAATGTTCAGATTATGAAGCTCCTGAACCCATAATTCTCAAAGTTCCTCATTATTGGGCAGTGGCATCACTGCAGAGCAATCAAAAGTTCAAATTCAGAAAAGAACATTAAATACAAAAAAAGAGAGTCTTCTTTTTTCATTCCTTCCGAATGCTTTTTCCTCTGCAGTGTGGACTCTTATATCAACTTTGCAAAGTCTAATCTATTGATGCGGGGTGGTTTTACATTCATCTGGCATTGACATTATGCTAGTGAAAAGCAGGCAGCGCTTTGTGGATTTATCTTTGACTCCCACGCAGTTCTTGGCTTCTAATTTTCTGATAACAGCAGAACACGAGTTTCTCCCCCTAAAAGACACAACTTGAAACTCGAATGTGCAATTACAGCAGAATGAAATTCTTGAGCCCTTCCATAACACAAGAGCACAATGGAAGCCCTGAAAAAAAATCCCAGTGGTGCCCCCCCTCAACTATATTTCTTGTTACAGGATTGTGCTTGGGCGCTTTAGATGTGGTGTTGATTTTGGGAATTATTTTTCTACCACTGTTATGTGTGAAACTCTTCCCTGAACCGGAGAGGCTAAACCTCCAAATCCTCAGAAATCATGCTGCTAGAGTCGGTTCCTGCCCCGACTAGCCCTTATCTTAGAATACAGGCTGTTCTAACGTCTGACAAAATCCAGACAGATTAGCTCTGACTAGGAGTTAAACGAGTCACCTTCAAAGCCTCAAAGACTATTATCTGTTACCACTGAGCAAAAGGTCCTCGAGAGTGCAAACTGTGCAGTCCACAATGTTGGAAAGAGATCACAATTTAGATGCAATATTTTCTGCAATGGAAATGATGGATAGGTCAGTGATAACATGGAACATACGGGGTATTCAGAAAATGATAATGTTGAAACCCAGGAGGTTAGATGCTGCCTGTTTTTATTTTGGTCAGTACACAGTCTTTATCCTGTACACTCTGTAATCTTGGCTGCAGTGAAAAACTATGTTTTGACAAATGACTGGATGCTATGGACAGGAAGTGGCCCACAGTTTATGTGTCTTGAGTATGTTTTTGCCAGTAGGATTTAGTATCCAGCTTTGTTTTTTATCCTGAGACCCAGGTGCAGCTAATGTTAGCTTGGCAGACCAAGGAGGAGACACTTCATACGAACAGACAAGCCTTGTTTCTAATTCACCAACAGCCTAGGCCAGGACTTAAAGGACTGATAGTAAGGTATGTTGTTGATGACATCATCACTGTTGAATCTGTGACCTTCAGAGAACTAATACACAAAATACATATTGAAAATAGCTAATATTTGAAATGTGTGAGTTGTTTCCTCTCACACTGCCACAGCAACACAAAATAATGTGTACATTCATATGATCAATATTGAAGCAAAAAAGGGAATGTTAAAGTGACTTTCCTAATGAATCAGTTACTTATATAAAGCAGAAACTCATTTAGTAACTCAGCTACTTTATGATATTAGTAACTAGTAAGTTACTAGTCATTAGGAACTTGCCCATCACTGATAATATGTATGACTAAGAGTGTGGCCAGAAAGGTGGTTGTAATGTAAAAGAGCAGGAAGTGGAGGATCCTGTGCAGTCCTTAGTTTGCAAAGGTCTGACGCACAGCATTAGCATAGTGCTTGGCGCTTTTGGAGCTTCGGGGGGACGCCGCTCACTGCCATCTGGGTTACAACAATGCCGGGCTCCCTCCCCACTGGGGACAACACTGCTCCACCAAGACCACCCTCCTTGTAGTGGTGTAGTGGTGAGTGTAAGGTAGGGGTTGCTATAGTTGTCTGCTAGCCATCACCTCAGCCAATCTTAGTTCATCTCTTGTATATCCAGCCACTCGTCCAAATATCGACACATGTTTATTAAAAAGAAAACACGATGAACCATGCAACACTTCCAAACTGGAATATTCAAAATGGTGGCTCATAAATCATACGAGGGATAATTCGTTGGCAGGATATTACCTTTGATATCATTCAAGATCATACTCGGGTGCCTTTGTCATTGTGAGTGAACATTTGGAAGCTTTTCAAACATTGTGACAAGTATTCTTACAGGATGTTCACTAATCCCATCTCATCTTCCACATATAGCCGCAGAGAGACGTTAACTAATTTACTATTCTTTTCCAGCCTGCTGTGCTCATTCTTATTTCTAAATGATGACCACCTCTTCAAAAATAATCAATTGCTTTAGTAATTGTTTTGTTAATTACCCAAGACCAAGGAGGCCCCTTTTCATTTTTACTCCATTTGCCCGTAACAATGAGGAATTAGGAAATTCACAATTTGATTGATGTTGGTGGCCGTGCACTCCTTAATCCTGCATAGTGCTCCTCAACTCTATCGCACTGAATTACAAACTGCTAGTTTGCTAATGGAGACTCATGAATAATCCAGAAGACTGAGTTCTCGACAGAAAGTCCTCGTGCCAGCCCTCACATTTCATTTATGAAATTGTGAAAACCACATTCGAGAGAAGAAAAAAAAAAAAGTCCCACATGTGGCGATCACTGTTACTTGAAGGTCCCTCCCCCCCCCCCCCCCCCCCCCATGCTCCACAACATTTTAATCACTGGTAAACATGTTGCAAGCGATATGGGAAAATAATGAAGATTAAGTCAGGACGAAATTGAGCAGGATTTAAATTAAGCTGCTGACACTCCTGCATTATGATGGCATAGAACATTAATTATTACAAAATAAAAATGCCCTGAAGCTTGCTAAACACTTTATCTTTGTTTCCTGCAATGTTTCCATCTCAACAATGCTCAACGCTAATTTAGCAAGAACCCAGAAGGCCTTGGAACAGCCTGTTCACGAATTAATGCAAAATAATTGTCCAGGACCACCTTCTCGTATTTAAATTATTGCTTTTGTGTGTGTCAGTGTGTGTGTGTGTGTGTGTGTGTGTGTGTGTGTGTGTGTGCGCGTGTGTGTTACATACTTGATTAGATTCCTGGCTGTGTTTTTTAATGACTTTTAATGAAAACCTTTCTACACTTCATCACGATCACCTGATGTATAAAGGGACAGTAAAAGATTTAAGGAGTATCATTACCAGTTATCATCGGCATGATAATTTCATTAATTACAATCATGTGATTAACTGTCTTTCAGAGCTAGGAGAGGGCAGCCAGGACTTAATTTGGAAATAGCGTCCCCACTGTAAATGATTGGGAGACAGAGGCTGGCTAACAGAAGACTGCTGTTGCAAAGGTTTCACACAAATGGGACTGTATTTAATAGATGTGATGGCAGATTAAATGTGAGCCTGAGAAATATAGTCAGACTCACAGTCAGCCTTTTGCACTTTTAGCACACTTCTCTGAGTCAACGCTGTCTGTGGGTCCCCATAAAATTTTACTGAGCAGGTTAGTTCTGTCAAAACTGAAAAGAGCACTACCAATTTGAAATGGCATTTGCATAAAGTAGAGAAAGTTGCAAGAGAGAGAGAGATAAAGTGGTGCAAATCAATGTACTAGAAGCAACTATGCTTTTTTTTTTTAAGTCTGTGTGGGTTAGACTCCAAAAAGATGGATCCAACACTTCCAAATATGCAACTGATTAGCATTTTTTTCCACATCTCCACCAGGGCCCGGTTTAAAATGCAAGCTGTCCACTTCAACATTTTTGGTTTCCCACCCAATGCCTGTTAGTTTCAGGTTATCATCTCAACCTTGTCGAAGCTTCTTTCAGACTCACAGAAGACACATAGCAGTATTCAAAGGTCTGGTATTTTACTGACACAAACAAGTGTGCGTGTGTGTGTGTGTGTGTGTGTGTGTGTGTGTGTGTGTGTGTGTGTGTGTGTGTGTGTGTGTGTGTGTGTGTGTGTAATTGCTGGAGTGCCTCTAAAAATAATTTTTAAAAGACACTTTGTGGAGGTCTTAAAGACGCTCAACTTTCTTACTGAAACCTACTGTTTCTGTCTACAGAGTCAATTTCATTATTCACTCTACTTTGGGTTTTAGTTTGGTGTCCTCCAATTTATGAAAACAACATCTGACTCTTCAGCTGCAAAATACTTTTTCCCCTGTGGTTTGTTGTTATTCAAGTGTTCAGGAAGTTCTTCTGTGAACAGATTCCAGCTGATCCAAATCGAAGATTTAAAAAAAAACTCAAAAGAAAAACTTCTTTCAGCTTTATAGGATTGAATACACTCTATGATGTCTTTGAGTTGTGGAAGAAACACAACTTTTTTTAATGTTTTAGTTACAGTATATTTTGGGCTATTTTCATCTTTAGGACAGCTGAAGAGAGACAGGAAATGGTGGGAGGAGAGAGTGAGGGATGACATACAGAAAAGAGCCAGGGTCGGATTCGAACCCATGTGCGATGCAACAAGGACTGTAGCCTCTAAACACGGGGTGTGGAACATAATCATGAGGCTATCTAACACCGCTGAAACGCTTCTTTTGAAGATGTCCATTTAGGCTTGAGGAAACAGTCATACATTTTTTTTTCTGACTGATATCAGAAGATAATAATCCATAATGAAAACAATCATGAGTTAGATACCATGGGTATCCATGCAGCTAAAGTTGACCTACTACACTGATCCCCATTTTAAAACTGTTGTGTTGCAATGCTGGATGCCCAAACTAAACATGAGCAAAGATTCAGATCATGAGCTAAAAGTATGTTGGAGTAGTCAGTGGTTTGAAACCAAACCATTGACACTTTTGCATTGGCCCTCTTCTCCCAGCACTGATGAGCAGCCCTCCTCTGCTGGTTTTATGCACAAACATGGTCCAAACGGAGAGTTAAAGAGGCAAACACATTGGCTGTAATGGTGTTCTGGATCCCATTGGTGGTCATGTGACGACAATAAGGCGTCTTTTTAAACACTACAGACAAATGCATGAACATGCTGCTTACAATAAACAGCTAGACTTTGCCTCTCAACCTCCATGCCATCTGCACTTGGTTAGATTGTAAACAATGGCAATGCTTGGAGAAGGAAGTCTTAGCTGCATGTCCTGTGTTGCTAACACCTGGCTACATTAAAAGCCCTGAAAGGATGGCAGTCGCTCACAGAGGATTTATCCTCATTAGACCTTAGCTTATTTGTTGCTGTTGGAATACAAATGATTAATATGTGGAGCTTTAAAGTGATCTTATTGTAGTTCATGAAAGTGGGAAAATCCTGCCAGATCAAACTGAAGAGAAGACAGAACAAGCTCTTGAGAAAATAGAGGCATCAGGTGCAACACTCTGCCCCCCTCTGACAGGCATTTCTTCTGATTTCTTCTGAGTATTCTCAGACTCCAAAGTTCCTCACCCCAGGCATTACACTAAAAGCAAACCCATGTTTTTTAAAGTCATTTTCCTAACCCCTCTACATAAATTTAATAATTTCCCCTCTTGCTTGACGTGCTTTCAGGCAGTCATGCGTGCCATATGACCTCGGGCAATAACTCCAGCATGCCTGGAAAGGTGACCCCTGTGAATTGCATGCATATGACTTGGCATTGTCAGTAAGAGGCGATAATGGTATGCACAGCTGAATTCTTCATCATAACCTAGAGGTATGAATGTGACAAATGGGATATGTTTCATGATGGAAAGGGGTAAAAAATGGCAACAGTTTGGGGACATGGAGTGTGCCCTCTTCAAAATATCTGACAAATCTCATTCCATTTAAAAAAGATTAATGTGTTGCTCTCTAAACAACCTCGAAAGCGACAACTTGTTGCTGATGGATGTTGCCTGCTGCACTCTTGATTAAAGCAGTTGATTGTTAAATCAGTGTAATTAGTTCTGACACACAACATGGCTGTAACTCATTAGTAGGCTAACACAAAATAACTGAATAATAATGCCAGCTTATTCCCAGTGTGGCACACAGGGTGTTTTAGCAAATCAAATGTCTGACACTCTATTAACAGGGGATTAGAATCTGGGGACCTGGAGTTATTTGTAGTGACTGCAGAGTTTGTCTTCCTGTGAGCATCTAAAGTACCATCTGAAGGAAAAACTTCCCCACTATGTATCCACTAGAGGTGGGGGAAAAAATCAAAACAGCATAGTATCGTGATATTTTGCGTGGCGATATAATATCGTCTCATGGCCGGCAAGTATCGATTTTTTATTATATTAACAGAAAATATTATTTTTTAAATTTCTAATTGCTAAAGGAGTTACACAATTCACTTTGAACAAGTTGCATTGTTAAAAATTCCTGCAGACCTTCAGTCGTCTGTACATGTTTGTGTTCAGTCAGTGCGATTGCACTTAATTACCAATAGTTGAGATTGTGAGCTGCATGCAGCCTTTAACAGGGTTTGACTTTGATCTCAGTGTTTGTCAGTCTGTGGGCTTGACTCCCTTTGTGTAGAAATAAAAAGGCTGAAGTGAGATGAAGAGACTGAGCATGTTTTCTTATTTGACAAAACAGTTCTTTATTTAGTTGAATTTTGTGGAAGTAATATGCATTTAAAAAAGTTAAATCACAATATATTGTATCGCAATTCTCAGCATATCGTTGTCGTTATCAAATGTTTAAAATCGCAGAGATATCTTATCGTGACTCATCACAAAAAAACAATAGATCTGGGTCGTTTGGGGAGTTTTGAGTTTATTTTATACATTTGTTATAGCCATTTTTTCCTGTGCTTTTTTGTGCCTCGTTCTCAAGCTGCGGTGAAAATCAATAATAAAAGTTTTGGCAACATTCTGGGTGCAAATTTAAAAAGATCATCTTGCTAGCAGGGGTGTCCACGACTAAGGATTTACAGAGTCGAATCGGATTGGTCAGATTTTGCCAATTGTTGACTGATAGTCGATTATTTCTTTTTTGCATTCATTGATCCATATTTGCATTTGCAACATAAAAGATTAACACTTACTTAATCGTTGTCTGCTATACTTGAAATAACAATTGATACTATGATAGGACTTGAGTGTGAGGTAGGGGTTGCTATAGGAGCTATAGGAGGATCCATCCTCCCAAAGAATTTGGAATTTTTGCATTTGGAAACTACTATAGCGACGGAAACTACATTAAAAGGAAAATGAAAGAGGAGATATATCACTGGCAGCACTTTATTCATTTGTTCCACTGTTGTAAAACTCCTCATAAGGTAGACATGTCCCTAAAAACCGCGTGAGAAGGACACTATAGCAGCAGGATCTCTTTGAAGCATTACTTGTGTAGTGATCCTGCTAACATCATGTACACCCAAAGTGGCGGCAATTTCCTCCTGATCCTTCACTGAGGTTACAGTGTCCTTGACGCTCTAATCCATTTAGCTGTTAAAGAGTCCTTATCAGCCATGCATACTCGACTGGTACATGGTGTATGGGACTGGAGTCAAAATGTGAGTGAATGGCCCTCTTTTCAGCTGAAATATTGCTGCCTGAGCTTCATAAAGAAGCACCGGTACCAGGGACAATAACAGTGCAGCAGGGCAGAGAGCTTCTCTCTGAGGTAGGTATAGAAATCATACTGTAGTGGCCTGACAAAAAAAACTGGAATGAGTCAGTGACCGGGACATAGGCCCTGTGGCTGCTCGGTATTGTTTTGCAATATCTCTGCAATTTCCTGTGAGGTTCCTTTTGTCTGACATTCCAGTCAACATTAGTGAACTTTCAACAACTCTCACGAAGCATGAAAAACACTGAAATAAGAAACTTGAAATCCTGTCGTCATCAACATAAAAGTTCAATTGTTACACAATATAATGCTGACTTAAGCACCTTTCACACATGCACAGGAGTCATGAAAATCTGTTTTGCTAAGAAACATATACGAACGCAAACAGTTGAATATGTTCACCCTGACTTTATGCAGACATATTCCTGCAGGTAAAAGTTTGCACAAGGTTGGCAAATAGGGTGAGCCATTGTGTGAACTGAAAGCCGTGGGTAATTGTAAGAGTTGGGGGGGTTATGAGATGGAGTACTTTGTGCAGAATTGATTTGCTTTCTGTTCTTTGCTTCTTGCCTCAGTTGCTTTTATTCTGTTTTCCACTATTGCAGTTGATTTGTGGATACTTCCTTATACATGTAGTTGTTATAATTATCCAGGAACAGTCACCATTACTAAAGGCTTCGTCCTCCTCCTCTACACCCTGCCAAGGCGCCCCCATCTAACCTTAACCAAACAGTGTGTTTCAAGTTGGGAAAGCACTTCCAGCGCAGATAATTTCCTGCTGTGAGACATGTGTGAAAGGCTATACTGGAAAATATTAAGTCCTGAATGCCCTGAAACTATCTAAATGCTGGGACTTCATGTGCAAAAGGGGCTTTAAAGATTGAACTTTGTATTTTAGTATTTTTAGCTGCATTTTCCCATTGCAGTGACTTTGCATCTAAATGTAGACATGCTGTTAAAGCCGAGCAAAATGGGTTCTCTCTAGACTCACTATTTTGCATGTTCAGCAGTCATTCAGGGAGAAATCCATCACAGATGAGGCTGAAAAGAAGACATTTTCTCAACAACGAAAAAAAAAAAAAAACCTCAACAGGCCAGACACATTGCCACCCACAAGACATCTGAGTAAGATACATGGCTCATTTACCGACAAGCAACTCCCTTGCTGTTTTTTTCAGATTGCTCCTTTTTTCACCTCTGTGCACTGTGTGGTCAGCCCTGCTAAGATTCCGGGGGGGTGAAAGGCGATTTAGAAAGCAGAAGAAATCTGCAAGTGAGTTGGAAGCGAGAGGTGGCAGAGAAAGTGGACAGCCCTGTAGCAAAAATGTAAATTTAACATGGAGGCCATTTGGAACACTTTAGGTTGGAAAATCTGTCTCCAAGCACTGCTGCTGATATGAGTTCTAGCCCCCCTGACGAATGCTCACTTGGGTACTGAAACACTAGATATCTTTAATCCAGCTCTGGGCCTCTGAATCATTCGCGTTTCCCTCCCATTCTGCATCCATGTCTGCAAGATTGGTGAATAAATTAGTGTTGCTTCTATGAAGACACAACGGGTTTCAGATAAATTCAACATTTAAGGTGGAATCCAATCTACCGATGCCATAATTGTGAGCCTTTTTAAGATGGTATTTTTAAGCATGCATTTTCCAGAAATGGCACTCTGTTACTCTGTGTTTCTTGGTTGCTTTACCATGGTTTAATGACTTTGATGCACTATAACCATATGTTTAAATTGGCATCATAACTCCTCCTCAGTTGTCGGTTAACTTGACCTATTTTTGAGCCATTTTGTTCTAGACGATCACCTTGTCTCCATTGGCACTGTAGCTGTGAGTAATGGCTGGCCCAAGTCATTAGCAGTACACTTGCTATACAAGTAAGTGGCTCCACTCTTGTTGTGGATATATAGATGATCCTACTATTTTTGGTGGGTGTGTTCACACCTATAGTTTGTCTGCTCTGGTCCGAGTCATGGACCAATTTGTTACATTGCTGCATAACTCAAGTTTGGTCTTTACAAGCGGACCAAAATCTGTGATGTGCGAGGAAATTGCTCTCTGATTGGTCGGAATTTCTTGGGAAAAATCCGGGAATTAAAGAAAGACCTGTTGAAGCCGCTTTCCAATTTCAAAATGGACAGACAACTACACATGCTGGCCGATGGTCATTGTTTTTCAATAGTTTGCATCTATCACTGGAGGCAAACGTGGAGTCGCTGAAGGCACTTATCAAGACAGTTCAGGAGAAGGCCCACATTAATCCTCCTGAACCATGAAACGGTTATCCACCGAAATTGTTTCTGAAGATCCGTCAGATATGCCTTTGGTCTTCAACACATTAAGCCATGATGAATAGAGGGGGCTCTGGCTACAGCAGCTGCTTTAGTCCAAAAGAGAGCAATGCTTCCTGCAGGTAGGTCGGATTGAGGTCGATTCATGTTCTTACTACATGCAAATCGCATCGAGATCCACCTTTTCAAGGGGTCTTGGTATGGTTGCTTTCACACCAGCGCAAACAAACTGTGGTTAGGTGTGAATATGTTCTCAGAAGTGTTTCATCTGGTCTTATAGTCGAACCAATATGGTATGCACTCTATGTACAATAAAGTTTTGTATTTTCTTACTTCCTATACCTTTGCACATTAAAAAATGTATTGACCACCAACAGCTTGGTATGGTGTGTGCCATCTTTGGCTCTGACCAGCCTTTTATTTCCCCACTGAACACACATCAGTCTGGGAAACTGAAAAATATAACACCTCTCACAGCTGGCTTAGGTGGAATCATGTTTTATTACATTCACAAAGGGTAGAGGGAAGAAGATAGAGACGACTGCAGAGGCTGTTTTTGTGTCTACCAGGTCAACAGTCACTGTGAAGAAATGTGTCAGAAACAGGTCCAGTACTCAAACTGTCGCTTTTGAGTTATGAGCTCCACATAATAGATCATGTCCCTCAAAATCAGCCTATAACTAAGTTTGTAAGGTGACTGACACAAGAGGAGAAGTTAAAAGTGAGTGTTTCTTAAGGTGGTTCTCGCAAGGATCTGTATTCTTCTTTCACTCTCCATTTTATAATCCAGTAGATGTCTCCACATCATAAAACTCAGAGGTGCATCTTCAGATGTTAGAGGTCATCTTCTATCTACAAAGAAATCAGAGGGATTCTCTTGGTCTCTGCCAAGTTCTATATGAGTCACTGCATTTATTCATCAAAGTCCACCCACTGTTCATCAAAGTCCACCCACTATTCATCAGGAAATGTGTGAAATGTGTCATTTTGACAGGTATGAGTTCCACCAAACATCAGATGGAGCAAAGCCAGTTTTATCTTGCCCCATGTGTCATTGTGGAGGAAGCTGAAGGGCTCCAAGGAGCAGCACCAGACTGTAATCTAGCCCAAGGCGTTAGCAAACCACTTTTTGTGACAGGCCTTCCCATCTTATTCTTAAACTTGGTTTATACTTCTTTGTCTAATCTACGCCGTAGCTGCGCTGATAGTGACCTACACTGTTCTGAACACGTGTGTGTGTGTTGGTGCATCAGACGACTTAAAATCAGTTTTAACATTCAGTGCTAAAGTAAGACATAGTTTGACATTCCACCATAAAACAATGTCTGAGACAGAGGAAGGTGGTTGGATGGATGGATTTAAGGATCTTTGTTTTTTACTTTCCAAAGCCTTGGACACCTGAGGGCATCATTCATGTCTTATCTTCTATCAACCCTCAACTTCAGTTTTCTGAAAGGCTTATGTTTTATGGTTGCTATCCAATGTTTTTGAATGATCAATTTGTAAAAATCAAATCAGTTACAATTTCATCACTTTACATGTAAGAGGGTCAAATATGCACCTAAATGTTTCACTATTTTTCTTGTTATGATGACACAAAATTATCAGATAATAATCTGTTTTTGGTTTGTCTGAGTGGACTTTGGGCTCCATGATGAACTTGTGTTTTAACCTGAAGCCCCTACTTCCTTTGTTTTCTTCTTCTTTGGTTATTCTATATATTTGTTTTATCCCCTTCCCTCTCCCTTTGTGCAATTCCCTGTTAGAGAGGTGGGTGTCACATGCACACACATTAAGATAGCTTATGTGCACACACACATTAAGCTAGTTTACATGCACACGCATTAAGTCAACATTGGCGCTGAACTTTAAATTAATCAGTGTAGGATCTGGAGTGGACGGGGAAGTTACATGGAGATTTGTGTCTGTGCTTCCTTTGCCCAGATGGAGCACTGACTTACAGTAAGCTGGGGTGGCCTGAAGTGTGATGTGCGCACAAACACACAAAAAAATCAATTATCCACCCTTTCTAACTTCACCAATCTTATCTACGTTATAACACGAGATCATTTAAACATTAGCTACATTTCTTAATGACACAAAAATAAGTTTATGTTAGAAGCTGAATTTAAAGTACTTAAATTTTGCATGCAAACGCCTGCACAGTCTAACTTGTAATGTTCTGGTGCCGACACATTGCCAGTTAGTTCATTGCAAGTATTACAGAGTGCATTACTTTCCCATGCAGCTGTCTCATGAAATAGACATTGATATGTCAAGAAAAATACAAGCAGCCTTTAAAAAAAACAAACCAAAAAACGAAATAGGTGGTTTTAACACAAATACCGCTAATGACAGGGAAATGAGCCAATCACAGTTTAGGATTTTTGGGGTGGCACCTGAGGTAGCCAATCAGATTTCTAGGGGGGGGGGCATGCCACCGCTGGACACGCCCCTGGCTGCTATATACAGATGGTACAGAATTTTACTAGGCTAATCTCCTATACACCAAAGAAAAGTACTGTATGCACTTCCCATTGTCAGTGATAGATGCAGTCTGTGAAGCACATCTAAACTTCTATTATGTCATTGTGACTGCTATCAACAGTCCATGAAATAGTAGGGACTAATAGAAAATGCATAAAAGCACTGATAGCACTGCCACAGCAGGTAGTTCACTGAACACTACAAGCATCTAGAAAGCTGTGTATCCATAACATATTTATGAATGCCAAAAGATTTCTCTGCTTTCCTGCCAGCACCCAACAGTTAAGTAAACAAACACTCATTAATCATCTTCATGCGGCACAGTTCATGGTGTGATAGGAAAAACATAATGACAGTCATGGCACCTGCCGTAATTCCAATATCCTTCATAATTTACCTTGACCAGACGGTTTTCGAGCAGAGAATCTGTTCCAGTCGTAAAGTTTGGCCGGCGTGAAAACATGTCATATTAGTATTCAAGGGGAGTTCATCCACATTTTCTCTGCCTAGGAAGTGATCATCAGAAATTCAAGATGCATATTCTGTGTTTGTCCCTTTTGACAGGATACAATTGTCCTGCTGTGCCCCTTGTGTTTGGAAAACAGCATTTTTATACAGGATTTGAACTCTCTCACTTTCAATCTCTTGTCTCTCCTCACACACACGCACGCACTCACACTCACAGAGGCGCACAACAATAATCTGTACAGTACATCACTTCAGCAACCAATCCCTCCCTCAACAGATTCTGTTTGATGGCAAACCTGCGATGCTAGCTTGTCAAGACTTCAAATGGATAAAGATTACCAGCCGGCACAGAAAGCAAAACAAAGAGGAAGGGATACAGGAAAGACAAACAAATGCAACCTGAGAGTAAACCTCAAGCATGGGGGGTAATAAATCACAGCAAAGAGGATAGTCTGACTTCCCGTCTACCTTTCTCAGTGCAGGGGACTGCTGCTGAAAAATACGCTGGCGAGGCTGTTCCCAGCAGGAGGAAACTTGTGGAGATTACTGTGTAATAAGCCTGAAACGGGCCGCGGGTGGATTGAGACTGAGCCTTCACCCTTCCTGCAGGGTCACAGGACTCATTCTCTCAGGAGCAGCCACTTGTCTACCAATCTATGGGCAGAAGTGTAAGTGGTGCATTGGAAAAGAGGAAAGCAGAGAGAGGGTCACTTATGGCCTGTAAGCAATTGTTGCCTGCCTCTATACTCAATCAGCTCATCTGTCGACCCATTCCTGCTGGACTCTGAGTTCATTTGAATTTAATTTGTGTCTGAGTTTAACGAGTAGTCAACGATTACAAACTGTTTGTTTTGCCTCTGTACAAATCGTATCACTTAAAAGGTACAATATGTTAGACTAAAATATCTAAATTATTTAAAAATTAACTAAACATGTTACATTTTGTTATTTGAATACTTACATTAGCTCAAATATTTCCAACAGCCAGGTATCAAAGCCAGAGAAATCCTTAATGTAACAGGAGGTGTCTTGTCATGGTGGCCGCCATGACATGTTTATTGTTGTCATGGAAACACCAGATGTTACATGAAAGCTGTTGTACTGTTGCTGTATGTGCTGCTGTGATAAAAATCGTCATGTAAATTAAACGTGGATACATCGTTGGTAAACATATTCTCTTTCTCGGTCTGTTTCGCCGGTTCATCTTCACTACGGTCAACTCAGAGTTCATTATCATCAGGGGAGGGAGTAGCAGAGAGAATCACTCCCATGATTCCCCGCCTCCCTTGACATCATCTTTTGTTATTGTTTTGATTGAGAGCCCCCTGGTGGCAGAATTTACATACTGAGTGTTTAATTCCCGGTATTTGCTTATGGGTTGATTATATGTTTGGAGACCTCGTCGTTACACAAGATTTAATTTCACTGAAAGGATTTTCTACACACACCCTGAACCTCTTACTCTGCACCCACCTGCTCTTCTTCATCTGTGTTTTCTTGGTTTCACAAGTTTCGTTTTTTCCACGTGAATCAAATTTTACAGCATGTGAATCATGTGTAGAGGAAGCTCCTTGTCTATGAAAAATTGTAATTTTTTTTAATAGCATGAGAATGTTGCAAAGCATGGCTATGATCAACATGACAGCATTGAACAGGGGCCCTGTGACTTTAGGTGTGTGCTTCTCTTTTCTTAAGAAATGGTGATGGTTAAGATGTGAATAATTCTGAAGGTTATTTAACCTTTAACCTCTGAAACTCAATGTCTCTGTTGTAATGCGCCCCCCACTTACTACAGAGGAAAAACAGGGAATCTGTATCTTGATAGGTTATCGAGATACTGACGTCTGATCGTTGACCTCTGTATCTACACCTGGTTTTAGATGCTGTTATTACTTATTACTTCAAATCTGTCCAGGTCTGCTCAGATCTTCATGCAAATTATGTAAGCCGAGCTGGCGGAGTGAAGGAAGGGGGCCGTGACCCGGGTCAGGTAACAGATGCTGCTCATATGAGCTTTGATTATTTTTCCTTTGAAAGTGAAGACTCTGTATTTATTTTTAACAGCGAGATGCAGACTTAAAAAATCTTCGGAATTGTTGGATAGTTTTTCTTCAATGCGTTGCCAAACTTTGACTGATGACAGTTACACCTTTCTCAGATCCAGTCAAAACACAACCCAGACCATCTGTAGATGTGGTCCAACTTAAGCAAATGTTGCATCAACACTATCCTTATTCAGAGAAAATACAGAGATGACATATTATAAGGATAATCCAGCATTATTTTATACTTTTATATCCTTTTAGGAGAACTTTGTAGTCACCTCTTCAGTTGCAGTCCAGCAAATTTGGACAAATAAATAATGTCACAGAAAGCAGTAACAACTCTTCATCCACAGGTGAAACCCAACTCAAAGTTCTCCCTTGTTTGGAAACCAGCTCTATCTGCATGGTGTTTGTCCTCACAATGATCACGTTACGTCCATGTCCGCAATATTCATCCAATCACTGAAGTGTGTCCACTTCCAGACTCACCTGCACGCTGTCTTTGGCTGGGGGAAACACATTCGCTACCCACCCAGAAACATCCAGAGTCAAGCGAAACATCAAAATCCCAGCAGAGGACTGAGTCGCTGCAGACGCAGTCACCAGCACACATGTATGGAGGCCCAGAGGTGATGATTGAGCGACTTTACTTTTGTATAAGTCAATATTTTATTTTTCAGAAAAAGCTACTGACTCTATCTTGAATTACAATTGATTTGATGAGATTTTTTCTTACTATGGCAAGCCAAATATCAGTAAAAAGAAATGTTATGTGTTGTTATGTAAGGCTGGATTTTCTCCTTCTCCGTCTCATAATTGCTTCATGCTCCCAGTTGACTGCATGTTGCTCTTCTTCTCTCTCTCTCTCACTGCACTCCAGACCTCATGCCAGCATTTTTCTTCAGCACTAACTTTATTTTCCCTCAGTCTCTTGCCTGTCTCCGTTTAAATCTCTTGCTTTTACCACCTCTCACTTTCTCCTTTCACAGTATATATCAGACCAAACAATACCGAGCAAGAGGTGGTCTGAACGTGCTCCCTGACAGACCTTCTGTTATAGTGCAGGTTTTCCTGGATCGCAGCGCTTGATATTACAGAAATTCTTCATGGTGAGGGAACTATATCTCTGCTCTCGCACTCTTATTGCCTCTTTCACAAGTCTTTGGTGTAGTTTAAATGAGGTTCAGAAGTTTTCCCTGCACAGCAAAAAATTCTACAAATGCATTCAAAGATATGAGAATAAGTGGCTTTATCCACTCAGCTTCTCTTCATGCAATCATGGTACTGACTTCCATTATTGGAGAACAGTTGGAGAAACTTGCTGACATTTTGGCAAAGCTAATAGGCGACATGAAGAGTGAAATCTCATTTGAATACTTCAAAGGGAATGAGGTAACAAATTCAATTGAAAAAAAAAAACAATTTGTACAGTGGTGCATGCCCTATTGCTGAAGCAGTTTGACAAGTAAAGCCTTCAATGGAGCCGATAATGATTTTTAACTCTAAAAAAATAGATCTTGAGAGATCACGAGGTGAAGGAGCTGTTTCTGAGGGGATCTGCACTGCAACAGGCCGACGGTGGCTTTTAGGGCCAAAATCAGAAGAAAGCAAAAATAAAGCAAAAGTGAGAAATCATTTTTAAATTGTGAAAGTGGGGCACCCAATGATGCTGTCTCAATCTTTTCCAGGCACCAATATACCCATTACTTTAATCTAATCAAATGTTCATTTTTGTATGATGTATCCAAGTTCTCAAAGTCCAACATCCTGTTGGTCAATTAGTTACATTATCTTGTTTCTTTTTGTTTCTTTTTGCAGTCCGTGCTGTGGCCTAGCTAAAGGGACAAAATACTGCATGGGACTATTGAGATTTACTTTCTGAACTTAAATGCATTGCAATTAAGGCGTTAAACTGCCTTACATTTAAACAAACATCTTAGATAAAATAGAGTCATGATCAGTTTCTTTCAAAGACAGCCACTCAAAAGTTTAAAAAATCCTTTCATAGTTGCATCACCATGTGCTAGCTTTGTTAAGTAGTGCTATGGCTGCACTTGTTGAGCTCCGTTTGGAGCAACATATGGACAGCCACAGCAAGGCACAAACAAGGGAAGGGATAGAATAAAACCATCAGGCTTTAATCAGTGTGAAAATGAGACATTTTAGGTAACAAGCAGCTAACAAGCCTGAATGGATTCATGACATCATCATTCAAACATAACAATCACAATATGATTACATGTATCCAGAAGTTTTGGCTTACTCTGAGCCGGGTTTCAAATCCAAGTCCTGCTGCTTTCTGCTGGGACTTGTGTGTTTCCCCTTCTAGGTGTGATGTGATTACCCACAGGCAAAATTTCCCTGCATTTAGCCAAGTGCATGCTGGGACACACTCAACCTGCCCCAAAAGAATGAACAAAATGACGTTGGTATAGAAAATCAATGGGAGAAATGTTGCACTTCGCTGTACCTCAGCACTTTCAAACTAATTTAGACAACTTCTCCTTAAGGTGATGATCGATAATATTTTCGTGTTTTTTTTTTTTTTTGGCTTTATTTTGTGACACCTTTACTGATACTGCTGTCACCGCTTTAGTGTACTGCACTTCATTTCTCAGTGATCACCTGTCAGTGTGTCAACCATGGTTTGATGGCAGTGGATTGACAGCAGCTCCCTAAACCCCTGAACAAGCCTGTGTGAGCTGCTCCACTGAGACCAGACACCGCAGGATAACAGAGCACAAGATTCAGCTGTTGTTAGAGAGTGATAATGACGAGAGATAATGTCTGCACTCTAAATATATCCTGAAACTAAGCCTATTATTATGTATCATTTGCAATCAATAGCAGCCAGCAGATCACAGCCAGCGTTCGTAATGAGACAACAACAATTATTCACTGAAACTATATCTGTGCAAAATTCGCTGACCAAACAACCGCCACCCTGGACTCTGCAGAAAGGTGTGATACACACACTTTATTTTGCAGCTGACTTACCTGCACTTGTACGCCCATTTTCAATAACAACTGTGTTCCAAAGAAATGTCTATCTCGCAATTTCACATTGCATATTCCAAAACATACTGCAAATGTGGACAAAGCAGTTTCTGCATCCCTCCTTTTATTCATGGTTTTGATAGAAGTTGAACATGAACGTTTTTTGTAATAGTTTTATCGCCTGTCCTTTTTTTTTTGGAATTCTAATTTTCATTGAATTTTTCAAAGGTGCGGTACATGGCGTATACACACCTACGTTTCCAGGATTCAGAAACACTTAGCATACATGCATCATGAAGGCAGACCCCAGTTTGTAAGTTCACTGAACATAAATGAAAAAAGCTGCAGATACAGAACAAAGAGACGACTAAATACATCAGGCATTCAAATAATTACATAAATAATGCCTGTCCCCCCCCAAAAGACTTTCATTTGATCTACTCAGCATACATTCATAAGATGCTGTTTAAGTCATTGCACTGACCCATTCTTATATATGTGGGGCCTTTGATGTTTTTCAGGCTTTTGTCTGTCAATGCCAAACCAAACACGAAATCAAAAACATCAAAATATCACTTTCTCTGAACAGTAAATGCTTTATTTCTACTTCTCATTTCCCAGAAAGAGAACAGGTTTAGTTACCTGAAATACGGAATTATATGGCAATGAAAAATAGCAAAATGCTTACATGTGTCTATTTAAAACTGAACATAGCACTGAATGCCATTAATTGATCATTAAAAAAAAAAAAGCCTCAGGAAGTACTTGGACTTCATCCCAACGTTATGTCCCGCCTTCTGTCTTGTGATTGGTTCTGTCCCATTTCAGTAGGGAATATGTCAGGAAACACAGAGTTTACATACTCTGGAAGTTCTGTTTCATTGGGACGAGCACACATTAAAAAGGCAAGACTGTTTTTTAAAGTCATAGCAACAATAAGACAAAGTAGTATGGTGATGCATAAAACGCTGAGTGATTCACCAGCAAAATAAATAAAACAATAGAAGCAATAACTAAAGTGGTGCAGTATAGCGCAAATAAGCTAACCAGATGCTTGTCTGCTTCATGGAGGTGTCATAGGGATCTAGGTATCTTTAGGACCTCTGGCCCTTTTTTTTTACACTTAGCCCTCAATTTTTTAATGGGAGAAAGTTCGACACTTATACGCCTTTGTGGATGTTGATAAACCTGACCCACTGAATTAATATATCAAAGGCTAGCTACTCAAGTACAGCGCCATCATGTCTGACATGTACGCATAGTTACGAAAGAGTTAGTGGAGTTGAACTCAGCCAAGTTCAATAAGTCTTTAAATAGAACAGCATGGACGTCCAGTGTTTCTGCCTACGGAATTACAGCCCAGGGAAGATTCTTGCAATCACAATTATCAGATTAATTATGGCTGATAGATATCAGGCCCTGCGGCTTCATCACAAGGATCTACATTTAGAGGAGTGGTGGAGGATCGGCTTAATGAATTTCACATTTGTAGTTCCAGGTAATTATTAGCGTTGACATCTTAACATCTAATAATCCCTTTAAATACTGTTCCAAAATGAAGCCAAGGAGCTTGGTGCTACATGGTAGAATAGCATAGCACGTATCAGATCAATTAAGTCACAGGTACGATCGTATAAGCTTTACATAGTGGAGGCCTCCGCGAACAAGATGGGCAGAATCCATTCCTTTTGGTAATTGAAGTGTCTTGATGTGTTGATGACTGATTACTGGCTACAGGGCAATTCATGTCATCCTGTAACCCCCCATCCCCCACCCCCCTTAAAAAAAGAACACCTCCACAATCTCATCTATGATTGCTACAAGTTTCACCCAGAAGCAAGAGTCATGATGACACTAAATGAATGCAGGTTTGAAGTATCATCAATATTCATCACTCATGTTGCACCTCAAAAAAAAAGAAAAAAAAAAGGACATGTTTTAAGTGAACTCCTCGAGGGGAAACAGATGCAAAGACTGTCTGCCAGTAGAGTTACACATATAATACTGTAGGACCATTTCCCCACCTCGCAGACACTTTCAGGTGGTTGGCAAAAGCAGCAGACAGGTTCAAGTACCAGAGCTTCTCCATCCCCGAGTTGTGCAGGCATTTTTTTGTACAGCAGAACTTTATGTTAAATGTAATTCAGGGATTAAAGCAGATAAGGCCAGATCTTTGTGCTTGTGGCAATGTCTGTGCAGCTGCCAGGGCGGAAGAAGTACAGTGCTTGGCTCCAGGTTTAATTGGATCCCATTGAAGAAGAGCAGAGAGTTGGCGTCATGCAGCTATAACTTTTTTTTGCTCTTTCCCTTTATATTTTTAAATCCTGCAATCCCAGGTCCATGTTCTTCTTAAAGGAAGAATATGCTACATTTTACACATAAATACAGCAGAAATCAAGTTTATCCTCTGTAAAAATCTCTCTCAGTCATGACTGTCTACGATGACTCTGACACACGAGTCCCGCCAGCTGTACTGTTGTTGGAGCCGGGACGGCATACTCACTGCTTATTTGGATGTCACGGAAATGTCTTCAGATCTCTGTCCTTTCCGTGTCAATTAACTCGCAATATGAAGCTATGAGTTAACCAAAGTGTGCTAATATTAGCCTGCTAACACAACAATGCAGGACACAGGCAATTGTAGCTCGTGGTTGCGCTTAATGGCGCTTAATTATGGTGCGTTCTAATTGATAACTCCTTTGTGTGAACGCGAGTGGCGAGGTGTGCCGCTGGAGGAGAGCGGAGGCTTCAGAAAAGCGGAGGTGTCGCCATACAGCCGTTTGATTTGGTTCAGTGCTGTTTCTAAAGGGCGACATCTACTGGATCAAAACGTCGCACATTCTTCCTTTAATCTGGATTGTATTTCAAACACTCCCTTTATTTCCTCTGTCCATCAACTCAAAGTGGAACTTTACTGCCAACATGTCCATAGGATGTCTAAAACTCTCACATGGCAATCACCATGGTAACCAAGACAAGACCATTTAATGGATTATGTCTTTTTTTTTTCTCTCCAAAAAAAAAGACTCTGTAGTTTAAAAGCCAGTAAGCCAAATGTCAGGCCCATGCTATTGGAGGGAGAATAGCACGAGGACATTAAATCATGGTTTTCACTTAATTAAAAACAGCTCCAAAGGGAAACATGACCTGCTCTATTTTCTTAAACCCTTGTATTCTTTAATGGGCTTATATTATGCATAATTGAAGGGCTTCATTCAATTCTTCTTGTAGTAAAGATGATTTTGTATTCAAAAACATATTTCAATCTGGAGAGACTAGTAAATGAATCACTTATACGTATGTGTTTTACGTATGTGATATTGAGTTATTGTCAGAGAATCTTTGGTGCTTGAACTCTACGGGGAGATGGATGGCTGCTCTGACTGGCAGCAAGATCTTTTTCCCTCGTGTATTCCAGACACTGGTGGTGGAGGTATTGGCTGGTGTTGTTTTCTGAGGATGATTGGATGAAGAAGCTAATCAAACTGCAAAGACTGGGGTATGATAGGATGATGGTGGAAGATGTCATCTGAGGCTTATAAGATGAAGAGACTGAACAAACTGCGAAGACTGGGGTTGACTGTAATATGGCTGATGATGTCGAAGACGGAGAGGGTGATGATACTGGGAAGTCTTGGCGGTGATGGTGAGGTGGAGGGTTGCACATAACATTGACATGAATGAATTGGTGGAAGAGAAAGCCATATTTGAAAAAGACACAATCAGTATGATAGGCTAACCGTAAAATATGCAACAGTGCTATTGGAAAGATGTGACCAGGTGATGAGAACAGCTGATGAATAAAATGCCTTCCTTAACACCGAAGTGAAATATTTTTACATCACCCATTTAAAGGAAGAATGTTCGACTTTTTGATCCAGTAGATGTCGCCCTTGAGCACCAGCACTAAACCAAAACAAACTGCTGTTTGGCGACACCTCCGCCATACTGAATTCTCTCCTCTCCTCCAGCGGCACACCTCCAACCCCTCTCCTCTCGGGTTTGCACAAACACGAGGGAAGTTATCAAATGGAAATCACCATAATTAAGCACCATTAAGCGCAAGCGGCGGACAAAACTGTCCTTGCCTCGAGCTGCATTGTTGTGTTAGGAGTCGAATGTTAGCACTCTTTAGTTAGCTCTTAGCCTCACATTGCATGTACATTTACACGGAATGACCGTGATCTAAAAACGCTTACGTGACATCCAAATAAGCAGTGAGTACAGAATGTTATTCTTCTTCTCTCTAGCCCCTCACTTAAACAGCTTTTATACGCAACGAGAGGAGTCGGCCGTCCCGTCCGTGTAAACATGATGTAAACACGGCTCCGACAACAACACAGCCAGCGGGATTCGAGCTTCTCTCTCATTGTAGACAGTCATGACTCAGAGAGACATTTACAGATATACTTGATTTATGCTGTATTTATGTGTCAAATGTTCCATCTGCAGTCCCTCGGCAGGTCACAATTAAAACATCACATAGTAATACAACATATAAAGTATGCCTATAACAAACATAGCAGATTATCCACACACACACACACACACACACACACACACACACACACACACACACACACACACTTTAATGCATGAATGAAGATCAGTGGTTACAGAAGAAGGATTGTTTAATTTTGGTCAAGTACTTTAAAAAGTTCTTGGCTTGATGAAGTGTTTGTGTCAGGGTTCAGGAGTCACCGAGTCATGTCCCTGAAGTATACTTGGAGAGTTCATTAGCAGTGGACTATACTTTTTTTTTCAATGCAAATGTTTAATTAGCTGTCAAGTTCTTTCACTGTATCAATATGTTTTCTTTTTTTTTCAAGTTTAACTTGTCTTTTAAATCTGCTGCTAATTAAAAACTGGAGGTTACTTTAGATTATCTGAAGCTAGGCCTTACTATTTTAGTGTTATGATGATGATGATGATAATTTGTGTTTAAATGACACTGTAGATCACCAACAGTTTACAGTAAATACAGCTCTACTCTTATGGAGCTCAGCTTAAGTTCAAGCAGGAAGAATGGTTATATTCTTTCACACATTTATTCAGTTTCTTCATTCAACATAGACACTCTCTCTCTCTCTACCACTCCCTCTGTCTTCCTGCTCTGCTGATCAGCTGATTTGGGGCGTTTACTCTTTAAGTAATAATCCAACCACATTCTGCCACAACCTCTCTCAACCAATCATCCTGCCGCGGTCAAATTGTAAAACCTGTTCTCTCTCTCTCTTCCACAGTCAGTTTGTCATTTCAGTGCGATCGCTGCGTCCCTCGTCCGCCTCAGTCACTCCATTCCAGCTCAGCAGAGTTCAGATACAGCCTCAGAAACCCACTCCTCATCACATCCTGCACTCTTCTATCACCATAGGGGGGTATCATATCCTGCTGTCAGCCTCATTACCCCTCCGAGTGCATGAAGTCGTCATGATGGAGTCTAATCCCCAAAGACTTTGCACATTTATTTCCTATATTGTTAAATAAATAATTGTTTATTCTTAATGAAGTCTCTCCTGATTGAATATAGTGGGTGCCATTTCTGCTGTTGGAAATGTGGCTAGTTTGGATCACCTGCAAAGGCAGAGAAAAGTAAGTAGGCTGTAGGTCATTGGCAGGAATGGGTATTATTCATTTTTTATGATCTTGATACTGTAATTCAGATTCCTCAATGATTTGAGTCGTTATCGATACATTCCTAGTATTTCGTGGAAAGACAAGACATCGATACCTTACAAACAGAACGGGTATATCTGAAGTAAAGATCACTATTTTCTTTACTTTCACTTCCTCTCTTTTCCTACTCCACCTCCTTTAGTACACTTCCTGGTTCCTCCCTTTCTCTTGTTTCTCAACTTTGAACCCTTCTTAACAATATCTATTTTAAATTGTAATAAAGAAACACAATTTATTACATTTTATGATTAATACGTAATTTGATTTGATTAATTACCATACAGTAAATACTTTCTACAGAATGTAAACAGCCCAGTCTTTGGACATAATATCTTTCATAGAACTTTTCGTTCCTTTGCCTCTAAAGCGAACATATTCAGGTAATGGAGGGTCTTATTAAAGCAGACAAGTTCATTTGTTTAAGTCATTTAGGGCACATAGGTCCCTAATGGCTAATGATTTATTACAGGAAAGAATTCAGCATTCAGGCATCCTTGGACCTGCCCGCCCCGCCAACCACAGAGATGTCATGTTACAAAGGAAATTAGTGTCAGAGGAAGTTACTGTTTTGGACTTGTGAATTAATCACAGAGAAGACAGTGAAGGAGGAGTGGAAGGATTCTGTCACACTTTTCTCTTGCACTCTAGGTGCGCCAATTTCTGGAGAATACATCAAAGGGTGAATAAGGCAAGGTGGGATCCGTGAGAACTGGCAGGCTGGAGAGTTGTGCGCCGCTAGGAATGGCAGGTCTGGTTGGGTTGAAGGGTGATTAAGAAGGGTTCTCTGACAGAGCGGGGGGAAAGAGACCGAGGTAGAGAATAGACGTTGTTCTACAGCACTCATCTCCAACTTTGGACTCATTACAGCTGCTCTGTACAAGTCCTTTGAAATTCTACTTTTCAAACAATACGCTGAAAGTTGCCTGTGTGTCTTCAGAGAGGATCTTTGATTTCCATTACAAAAGGCAAAGATAGGAGAGAAGTGAGACACAAAGACAATGGGAGAGCTTAGGTTGTTTCCTGGCTTCACCGTGTGTCATTGTAGCAGATGGGCTGTGCAGCTTTTATTGGCACTCTTGTTCAGGGTGTCGCACTGCAATATTCATGTCTCCCTAAGTCAGTGTGATTGGACAGTTTACTTCGACAAAGTCAAAGAGATCATTTATTATGAGCTTGTAGGGGAGTCTGTGGCTGGGCCGGCAGATTGTGCAGAATACTGGATGTAACTCTGCTTTTTTTTCGGACTCCTTTAAGACCAGCAGGTCTGTTATAAAATTAATCACATATTGCAACTACGAGTAGAATTTAAGGTAAACACTCGGAAGGTGTTGGAGTTAGCTCGGGCATTTCTATCATGGTATGAAGGGAGATGATATCTTTTTAATTAATTCTGACTTTGAAAAAAAAAAAATGAAAAGAAAAATATATACCCTTGACTTTCTTTCCATTTCACTCACTCCCCGGCTAAAACTTACATAAGCGTGCTCATGCAAAATTGAATTCATCATTTACTGGCAGAGTACAGAGTCACAGATGTGACGCCGAAAAAATTTGAAAAATCACTCAGCAGGAAGATTCTCACATGCAGGCACGGAGAGAAAAACACAGCGCCAGAAATCTCTCCCCCCCCCTCCCTAAAGGTGATGTTCTCTGAAAATAAAATCTGTGAAGCGGCGGGGCTTTTTAATGTGTAACCGCCGCTTACGGGCCTCTCTGGTCTGTGTCTCAGTGGAACCGGATCGGGGGATTTGTAAATGACAGGAGTTATGAAAGTTTGATCAGAATTCAATGGCTCGTTAAAAGGAATTGGTTAATTTGAGGGTTGGGGCCGGGGGGGGGGCAGAGCTGATTGGACTGCAGGTTTAGTGGGGCAGCTCTGAGAGCACATTATCCCCTGTCACTCAACAAATACACACACTTCTGTGCATGCTGGTATACATAATATGCTTTAGCACACCAACAGATCTGTCCTGTAGTATATTCCAGCCATGAGCAGCAGTTCATTCCAGGCGCTGGTTTGCCCCCTGCTGTGTGCTGGCTCAAGCTGCTTCAAGAGCTTTTTTCCTGCCTGATTACCACTGAACACCTCCGTGCTACAGTAAGTCCTTCTTCCACCCAGAGGGCTGAAATGACAGCCTTTTTGAGGGTGCATTTGATGCTCTCATGATATTTCTCATGACAGCCTTTAAAAAAGGGGGGGCAGGGGTTCCTATGTTGTGATTCAGGATGATCACATTTTTATTTGATTTATATTTCTGGATCAAATTTGATGAATCCTTTCTTTAAATATATACATTTATTTTCTTTTATAAAAGTAGTGGCTACATGGGTGAATCATGAATTCACTGTATGTCAACGTGATCTCTCATTTATGCTGCACAGTGTGAGAACAAAAGGTACAGGGCTTCAGCAGCGAGCAGCTAAATGGTAAACCAACACTGCCACCCTTAGGCCAAATGAGAATAGCACACAAACGACACCAAACTCCACATGCTCAATTCTTCTATGTGCTTCAAGTCCATCTACTGGGGCAATCTGGGGCCGGAGTTAAAGTTTGGAAAAGAAAAAGCAGCTTTGCTCATGTTTTAAAAACTGAGAGAAGTAAAAATAAATGTGTCCATTCACTTGTTCATGTCTGATGAAGAGGGAATGTTACATGTTGTGATTTGTCCATTTAATTTAATTTAACTGGAGCAGCTTCTGGTGTACGACTCAGTACTTTTCTATCTTTGGATGTTTTTAGTTCAGCACCCAGCACTTAAACTTTCTCGGATGTGCGTGCCTTTTTGATATTTTTCTTATATCAGAGTTGTTCGATGATTCTGGTCCAACATTTTGATCATTTCTTTATAGAAAATATGTATAAATAATGTACTTTAAAAACTTTTTTTTTTAAATGTTGATCCCTTTTTCCAAACTATACGTCAGTAATTTCAAAACAAGTTCCTACCTTCTAATCGTAATCCAGATTGTTCTATTATTCACATTTTCTACAGCCGTGTCTGGTTAATTATCCAACATGCATTCAAATTTAAACAAGTTCAGAGCATTCATTATTATCAAAGTCATGAAAGTCTTTTCATGGAGCAACGTACAGGTTACATTTACAACCACATGTTGGATTTTATCAACAGTTTGTTGCTTTTTTGGGGTCAAATAGCTCAAGTCAAGTAAAATGTGATAAGAAAACAAATAGATTTGAAAAAAAGACTGCAAAGGAAGATGTGGGATAACGTTCGCAGCTGGGTGGAGAGATTGACAGAATTGATTGAACAGTCAAAGAAAATATCTTTAATGTTCAGAGCTGGATGCTCGAATGTCCGTCAGTCCGATTGATCGAATCAGGACTCAGTGTTAGGGGAGTCATGTGGTGGGTACCCTCTACGGACTGACAGTTTTCATTATTCTCTCTCCGTCCTCCCCACCTCCATTACTCACCGTCTCTCAGCCTCCCTCCATCTCTCACTTTCTCTCGCTAACACACACACACACTAAGACAGAGAGCAGAGACATAAACAGATTGTTGCAGGTGACCTGAGGGCAGCTTGAGATGCTGAGAGTAATGACACCCGATGCCACATGTTCAGCAAGGTGAATGTGGGCGTGGGTGTGTGTGTGTGTGTGTGTGTGTTGAGAGAGATATTCTATTTGAGACTGTTTTTTTTCCTCATTTAGATACAGGTATGTAGCATTTATTTTACCCTTTAAACTCTGCAATAGAAATGGTTTGTGCCATTTTTTATCACTGTTATTTCTTGGAATGATTTCAAATGCTTTATATCTCTGGATCTATTTCAGGAACGTATTTTAGTATTTTTGAAGCCTTGTTTTTATGTTCTTAAGTGTCCAGTTCTTAGGTTGTGTCTTGACTGTGGTTGCAGCTGCTGTGACGTCTATAATCTATATTCCCAATATTCTGAATTAAAATCACAAGGTTAAATCTCCTGTGAGGAGTTTTGAACTATATATATATATAGATATGAAACAGACGGAAATTAATCGTGGTGCCTTTTTTTTAAGCTATAAAGGGATGATCAATTATGTCCATAATGATACAAAAGGTTTCAGACAAATTGATTTTGTCCCCCCCCCCCCCGGTAAAATAGGAGATAAATTATTTTATAGCTTTCTCCACAGGGGGCGCCAATATCTGGCAGAAGTTTTTCAGGAGCTTTAACATCCTTATACATAATTAAGAAGGCTCACGGTCGAGGAACTCTTTATACTTAATGGTGCTTTATTTCATAATAGAGTTGTTGGAGTGTAGAAAATGATCATCTGAAGCATGTTATTTAATGTTTTAGGGTAAACTCGTGAGTATATTTTGATTGATTTGGTAAAAATGAAGGGGAAAGAGGTCAATCTGAATGAAATTATTGACATGAATTTGGTACTTGTTGGACGGAAATACCAGTAAATGTGTTTTCTTCTGCTATTTCAGTTTTTAAGTTGAGAGCACACCCAGCAGCTCTTCACATATTCACTCAACTTAGTTTGATACCACTGAGGACCCTTCTCTTGTGTATGCGGTTAAGTAAACTGGGTGTTTTTTTAAATGTCAGTGGCAGCCTCCATGAAACCTGACAGATGGTAAAGTCTATTCAGGAATTTAACCCACAGCAATTAAAGAAGAGGATGTGGTCGTATTCCCAGTCTGAAGCATTCAGTCTAGACTTTGTATCAACACTTTTTAAATTTGTATAAGTGGAAAATGTTACATTTAGTATTTAAAGGTCTCTTTTCCATCCTGTTTCAGACTCAGTTGCCTTTTTTTTTTTTTACTATATTTTTCTCTGGCACCAATACAACAACAGCCATGTCTGTTTCGTACTCCCCCGTTTCTGCTTTGAACCTGTTTTGGTCTTTATCTCTTGACTCCACTGTGTCGTCCTGCCGTCCTGGTCAGTTTTCAGGGGAATTCTGACCTAACCGTCCGTGTATCAGCGCGTGCCTTTCACTGCCCTCCAACACTACAAAGCTCCCTCACAGACTCTGCTGGCAAAATCAATAGGTGTATACTCCCTATAGCATACAACTTTGACAGGTGTCCTTCCATGCTGGCTGTCATATGGAGACCTTTTCTCACTGCTTCATGAATCAGGCCGGGCTGTGCAAAGAGCTGGCATTCTGTTTATTGAACTGTGAGCAGGATAATCCACCTATAGCACAAAGAACTCCTGAAGGTCAAATCTGTGTTTAAAGAAACCCAGGACAACAAGAAACTTGTATCCACACTGATCCACTGGTATACAAGTTCAACGATCAGTCACATAGCCATTAAATCAGAAAGTAAATAATAGAAACAAAAAAAAGGGAATACATTATTTCTACTGAATACTCAGTCCATTTTTCCTTATCTTAAAAATACTAAGGTATAAAAACTCAAGGTTAGCCATAGGCTCCTATTTGACATTACTAGCGGCAGTAGCTTAGTCCTTAGGGACCTGGGTTAAGTCCCTTTGCGGACCATAATATGGAAGTTGGTAGCTGGAGAGGTGCCAGGGCACTTCCCGAGTACTGCCGAGACGCCCTTGAGCAAGGCACTGAACCCCTAACCGCTCTGGTTCGCTCCCTGCATAGCAGTGTGTAGCAGCCCCTTCATTAATGCTAATGTCCACAGGTCCTGTTTGTACATGTGTGTGATTCAGGCCTTTGTGTGTGAGAAGCACGTCTCTCAGTAACAGAGTGTAAAACTAGAATTAATGAAGTATATAAAAAAAGAATAATAATGATGATATTACTAGCCTCAGGTGTTGAAAAATTAAGCCAATGTGCAAGTGCAAAAAATTGCAGTTCCTCGATTGTCCACGTGAGGCTAGCTGCAAAAGCCCCACAAGCCCTATAAACCTCCTTGTTCATATGTCCCTTCTAACAGTAGAAATACACCTTTTCACAGCCTGGTACAAAAAACAAATATTGTATCATTAGCCTGCTTTACTGGTTTCCCCCAGTTTCAGGAGTGCAACCAGTGACATCATTTGGAACATGGCGACCACCATCATTGGTCTTCAAAACTCCACTTCAGAAATCAACTGGTGACATCACTGAGACTACTAGCATGTTTTATCGAGTCTATGGATATTACACCGCCATAAATCCCCCTTAAAAATCATCATAGATACACATTAAAGATGCACCTCTTTTGTGGATTGCATTTGAGGCTATTCTTTGTGTATTTGAGAGTTGAGTATCTGGGAATGTTAATTTTCAGGGTCCATGAAGAAGGATCTTCTAAATCGTCTGTGTCTTTGTATCTCGTCCTTGACTATTATTGTGTGTGTACATTTGATCCACATTTAACAAACCTCAGACTAACACATGGGCTAAACTAAAATGTGTTTCTCTACCTATGACTTGCAATATTTAAAACACAGAGCTCTCCAAAAACAAAAAGCTTTTATTAGGGTGCTTCTTTTTGTTCATTGCATGCCATGCACAGTCATGATACCAAGCTTCCTCCCACTCAGCCAGGTTTGATGTATCATTTCGAAGGTCCAGATCTTTTGGCTCATGTGGCCCATTGTCTCACATTTCTCACTACTGCGGTATGTCAACTGCTGGCTCTGACAGGCTGCTTTTTGGGGCTGGAGGGAAGCTTCACCTTGAGTCACAAACTATTTCCAACTCCAGCCAGTCAGTGAAATATTTATCACAAATAAAGAATGCATGAAGAAAAGGTATACAATTGGGTAAAGCAGAGTTGGAGTGTTGTTACAGTCTCAGTGGCTGCATTGGCACATTGAGACCCCTTACCAGTGCTTTGGCACAGAGGGGCCTGGTGCACTCAGTGGAGACATTGTTCGCTCTCAGCAGGTCTGTTTATTCATCATAATGAGAAAAATGCAGGTGACAATGTCAAGCAGCTGAAATGTGAGGTGTGAAGGTTGTGTACCAGTGTGTTTAGAGCGATGGATTTCATTGAAGCCATGCTGATAATGGGCCGCAGAATACAGATGAGTTTACTCACATTCAGAAGCCCCTTTGAGAACGTGAGCTCTTTTTCTCTGGGGGCCCCGTGCTTATGAAGCCACATGTTTGAACATTCAATCAGCTCCTGCAGCCTTCAAACGTATCCACGGTATTATGCTGATTGAATAGATAAAGATTGAAAGGTCTCTTTTTATCCCACTGATAGAAATGGACAGAGCACTTGTATCTTAATCACAAGCTTGGTGAAGATCGTCCACTTTTTCAAACACTTGCATCTCTTCATGTGACCTGCTTGACTTTCTTTTTTTCAGATGTTCTAAACAAAGTCTAAAAGGGGTAAAAAAGGGCCATTCGGGAATATATGGCGTTGTTGTGTCCCACTGTGGCAGATTGATTAGCCTTGAAGACATACAACAAAAGGGATCAATGGTCATTTTAGCGATAAGAATAGACTCAGTGTTGGCATCCTATTTAAAGTGTGCAGCCAGTGTCACCCTTATGTGAAGCCATGGCATCAAATTGTGTTTCATCTTAGTTACTAACCACATATTTTCCTGGGAGGTCCTGAGCTCTCATGTCTTGTAGGTTACTCAGGATTGTTGGTGGGGACGGCCTGCTGCTATGGACTATGAACCCCTTCTGTGTCAGTGTGTTAGAAGCCCAGGAGGCCTTGTCCTGGCGGCAGAGGTCAGGCTCTCTAAGGAGCTCCCCCAACCTTCAGTGAGGTGATCTAGCACTACTACCACCAGACGTCCCTAACGCCCAGGCACCACCATCGGACTGGTTCGTCCCCACAACCACCACCGTCCTCATTCATGCATGGCCTGCTCCGACCTCCACCTCAGCGGCAAGGAAGTGTGGACAACAAGAACATGAGGAATACAAAGGAGAAATCCTTCCTGCATCTTATCCCATCTCCCCCATCGCGTTTTTCTTAACAATGAGTATGGAACTTCACCTGCTCTTTTGTAAAGTGTCTCGAGATAACACTTGTTATGAATCAGTGCTATATGATTGATTGATAGATAAAACCTTTCACATTTTGGACCACATAGAGAGGCTTTTATTACAAGTTCTAAGAGGTTGCAATGCAGTCGCCCATTAGTAACATTCCATATCAAAGATATTAATAAACACACTGGTGGGCTTGACCGATTGCACCTTATGCTTTGTTCAAGGGCGGCCCGACGTGAAGTCAGCTTTAGATGGATGGAGATCCGCAGGCGAGCCAAGAGCGTCAGCGCCTGGCTTGTTTGTTGTAGTTTTTTTTACTCTGCAGTGTGTGTTGTTTGCAACTTTACCGTCACACTTTGAACAGATTGGGGCAATGGAACAGCAGAAAATAAGGCATTTTTTAAAACTAATTTTTCTTTTCACGTCAGGGGGAGTTTGGAGCGAACACACAGCTATGGCAGATTTTGTCTTTAATTACGGCGTCTGTTTGAAAATATAAGGCTCGCTTCACTAGCTTTTTTGTCAGATGCCATCACACTCTGTCCTATGTGATAATACAGAGGAGCTGGGCTCGGAAAATAACAGCCTTGGTTTTGCTGATCTGCCAGTTGGCTAATTGTAAGCAGGCCGCCAAAGACCCAGCATGAGGCCTGTCGCATCATTGTCTTTTTTATTACTGTGTGGGTTGTAAGTAGAAGTTGTAAGCTTTCCATGTGCACACGGAGGCACTAGCATGTTGCAAATTGTCTCTTCAGCTGCCATAAAAGAGTGTGTGTGTGTGTGTGTGTGTGTGTATGTGCGCGTGTGTGTGTGTGTGTGTGTACATCCAAGTGTATGCTCGTGTGTTTGTGTGTGCTTAGATGAATCCAAGATTGTGTGGATGTGCTGTGCATGCAGAATGAGGACAGTGTGTGTACACGTGGTTAAGTGTCATCTCTTCTTTTTTTGTTGTCAACAAACACCTGTTTATTCTCTGTTAATTAATTGTTTAACATGGTTTCAATTTGTCAAGCAGTTTGCTCTCAGTGAAATTAGCTTGCTAGCTTGCTGACGCTAGCTAACACACCCCCTAATCAGTGTCCAGATGAATTATAAGTGTTGATGTGGCCAGATGTTGCTCCTCCATTCATCCGGGAGAATACAAATAATGAATGGGATCAGCCTCTCAAGCGTTGTGTAACCACACAGATGGGCAGAAAAGAAAGGATCATTGTTACATGTGGAAAAATCACCCTGGTTTTGTTTGATAATGTATTCCTCGTATTAAAATTCATTTTAGCTAAATCAACGTCTTCTGAGTGGGCTACGGATTCATATTTCTAAGTGTTTCCAGGTTGTCCCATCTCTCTGCAATGGTGTGAAGAGATTTTTCTCCACTGATGGTCTGTTGTCAGAAAAACACACAGAGTGAATACTGTGTTGTCCCAGAGAGGGGCACTGCAGTAATGCATACAGCTCTGAACCTGTTCAAGCAGCACTGCATCAAATATGAAACACAAACAGGAAATAAACAGAGCTCTCTTAAAGGATAGTCATAAAGCATTCAGACTGGAACATCAACAATATTTAAGTTGTAAAAAAAAAAAAAAATCTACCATGACCACTGTACTGTATATCTTTCATTATTGATCCCTGCAGGAGAACGGGTCCTCCAGTGCAGACACCTCTGTTTCTGCTTATTATCATGTTGAGTCTTGAAGTATTGCCTCTAAGAAGTAACGAAAGCCAAAGGGTTATATAAGCCAATCAGTCATTGTCATTAAAAAAGGGATTCAATCTGTGTCAAAATACAATATGGTACAACAATAAGAGTGATGGAGCAGAATCTGATGAAAATCCAAATCAAGACAAATGAGCACAATATTTCCTCACACCAAGGAACTCAATTGAGTATTTTTACATCTCGTATTTGACATGAACTTATACATTCATGAGCAGAGTGCAAATGTGTTGTAATATTTAAACCTTCAAAATAAAAGCAGTACCTGTGTTGGTAATCAAAGCTTATTTTTATGTGATAACTTTGAATGTCTCCAGATGATTTCCATTCCCCAATCTGTACAATCCAACGAATATGCAAGTGTGTCAAGTCATGGGCACAAGATATTTTGTTGTGCACATGAGTTAAAATCTTGATATCAAGATCTTCAGGGGCTCTGATGGATTTAAACAGGATGGAAAAAAGGACCATCTTTGGCAATGTTGTAGTAACCTAAGTAATCTACTTTTTTTTACCACCCTTAACCTAACGTAAAAACTTCTTAAAACATGCAATGAGGCCTGAGATAAAAGTTTTGGCCTTAAGCTTTAAAGAATTAAGGCTCTAGCTATTTATCCTTATTTTATTTTAGTGGTTAAAACAGGATCCAATTGAACAGACGATGCTCCCTACCAGGTCTAGTCAGTGTCACTGTGTGGATTCAGAGAGTACCTAATGTCAAACAAGTTCCTCAAGTGTGAACATTTTTAAATGAACACACATACCTTGGTGCTTTTTAACATGCTGTTCATGTTTCATGTAAGCTGCTGTGCACAACTCTGGAAATCCGACCAAAATAATTTCTTCTTGAATTCAGAACTTTTCTACAACTCTCAACTCCAAGTCTATATCCCTCCACGGTCTCATTATCAGGTATCAGTTACACGTGTGATGACTGTGCTGACAGTGACACTCACATCTTCGAGTTTATTTCTGAGTCCATTAAAAACCCCATGCCTCCTTCAGTAAGAGTGGGTTTGTCTTTTGTCTCAGTTGCAGCTGCTAGCGTGTTAGTGTTTAAGGGTGAAGTCGTCACCTCAGCTGTGAACCTAATCAAATAAGTGTCTCTTATATTTCTTGTACTTAACCATTGAGATAAAGGTTTTTGATGTGTTTGTCTTTAGCTTTTATCACATTTGACTACACGGAGTAGAGAACCTCATGCATTCTGCTTTAAAATACTGATGCTGCTACTTTTAGATTTATGCTCTATGCTATTTGTTTTAAA
This sequence comes from Tautogolabrus adspersus, assembly GCA_020745685.1. Taxonomy (NCBI): domain Eukaryota; kingdom Metazoa; phylum Chordata; class Actinopteri; order Labriformes; family Labridae; genus Tautogolabrus; species Tautogolabrus adspersus. Next base: position 4,725,476 of record CM036536.1, on the reverse strand, counting down.
GGAAGAATGTGCGACATTTTGATCCAGTAGATGTCGCCCTTGAGCACCAGCATTAAACCAAAACAAACTGCTGTTTGGTGACACCTCCGCTATTCTGAAGCCTCCGCTCTCCTCCAGCGACACACCTTCAACCCCTCTCCACTCGTGTTCACACAAAGGAGTTATAAGTTTAGAACGCACCATAATTAAGAACCATTAAGTGCATGCGGCGGACAAAATTGTCCTTTGCTCGAGCTGCAATTGCCTGTGGACTCGTTGTTGTGTTAGCATGCTAATGTTAGCACACTTTGGTTAGCTCCTAGCTTCATATTGCACATAAATTGACACAGAATGACCGTGATCTAAAGACTCTTATGTCACTTAAATAAACAGTGAGTATGCTATTATTATTTTCTCTAGTCATGATGTTAACACGGCTCTGACAACAATACAGCCGGCGGGACTCAAGCTTCTCACTCATTGTAGACAGTCATGACTCAGAGAGACACTAACAGAGGATATACTTGATACTGCTGTATTAAATGATGATGAATACAAGTTTTTTATTTATTTTTTGTTATCTTCAGTTAACTTTTCCAGATGGTTGGTGTCACAAGATTCAACCATCACTGGTGAGTGCTGAGCATGCTGTGAATGATAGCTCTTTACCCTGAGGGAATCCCAACCCACTGTACCTTTCACCATTCTCTCAAACTAATCACCATATCAAGACAGAACCAAACACTGCACATAAGAGGGAGTGACATAAAAAAAAAGACTTTTTCTGATCTGATTATGTCTTTAAAAATGTTGCACAACCAAATGTTGCGTGTGTTCATTAAAGTAAGACGTAGCTTTTTAGCTCTGTCACTAAAGATCAAACATTCGTCTTGTTCTTTAACCAGAGCTGCATTTGCCTGAGTTCAAACTGTGCTCATCTGCGTGTTCAAAAAGACATCAAACCCCCTTTGGCCATCATGCATTCCCTTTAGGATTGTCGTAGTGTGTAGGCTTAACGACCACCTTAAATCATAACTTGCTTTCATGACAGAGATCGGAAAACTTTATAATCATCAGTTATTTGTAGGTATGTGTAGAGTTGTGTCCTCATCCTCGAGTATTTGACTATGGAGGCACAGGATCAAATGTTCTCTAAGAACTTATTACAGTATGTGTGCATTCAATGTAACGCAAAACAGCAGCTCAGGACTCACTGATCTTCGTCACCTTTATCAGTCTGGATTGTATAACGGTGTTTTTAGACCAGTAACAAAGATATTTTTTTGCATCAATGCAAAGCCACATAGGGCCATAACACACGTACATGTGAGTGACTGTACCTGTTTTATACCTCTCTAGGCGATGTATCCTCCAGGATACAAACATTCAGTGCCTGATTGTTAAAGTTGTGATCAGCACAGTGATACAAATTGGCAATTGATCCATGCATAAAGGATGAATGAGACCTGGGCCCGTATTCACAAAGCCTCCGAAGTACTAAGAGTTACTCCTAGTGACAAAATTCTAAGAAAATTCTTAGAATCATGACATTTTCTAAGAATTTCCCCTCAAAGTTCAGACTAGATCCTGGTAAAGATGAAAGTAATTCACAAAGCATCTTAGCCCTTAAGAGAACTCCTAAAGTGTAAAACTGTGAGGAGGACTTTTAACAGGATGAAGAGTTTGTCAAGCTGAGGAGAAAATAGAGAAATGTTCTCCAAACTTCTACATGAAGAATATTATTGACTCATAGTTGGGCAGAACAGACAACAAATATTTATGCAGACATTTCAATCCATCTCTGACTGTTTTCACTACAAAGTGAGACGTGCATGTTGAGTTTCTCTACATGTGGTTACCTCCACAGGTGCATCCAGTCACTGATTAAGACCCTTTACCTGCTGATGTAACGATCAGCATGTGAAGAAGCTGCTGCACAAGTGGGCATGTGATTTCAAACATTTTGTAGACTGTATACTTTTAAAGTACGCCTTACTAATTACCACACAGATGATAATTTCATAGTGTTCTTACTTTCACAATGTCTGACTTTTTTCTCCTCTTTTTGATTCACCAATCACAACTTCTGAAAAAATGTGTCATACCTAGCAACGGGATTGACCACGCCTCCTCACTAAGATAAGAGTTTCAGTCTCTTCCTGGCTCAGAGTTGCCCCGGGAATTGTTCCTAAATCACTCTTAACATAGAAATCCTTGCTAGTATTTTTTAAGCTAAGTTAGGAGCCCTCTGAGAGGATTCTCAGAATGTTTGTGAATACGGGCCCTTGTAGTCTTCCTCACAGAACCTCAAACCTACTCTCAAAGGGATGATTTGGGTAGACCAGTACAGCATGAGCTCTCCTCAGGACCTGCCTGTTATAAATTGGATATTTTTGCTGGCGTCTTTTCATATTGGCCAAGTTAAGGCTTCCAAACCATGCAACAACACAAACACTTAAACAGATGCTGTGCTTCTCTAAAACAAAAGGCTGCAGCTCCAAACACTCATCAATGATAGTTTTGAAAATGTTGTAAAAATGTAGATACAATATAAAGTGTAAAATGCGTTGTGTGCAATCTTCAGTGTCAAGGGACCTTTAGATGGTAATGTACATTACAAGGAAACAGTTTCACATGTGAGGAATTGTGTGAAGTAATTCTGCACATGAAATGCTGCCACAAAATATCTCTCATGAGCTATTTAAGCTGCCAAATGCTGAAAATGATTGTACATTAAATGTTGATGCATCATAAATAATATTGCACATACATGTTATACTCCATGCTCATACTGTTAACTTCATGTCCTGTAGAGCAGTGGTTCTCAACTGGTGGGTCGGGGCCCAGAGGTGGGTCGCAGAGCAATTTTCAGTGGGTAAAAAATTCAGTAAAGCGCTTTAAAAACATGTTGGTTTTGTTCTGTTTCTTGCTTCTGTCACGTGATTTGAGCTCTGCAAAATGTGTCGTGAAATAAATCTGATTGGTCGAAAAAAATCATAAATTTGGGTTGCGATTTTGCCTGGAGGAGTTGGCGGTGGGTCCTGAGGCTAGACGAGTTGAGAACCACTGCTGCAGAGTACACTGTTTAGTGTTAGTGGGGAGGGGTGTAGGGCAGCGTTCCTGTTGAGTTCAGTTCAGTGATTTGCTCTGGGGTAGAAGCTGTTTTTTTTTAAGCTTGAATGTGCGAGACTCGAGGGCCCTGAAACGTCCAGATGGCAGCAGAGAAAATAAAGGTGGTTGTAGGACAGGTACTTTTGCAGAAGCCTTTGTGCATTAACGACACTGAAGAAGACAATTGATTGAATTCACTCTGCTTTGAAAGCCAATAATACATAACAGTGAGCCTTGACCAAACAGAAGCCGCACTGCCTGTTAACAAATGACTATTATACCATGCTCATCACCATGCTAGTGAAATGGTTATTACTGTATCATATGAAAAACACAAAGGTGACACCTTTAATATACAATGTATTCATCCTAGTGCAAAAGAAAGGAAGAATAATATGAGGTTTAATGATTTATGACCCACAGTTTACTGTATAGAACAACAGCATGCATCTTAACACATTCAGCACGTAAACAGCATTTTCTTCTTCTTCTCCTTTACTGTGTGCATGACATGAGTGCAGACAAGAAAACATTTAGTGAGAGCCATAAATCTCAGCAGCTGGCTCAATGATTCAGAGTCATTGCTATTGATCAGCAGCCTTATGAATCCCCAGAGCATAGATCATGATCTTTTTTGTTAGGCGACAATAAAAAAATCGTATTCATTGTACTTTGAAGGTTCTCCGAGATGATGACAGAAGAAGCAATAATAGAACAGTTTGTTTACGAGCGATCTATAATCCCCCCGAACCCCCCAAACACACATATGATGCACCTGCTCAGCTTGATATTTTCTGGGAAACCTGATAAAGAAGGAAGAAAACTGGCATAAGAAGATACACCTCCCTTGACCAGCAGAGAATCAGTACATTATTGATGCTCCTTGTGTCAAACTGTGTGAACTGCACAACAAGCATCTCCTCAGTGTGGAAATGGAAGCCACGGTCTTTATCACCTGATTGTGTAATGCTGCCAAGGCATTACACTAAATCACCAAACTCAGACAAGCTTCTTTTTTGTCTCATTTGTAATCTTCATCTATCAGAGGAGACAGACGCAGCATTAAATGTAGAGAGATTTAGCATGTTATCAGGTTTGTTACGAAGAAGCTGCAAGACTCTGAAACTCATATGTTACGCTCCCCCGTAAGGCCCTGTTGACGTCACCAGCGCTCTTTTCCAAATGTATGATATTCCCTGTAGTTTTACCTCCTACAGATCGTGTCTTGTACCCACATCTTCTTTGCTCCGTGTCTGATCGGGAAATAAACGATCTAAAGAAAAAAACATACAGTAGAAAGCAACAGAGCAGTGTCGGCCATACAGCAGCCTTTGTCAACAGACTGTTGTCATAGAGACAGGACGGACGTGCAGCGCTTATCTTCACAGAGCACAAGCGCTTCATGCTAGCACTCCCGAACGCACAACCAGCACCTTTAAAAGCGGTAGGTGAACACGGGGCCTAAGGCGGCCTTATGGGGCTAACAACAACAACCCAGAAATTGACCCAATAAATCGCATCATATACCCTTACCAAGGTGTAGTGTCTTGCAGCATAGCTTCAAACGTAATAGTAGATAATCTGTCACCACTATCCCTTACACTGTAGGACTTTCTGAAAGCTTCTGTTTGATGCCCAGTTGGACTCCTCGTTGAGCAATATCACCAAAAGATCTCAGCAACTACTTTGATGAGCACATGGTAGGAGATACATCAAACAAAACTCTGAGTTGTAATCAGCCTTTTTTTTTTTTTTCCATGTACCACGAACCATGAACCCCAGTGCAGCTCTGGTAATAGAAAACATTTTAAAGCATTGAACCAGACATGTCTATCGCCTCCTGCAGCCTTGGTGTCATCTGAGGATAGTGTTTGGAGTCTGGCTGCAAAAGCTTGATTACCAGCGCTTACACCTACGTTTCTGCACACATACACAATGATCTAATGAGGTTACGTGGGACAAGCTTGCATGAATTAGTTGTTCTTCTGGAAGGCTGAGGAGCACATGGGTCAAATGTTAATTACAAATTGTCTCTGTTCATAGAGAATAAAGATTGTAATTAATCCTGGACGGGACAAATGCATTGCAATTTGCAACGCTAATGTACCTGCGTGGCCACAAACGGCGCAGTTCATTTCTCGAGAGCATAATTAAAAAGTTATTCACCCCTGCCTTAATGTTAAAGCCAAAAGGTGAAAAAACACTTAAGCGTGACATCATCTGTGAGTGCATCTAGGCTGGGCAGGATAAGCTTGTGTTCATTTGACATTAAAGAGGCAGAATGCATCGTAAAAATTACAATTTTTGAGGCATGTTTTGGTATAAAATGGGTCTACTACCCATTAAATCATGCAAAATATGAAATAAGACGGCCATATTTGCTGTTTTGAAAACCATACCTAAAAAATAGCAGCATCTTAGTGCTATAATTAACCGCTTGTCATAGAACAATGCCTCATCCTATTAATATCCTCTCTTTTCTCCTGTTGTTGTCTCGCTGGGCAAAATTACAACCTGGACTCGACCAACCAGACACCAGAAAACTCTCGTACGTGTTGCTGTTCAGTTATTCGTCTGCACCACTGACTGTGAATGGAACATTAACATTTTGGGGGTCAGAAAGTTTCTTGGAGCCTTTTACACTCAAGTGACCTTTTTTTTTTTTCTCACTTCAGTTCAGCGTAAGAAAAATCGTTCAGTCCCATTTTCTCACCAAGAAATGCCCTGGAGACCATCACAGTGTCCACAACGTGAGTCTACAATCCAAGGTCAGTGGTGCTGCTTCAGAACATATCTCTTCTTCATTTGTAGAGAGGACACAGAGCTATAGTCCACAAACTGCATCAAATCTGCTCTAAAGACGCGTGCATTTGTGTTTATTTAGAGCAGGAAATCTCTTCATTAAAGCTGGTGTATTTAGAAGTCTGCTGGATTTTGGTGACCTTCAAACTTGAAGCTTTCGCAGTGTACGAGCATAATGACTGTAATTAAAACAAGGCAACCATCATTGCAAAATGACTAATGTGACCATTAGAGCTAACACGGCATTCAGCGTTCAGCCCTCTTCAAGGCAAGCCTACGCAGGTATCAACAAAGTCTCAACAAAGCAGCAACACGGCTAATTAATATATAGGAGTACACAAGAACCCGCTTGATCCAGACCGCTGTTAATTGAAAGGGTTCTCATCTTCTTTTTTCTTTTCTTTTTCCAGCCGGCCCTCTCAAGGTGACGGAGCATGTTGTGGCTAGATTAAATATTTATTGAGGGGTGTCATTACACTGCCATTATCATTTAGATCAGTTCATTAAACAACAAGAAACACCAATGATGAGACCATTACGGTTGTTAAATAAAACACGATTAAAAGAGATAAAAATAAGACTAATTCAACCACACATACTCGTGTGGGTGTGTGTTGTGTACACAAACACAATTGTTGTTGCCCACTGTCGAGGTCACTGAGCTGGATCTCTCGGTGGTAATCGCTGAACAGCCGATCTTGGCTCTGTAACAATGACACCAGTAACCATTAACCCCTATACTGGCAGGTTCAGGCAGCTTAATAGCAGTTTATAAGAGGAGCTTAACAGACCAACTCTTACATGCCGTTTGTTATTCAATATTCTCTTGATGACACTGGGTTTCTGTGCTTTCTGACTCATGTATAGTTTCATACATTATTTATAGAGTCTCTTAACCTTGAATGCAGCTGTGGAAATCTCTGTCGGATTAGCTGGTTCGGATGTTGCTCATACACAGATTTGTTTAGCATCAGTTATATGGCAACAAATCAAATAGCTTTAAGTCATGGGTGAATGTTCTATATATGTATATGCATCTGTATCTATCTTCCCACAGAGATGCATGGTTTTGAAAAAGAAACATCCTGCACTGAAAACATCTGCAGTGACCGTCTGGCTCTGCGGTCAGAGTAGCTTACGGTCTGGAATGATGCAGACGAAGACAGGCCTCATTAAGACAGGCCATATGTCCGCATGTGTCTGTGATTCTTTGCATGAATAAAGAATAGGAAACTTCGACTTAAATTGCTACGAATACTATTTCAAATACACTAAATGATGTTAAACATCTTGCTGTTGTCTGTTTGAGGAAGCTTCTCCGGGGATCCATCGCAGCTCCTGGGCATGATGAACCCCCTAAGGGTTCTACGGAGAGGAGGAAAGAAAGAAAGAGTGAGCAAGGGTTGGAGGGAGGGGTGGGGACGGTGAGAACAAGAGGGGGGGAGGGGGTTAGGTTTGACTTAGACCTTGTGTATTCACAATAAAAAATCAGATGTTCTAAAGTTTAAATGTCATAATCACAAAAAAATACTTTACCCCAACATTAACTTTAATCACAACATTATTGTGATTTGGTCTGTAGTGTCTATCAAGCTACACAAATTCAATTATCATTGCTAAAACGATTGAAAGTAATCCATGTTTCTTCACTGTGAAGAAGAAGCATAGCTCAACGACCAAATAAGCACACAAGAGGTGCATAAAATGAATAGCATAACTTAAAAATCATAACAACCTAAGGCCATCCTTATCTGCTGCTGAACATACATCACATAATGATGAGTTGTAAAACTGTATCCTGCAGTAGACACCGTTATCTCCTTGAGCTCCTCTGGCTTACTCGTAGAAGTCTGTTCTCTCTGCGCTGGTGCATACGATCTCTGACAGATCTAAATGAAAAGGTGACATTCTCTATAGCACAGATAATTCATTGGGTTTTTTTTTTCAGTCACAGCATGAGCAGTAAGAAACATATAGCAGTGATGTATGGATGTAGCCCGCTAGAAAAAGAGACTGAGAGATGTCCTCTGCTGTGTGTGACAAGTGTTTAATGTGAATGATTGCTTAGCCACGTCCAATGGATCTCCAGCAAGGGCCCTATTTTTAGAAAAGTACTTCTGAATGTCCACCAGCTTGATGTACATCTCCGCCAGAGAGTGGGGGAACAGAGCACTCCATCTTGATAAGTGCAGCCATTTGATGGAAGTTGCAAAATATAGCACATACGTACATTCACTCGGCGCAGGAAAAAGACCTTTCGGATATTTGACACATAATGAGATGTCTCCAAAGTTAAAGGATTCTTTATAACCACAGGAAGTTAAACAGACCCTATGGATCACTGGTGTAACCTCAATGTGGATATGGAAACCATGTTGTTGGATCTGGTTTGGATTTACTGTATTAAACTCTAATTCATTTCTTTTTTTAAATGAATACCTGTAATTGTAACCGTCATTGTTGGCACTTTTGTCCCTGTTTTCTTTCTATTTTTTTGAGGCTTTTTTGTTATTTTTTGTACAAATGTACATTTGTATAAATGTATGTGATTGATACAAGAATGGAATCTAATGAGCAATCATAAAACAACTAAACAAATAACAGGCAATTCATTAAACCATTCAAATGTTAATTGCTTTCAGAGTCTCGGGATCTTGGGAGAAAACAATGTTGAGTGTTTCTCATTTCAGAAACTGAGGCGTTTTAGTTGAATGTTATTTTCCACTTTTAAGCTTTTTGACATGGATGTAATTTCATTGTGAAATCTGAGGACACTGCCGCTCCTCCTCATTTAAGATGCAGATGACTCAAAATCTGTGCACGATTCGAAACGTCCCAATGATTAATATGAAAAGTTGGGCTCTGAGGTGAATTACATTGAATTGTAAAAGATTGTAGATTAATGAGAACGTGTGGATTCAGAGGACTTTGTGGATTGTGAGGTTATTGTAGATTCTGAAAAAAACTTCTACAATTGTTTCTTTGAGCCTCAAGATTTAAGCAAATGTATGTTTAAATGGGAACAGTGTGGAACATGAGGCCATTGTTTTTGCATTGGGAGGACATTATAGCAAAGACTTTATGGAATATTATATTTGTCTCACCAGTTTTAACTTTCCAAAATGAGTTTCAGTACACTGACAGGAAGGATATTTTCTGACAGGGAAGGCATTTGAAAAGGTCGACATTTTAGAAAGTCCTCAATTGCCAAATCAGACTTTAAGTGGTGACCTAAATGACCTTGACCAATCCATTAAGAATTATAAAAGTATTGGAAAGTAAGGATATTTTGGACAACCCTTACCAGTTGAGTTTTGATTGTAGAGAAAGAATAAGTAGAAGGACGATTATGCCGTTCTTGATTTTATAGAGCGGATGTCACACTCAAGCTGTTAGACCCTTTGGGCCAGTTTTACTCCAGAACACTTCAAATTAAGTGTTTTAAGGCTCAAATAAGTATTAGTTTAAAGTTGAAGTAACATGTTGTTAGTTTGAGTTAAGTAATGATGTGCTTCAACTTTCAAAAGTATCCTCCAAACCTTCAGACAATAAACAACACGATCAAGGACAGTGGGAACAGGACCAATGTTAAATGATTATTCTAATGTATGTGAATTCTGCGGCAGAAAGAAGAAAAAAACTTAGCATAATCATTTCAATCCAGATCTTTTCTGAGCCACTGGAGAAAATTACCATGAGAGATGCATATGTTTAATTATCTTGCATCTGAAACTTTTTTGAAAAAAACATACAGGGATTTCCATTAGGGCTCAAAATCCAAGAGCATAGATTAAGACAGTGCTATAAAATAAAGGAAACCTTAATTACTTTTTAGTCAAAGAGACAACATGCACAAAGACCCAAATCCCTCACTTCCCAAGCAGCCACAGAGAACAGTATAGGATCAAGATACGTGTGAATCAGTGTCCAAACATAACGAACAAAACGGAGGCTGACTTGGTGAAACAAACTAACCTGATAAATCAAGGAAAACAAAAGACAACCAAGTTACCTCCCTAACTAACCAAAACATGAGAAAACAAGGTTAAAGTCATAAGCGATTCACCCCCTTCTAACACAAAACGAACTAAGAACGGAACAAAGTAAACGTGGCGTGGCCGGTTGGGAAGCCAGGAAGATGGGATTCCCCCTGCGCCACAGCGACATCATCTTCCTGCTTTAATAGCGGGATAACCCCCTTCCGCAGTATACGATTGGTAGGAGCACAAAATTGATCGGCCAATTGGCTCCTAGGTCTGGCACACCTACTTATCAAAAAAAGAAAAAACACAGCAAGCAACACAGCCTAAAATACAAATTACGACGGAAGACATGCAACTGGAGACAATTAATAAAAGAAAAGAAACTAAAAATATATTCAGGACATTCTGCAGTCATTCGAGGATCAGCACATGCTGGACGGAAAAGGAGGAGGTTTGACATTATTCAAGGTGATATTTGAGAAAGGCTTTCTTTCATTGTAATGACCCACTACCCTGCCAACAATGATTGCACACACACACAAAAACAGACTAATGGACACTGTCCACTTGAAAAACAATGTGCTTTGTTGTGGAGCTCAAACCTTGTCCCTTTTAAAGAAGTAACACCAAACCAAAAAGCTTTTTGAGGTCACCCTAAAGTGGAGAAGGTGATCTTGACACATTTTACACATTCCTCAAAAGCTGCATGTGCCGAGGGAGGCCAGATATCATTTGTTCAGAGTAAGAAGTGTTGCAGGAGTGTTTCTCCCCGCGAAAGATGTAGGGGGGCAGGGAGTCTTTCATGCTCCGGCCAGTCTCCCTCTGATTTAGATATGTTGTCATTGGAGGCTTCTGTGACCCAAATGGCTTTCCAGAGGCACCCGTAGGTGGGAAGATATAAGCCTGACCAGGTAAAGAGGATCTGTAATTGGAGTACCTTTAACAAGGCTGTTACTTTGCCATAAATCATGACAAGTGAAAATCCTGTGCCCTCTATTCAGCGCCCTGAAAAAAAGTGCAGGAGGAAAAAATTACTGCACCTAGCGAAAACTTTTCCTCTTCAATCCAGAGGGGGTTTATTGGATTTTATCCTGCCTGCTGGGCTTACAGTAAAGTGAGTGCTTTGTAGTAAAGCAGCCAATATCTCTAGTAAAAAACCCTCATTTTAAATATCAAAAGAGAAAAGCACGATCACGTGGGTACAGCATATCACAAGTTAAAGAAAAAAGTTAACTAGGGGATACATTTTGTCATTTTGCATACACTGGTTTTACTCAAACACTGCCTCTGATTGACCGTTCCTGACTGACTGAGTCGACAAACATCTGTCAGAAACATCTGTCGGATTCAGAGAGCCGAGTCTATGTCGAACAGTTATTTGTGATTATCTCTGCTTATTAAACTGTTATTAAAGCTCATCCAATCAGAGACATTTCTATCTCGATTTGGAGAAAAAACACTCAAAGTGCCAGCCCCAAGCTGCTTCCTTCATTTTTGATATTATGCACACTAGAGTTACAGTTTGTTAGTCTCATTCTGGGTTTTATTTGAATTACACGGCACTAAAATGTTATTATTTTTTACCCTATCCTTACATCGTGTGTCAGACTCTCATTGCTTGGGTTAGGGTTAGGGTTACTTTATTCATTGTATGATCACAATTTTCTAAATTGTATTTACATGCCACAGTCTCCCATTTTCTGCGGCTCTTTCTTTAAAAGACAAATTGAAATTACTTACGCACAGATCCTTATGAAATCAGGTTATTGTGTTTAAATAAGCAAACACAACTGGGCTACTCAGGAGCAAACACGTTTTGTCTGTTCTGCCTGTAAGGGTGATCATGCATAATTTATACACAAACAGCAGAGTTGTCGAGCCACAGAAGCTGACGGAAAAGGTCACCAGAACCAGGAGTGATGTAACAACACTCAGGCAGTGTAAAAATGCTGCAATAAGCTGAGGGAAGACTGGATGGAAACATGACCTCAGCTACATCGTGGTTCTTCAAAAACTCACTTTGTTAAAGCAGAAGTTTGGTCTTAATATTCAACTCAAGGACTTTCAACTTTATATTCATACAACCTAATCTCATTCTGAGGAGTAGCACCAGAGCCATGTAGCTATATGATAAGCTAATTATTAAATGGTTGTTGTAGGGGCGGCTGTGGCTAAGGGGTAGAGTCAGCTATCTCTTAAGCGGAAGGTAGGGGGTTCGATCTCGAGCTCCTGCAGCCAAATGTCCGATGTTGGCTCAACCTCAAGTTGCTCCCGCTTCTTCGTTGCGGACATATGAAAATGTGCTTGAGCACGGATCTGAGCGCTCACACTGGTCATACAAACTGGACTTTAGGGGTGAAGCGTGCTTAGGCACAGTACAGAGTAACACCGTGACAAAGACTTGTTAGTCTGCTTATAGCTCCATTTTTAAACCACTATGAACTGTTTAAAGACTCAAATGAACTGATGTTATCATAGCATGTTATAAACATATTTATCTTGTTTATTTGTTAACATATTTATATGTATGCAATGACATTTGAATCTATTTGTCTGAAATGAGATATTTTAGACTGGGCTTCATAGAAAAAGAGAAGAAAGAGTAAATATCTGAGCTAAAAGAAGCAATAATGATAGAGTTGGAAAGCACAGCATGATGACTCTACATTTCTGGTAAAGTTCAGTGCTTTATTTGAATGTATTAATAGCCATGTAATGATAGGCTGTTGTACTGTATCTGTGAGAGATCCAGATGGAAGAGCATTTGTGTGTGAGGGAGTGCTGTGTTATGAGACAAACATTAGATTTCAAGTTGACTTTAATAAATTGCCTTTAAACTAAACTACTTGTGTTTGCATCATTGAGAGCTCCGTCGACATGCTGGGCAGTAAAGCATCTGCACATAACATTTTGAATGCTGCATAATTAAGGACCTTAAAGGATGGCGTTAGCTGCCAACCTGAGACATTTCTGCCCAAGGGGCCTCATTAATTGAATCTTACTCAAACCAATCCAGAATTTTATATATAATACACTACCGCATGTGCACAAATTCATGGAAACATAATTATTCTGGGGACTTTAAAGCCGGCAGTTCCTGGCTTGATGTGCTAACTTTTGAGTTGCCAGAGCGCCTACTTGTTTATCACCTCAATACCGTCAGCACTAATTACCACAGGCACTGGCTGCAATACTGTAAATATGCCTGTACAGGGTGCTTTATATGTCTCATTATGTAATAACTCTTTGCTTCACATATATAGTGGTGTTCTGTACAAGCTGAACTCAGACAGCTTGGTGAAATGACACAGCTCTGTGAGGACTAATGCAGAGTGACTTCCCCATTCACACTCTATTAGACTGATTATGCAATTCAGTACGCGTGATGATAAAATTAGTTCTGTGCAGATATAATAATTGTCATCATAGAAGCCTATTAATTAGTTGGTTTAACACGTAAAGGATGCATGCTCACAGTTTAGTCATGATGTGACACACAGTTGTTGTAGTTGTTTTCATGAGAGGAAATGATAATGGATGACAAGTGTTACAGATTGATGTTTCCTGTTCTGCTGTCCCTCTCCCTCCTTCGTTGTCTGTAGCTCTGCAGGTGAGGTTGATCACTCCACGAGGTGCACCTGATCTTGATTGCTTAGAACACCAGAAGATGAGAGGCTCAGATAGCCGATCAGCACTCCTCAGTATCAAGACAGGAAAATGATGCAGACACGATATCATATAAGTACACATGCAGTAAACTACGGGTGCATTCGGATTGTCCCTCCTATCTACTTTCACTATCCACTTTACCTTAACCCCTTGAAAACGTCATGGGGTTAAGGAAAGGTGTTAGGAGAATTCATAAAGGACTTAGGGAAAGGCGATCGCGTTGTTTTGACAATCCGACCACATTTCCACTTAATGTAACTTAACGACGTAATAATGCGACGGCGGCGGAGGTTAGTGACGTGGGTCTGCTGTGGTGAAACTACAATCTTACGAAAATGGACTATCTGAAAACGTTCCCCTGTGCCTTCTTACCGGTGAAATAATCCTAATAACCACGAGGTTGGAATTAAAATAAAAGGAATATAAGATACCAGGATACTTCACTTTGATCGTTTTACAACATCAGCATCATGTTCATAGTTCACCTCTGGGCTTAAGATTGTTCAAAGTTGTTCAAGTCATATCATTGCAGCTTGGTAACTTACATGATCTGAGTCCCTTTTCTTTTTTCTTTTCTTTTTTATTAACAAGGTTTTATATTAACAATTTCTCGTGCGAATCAACATTAACAGCAAAGCATCTCCACTAAACATTATTCACCTTCTTCACACACACATAATATGAATAAAGGATGGTCCAGTGGTTCATATGCTAAAGGAGGTTATAAAGGAAGCATTGACCCACCTTTCCTTAACTTTTAGAGAATTCGAACGGCTCTTATCATGGCCGCCACTTAAATACTTCTGGGGTTAAGGAAAAAAGGATAGTGAAAGGAGATAGGAGGGACAATCCGAACGCACCCTACATCTTTTACAGACTATTTAACAAGAGCCTTCGGCCATCAGTTTAATTTGGATTTCCACTCATGTTGGCACAGAATGTAATGAGGATACATAAGCAACACAATCACTAAAAGTATAAACACTTCTTTTTACAAATTGCTTTAGGAAAGCAGAGGACGAACACTAGTCAGTCCTACACATTCACACCCATTCACGCCACCAACGAAGAAGCTGGAGCAACTCGGGGTTAAGTGTCTTACCCAAGGACATACAGACACGTTGCTGCAGGAGCTGGGGATCGACTCCCCAACCTTCCGGTTAAGAAACGACTGACTGAGCCACAGATGCCCACAAGACAATAACTAATAAGATAAAAATAGTTTTTTTGTACCAGGCTGTAAATATGTTCTTTTGGAGCCTGCCTCATGTGGACACTAAAGGAACTGTAATTTTTTGCACTTCAGCATTGGCTTCATTTTTCAACACTGGAGGTTGCCGCTTGTGCCAAACACACAAGCAGTTAGTACTCCTGAAAAGAACAGGGTTAATAGACAGAGTTTAGATCTTCTTTGTTTTCCCTGTGCCAGAATTCCAATCGACACTCCAGTTCAGCAGGTGGCGGTAATGCACCTATAAGCTGGTTTGACAACTGACAAAAAAGTGAAAAGAAGTGGGGACTGTTGCCTCTCATTCAGGGATTTGTGTGTTGTTAATTCAGACTCCAGTTCATCTTTATGTAATGGCTCAATTCTATCAATTTGACCATTTTTAAGGTGCTTTATGTGATCTTATTTGGTCAGGTTGTTGATACTTGTTCACCCCATAAAAAGTAGTTTACACAAATTAAACAACCAATGTCTACCTTCTTAGAAATGTTTTTTTTTTTAAATTTTATCTCTGTTAAACTTTAAATCAGCTAAATCAGGCAGGGCATTGTGTATCCTAAAAAACGCCTGGAGGTTTTCCATCTGTATGACCATCATTGTCAATGTGAAAAACAGTTTTCCATTGAGTCTGGCCTCTACAAAAAAAAACAAAAAAACAGTTCAGACGTCAATATAAAGTAGAACAGAATATGTGAATCGGCAAATTCTTTAAATAATTTTAACGTCTTTTTAAGTTATGCTGGGATCAATCTTTTCCCTTTGTTACTCGGATTGAAACGGATGACGACTTATCTGAAAACTGTTGATGATCTCATCTTGTGGAAAATGAAGCTGGTCAATATGTTGTTTTTAATATGTTGATAAAAATAGAAGGCCGAGAATACCTCGTCCTCGGAGTCTGCCTGCAGGCCCCATAAAGCTGCGACTGTACACCAGTTTAATGAGGCATCATGTGTAGGAGAATAAGGCTTTCATTTCAGGAGCAGTAAAAGAAAGCCTTCTCATATTCCTTCACACTCCCCCAGCTGAAACTTTGAAATGCTAAGACCTTTCTTTCCCCCGCCTTATTATTTCCTCTAAGGTCACAAAGAGTGTGGACTCCAATGGAAAGAATGTCTGTAATTGCAATCATGATTTCACAACAACTTGCCATCTAATTTTTGCCCTTTTTTTTGGAGGAGCAGCAACACATTAAAAACCACTAGTGTTAAAGTTCAGCTGCTCCAGAGGTGGATAAATAATTAGCAACTCAGTGGGAAGTAGCAGCTAATACAGCAATTACCTTATCTAATACCTTGATTATCACCGAAAGGTTCCTGCAGGTTCAGAGGGACTGCTGCAGCAGAGAGCCGCTCCAATTTGCTATTCATTGACTTCTTTCATTTAGGCACCGGTCCCAAGCTCATTAAAAAAGGACTGTGAGTGACTAATTAGGAAATGTAATAGGCACAGAGCTCACCTCCACTGTATATCCACTGCTTTAAATCTGAAAACACCTTCAAGTAAGATGCTTTGTTTTTGAGAAGAACTCATTTTGTACATTACATAGGAGTACAAATATTTCTCAAATCTGCTTGTTCTTAAAGATGAGAAGTGCCTTGAGATAAAACAAAATGTTATACCTCAGTTATTTATATAATTATATAATGAATTCCCAATTAAACCAGGTTTCCTTTCTTCCATTTATTTTAAGGCCTTCCAAATGAGATCTCTCAAAGTGTGGCCAGACACAACCTCTGTAACTTGAGGAAAAAATGCAATTTTTTTGGCTCTTCAAAGTATCTCAATTCAAAAAGGTCACATATGATCCTCCTTTCTAACCAGTTTAAATAAGTCTCAGAGCTCCCCAAACCATGTCTGTGAAGTTTCTTGTTCTAAATCCTCTCTGATCCTGTATTTGATCATGCCTATAAACCCCTCTATTTCAGCCCTGCTCAGAACAGGCTGTTTCTGTGTCTGTAGCTTTAAATGCAAATGAGCTGTGTCTGACCACGCCCCTCTCTGGAAGTACTTGGGTGGCTCAGGCTTTCTCTCTCCATGCACAATTGTTTACGGTGAGAAGGCAGACTCAATTATGTCAATTATTTAAACGTCCCCATATTTTTTTTTACCAAAACCACAATACATATAGAGTTCCAAAATGGTTAAAGAAGTGTTAAACTTGGGTTCTGTGTCTTGCCCAAGGACACATTGGACATATGGCTGCAGGAGCTGGTGATCGAACCCCCGACCTTCCTATTAGGAGACGACCGACTCTACCAAAATGAGCCACAGCCGCCCAGGACCCTAAGAAGACTAAAGTTGCTGCTCACTATAAGTGACATTCCCAACTAATGCAATATTCTGAAAGATTTAAAAAAAGTCATTTATTTTTAAATAAGCGAGTCAGACAGAAAGCATCCAATATCATATTTAAGCTTTATGCATTATGTACACAATAGGCATGTTTTTGGGATGCAAATCAATTTGATTGGCTTACATTAATCCCTTTAGCTCAAAATTGTGTGTTTGTTTCTCACTGCCGCCTGATTGTAACTTCACAGTAGCTTCATTTTACTGACTCGTTTTGTGGGAATGAAATACAACCAAGAAAGCATTCAAAAACATTTGAGCCATGTTTTTTCTTGACTGACAAGGCAACACGATTATGTCCTATGGTGTTCTCTCAACAACATCCACATGCCTACAGTCTTAGTAAACAGGCACTTCTGGCAGTAATCCCATATCACACAAGAGGGCACTTGACTGGAAACTGGCTCAGTCACAATGTGGTGTTTATGAGTGGACATCTTCAGCTGCCCGCTCTTCCATTTTGCCAAAACTCATAACTTGTCGTCTCTGTCACACATCCACACATTTTGAAAAACCTGTCATTTATTCTGCTTTTTGTAATCTGAGCTGTGGTTTTGTGGGACACAGTTGCAAAAATGTAAGTGAGAATATATTTGTGAAACTTCTTTGGCTGCATCAACTCTGCAGCTGAGGCAAAAAAACAATTAATCCTCCCACACAACATCCTCAGCTGGTTTGGCTTTTCTTTTTCAGTAACTTTGTAAACTTAAGTTACATCATTTTGACACAAAACTTTAAAACAATGGAATCAACCAAGGAGAAAGAGTTTTTCATTAAGTGCACGTGTCATGAGGGGGCTTTTGGTTGAAGTATGACCCTATAGCAGTTTCCAACAACCCTGTAACAAAGTACTGCCACCATTAAGCCATGGTGCTTACACATCTGCATCTGCATCTGTCTTATATTGGTGTCCCAGTGTGTTGATTCCCATTGGGTAACGGCATTGCACTTCATGTAAACACACACTGGGTGCTTCACATACACACACTCTGACATGCACAAATACACAGTGAGGCCTCAAGAGGTAAGACATAACATAAAAAGTACAATGTGTAATTGTCATATAAAGAAACATGGGATGACAATTTTTGCCTTTATATCAGTGCTAAGTGTGGTTTGTCATATTCAAGATACAATCATAAGAGTAGAGCAGAACGTACAGGGAAACCGTCAACGTAATGACACTGCTTTATTTTTTCTGAGACTGAGCGCTGGTTGCAGAATTTAAAAGTCATCAGCCCCTCCCACACACATGTGGTGAATTTTCCTTAACATTTCCTGCTATGTTCTCACGTTGCCTGTGCCTGACCAATGCAGAAAACTTTCTGGCAGGAAAAATTCCGGGTAAGGTTGACGTGAAGAATTCAGCTGTTTTGCTTTCACATTTGCAGCTCACCCTGAACGTTTCAGTACTTTTTTAGGAGTTTGGTGCATTTGAGAACAGGGCTGGAGAGTGTTGGTTGAAACACGGTAATACTTTGACTTTCACCCAATTGATCAGACTTTGGGTCCAGTGCAGGACCTCAAAACTCCATTTACGTAACAAAAAAACAACTAAGAACAATTTGTTAAACCTAACCTTAAAGATCTTTCATCGATATTGGCACCCACTGTCATGTCACATGCCTGTTTACTGGTTTTTCAGCAAAGAGACAGGAGTAATAGTGCTTACAGGAGAAAAATCTCATCCTGGGGCGCTGGTGTAGCATAGTTGCCTACACATACCCAATGTACAGAGGCTACAGTTCTCATCATTCTGGTTGCAGGTTCGATTCCTGGACACTACTTGTTGCATGTCATCTCCAACCCTCTCTTGCCACATTTCCTGTGGATCTTCAGCTATCCTTTCAAACAAAGGAACAACCACCTTACAAAAAAAAAATCATCCTGTTCCATTCCATATAGCGTCAAGGGTATTGCACATTGTGTTGTTTTAGCAACAAGCAGTGAATTGCCTAGTCTGGTACCAACCCTGTTGCAGCAGTAACATGCATGATCACTGATCACCTGTAAGAAAGGCTTTTTCTTTCTTTCAACTTGCACTGGCATTGCAGTGAAGACACATAGTTGTATCATAATAGTTACAAGGTGTTTATTCGTGCTTCATGAAAAAACTATGTAGGAGGTTACCAGGAACAAGGTGCAAATGGCCTACTGGATCCTGCTGAACGTCCCAAGTCAAATGTTCAGAATATGCATTGTTTTGCTTTAGACCATTCTGAGCAACAGCGCGTGTCTGACTGTTGTAAATCAAAGAGCCTTACTTTTAGAAGCCAAGGTGTTTAAGTTCAGCAGCTGGGATTCTCACCTCACACGTTTGCCCAACAGGGACCTTCTGACAGAAAAAAAGCTTCTTTACACCAGTCAGATACAAAAATAAAGCTGTCACAGAACCTATTTTCATTATGAACGTGTGACATTCGATAGTGGTGGCACTCTCAGTTCATCACCTCACTCTACGCACACATCCACAGACACATTGTCTGCTCCTGATGAGAAAATGAACCGATCAAAAAAGTTCTACAACTTTTCTTTCTCTTGGAAAAATGCTTAAGATTGCAACTTTCTTCACTGTGCTGCAGTAAACTGTGAAGCCCAGCACAGTGATGTCTTTCTTACCTTGGTGGGATTCATCAAAGAGAGCAGCAAGCAGCTTTTCCCCGCTGCACCGTCATGAGACAAGATGCCTTGCGGGACACTTCCATTCGTTCTACTAGACCAGAATGCAATGTGACAGGCTGTAGGATCAAAGACATGCCCAGCTTGATGCCTTACCTCAACTCATACAAGTAATAACCACAGAATCCTGACAAATGGTTGATGGAGAGTCAGTAAGGAGAGTTTAATCAGCTAAGTGAATGCAGATTTGTCTATTTCCTGTGATTTATTAATAGGATAACCTTGGAACAAATTGAAAGGTGGCAGGAATCTGCTGCAAATACTCCAAGCTAATCCAATGGGGAATGATTAATATATAGGTCAGCTGCATTTACCCATTTATTTAGAAGAGGATCTTTTGGCATTGATGCCTGTTTTTGTTGAATCATTCGTGCAGCTTCTATGGCGGGTAGATTCATCCCCGTAGTTTGTAGCTTTAAACGAAAGCCCATTAAAGTCGGTTTTAAAACACACGCAGCATTTTGTCTTTGTATTTATATGTCTGTGTATCAAGGTAAACAAGTCCATCAGTAAGCCTCCATAATGAGCGCCTCTCTTATTTTCTTTTCAAATGTAGTCGGCTGCTTCTATTAATTTATCCCACCACGGTGTTTATGAAAAGAGATGAGTACAGACTGCAGAATTCATCTTCTGCGCTTTCCCTCAGTGCCCTCAGTTATAGGTCTCTGTTAGATTTATAGGCAATCTGATATCTATACACCCCAGTCCCTGAGGTCCTGCTGTGTTTTATGCTAATGATTAATGGACAGGTCAGGTGTGTGTGTGTGTGTGTGTGTGTGTGTGTGTGTGTGTGTGTGTGTGTGTGTGTGTGTGTGTGTGTGTGTGTGTGTGTGTGTGTGTGCCTCAAGGGAATGATTGCATTTGAGGTGTATCTATTAAAAGACAAGTCTGGGCTTTTGTTAAGGGGGCAAAGATAATGCTGTTAGCATCTTCAGTGATAATTATGTCAATTTTTAATGGTTAGGGTTTCCAGGCAGCCACGCAGGCCGTGTGTGCACCACCATCTGCATGTTGAATACAAAAGTGTAAGCTCTGACAGGAGTTAAAGAAGTCTCATATTCAATCAATCAATCAATCAATCAATCAAACTTTATATGTATAGCACATTTCATAAAGTGAGATAAACTGTTCCACAGGTAGGGCCATAGTGAAAAAAAGATGCCTGAAGATTTTAGGTCAGACTTTGGAAACAACTTAAAGACCACTTGAGAAGACCTGAGGCATCTAGTGGGCTCAGAAGTTAAAACCATTTAAGGCAGGGTTAGTAGTTTTCGAAAAAACTAGCATGATTTTGAAAGTAGCATTCGCTCAGTGCTCCGTTTACACCCACCCCCTCCCCTCTGTGCTAACTCAAAAGCCACGCCCCTCACTTACATGCACGAGCGCCAGAAGCGGACCTCAGCTCATCATTGTGTAGAAACTACGTTGTCTCATGTCTCATTCAGCGGTAAGTAAACTCACAGTATAAACTCCGTCATCGGTGACGCGCTTTGAGTGAGGGCTAGTGCACGCAAGGTGTAGAGAACGAGCAGGGAGACAGGGAGGCCTGATTGGTTTATCAGATTGGTACCTGGTGGCAGACATTGGTCAAAGTTTTTACAGGCTTACAACTGATGATGGATTTTCTTTGTTCCTTTTTCAGAGCACATAGGTTATTAATTTCTGTCAAGACCTAAAGACCAAATCTTGAAAGCGTGTAAATTACCAGCACTGCCTTTAAGAGCTTTAAAAACCCAATAAAATAATCTTAAATTCTATTCTGAAACACACAGGTAGCCAATGCAGAGACTTAGAGCTCTCTTTCTGATCTTTGTCAGCAGTCTTGCAGATGAACTTTGGAGCAGCTGCAACTGAGAACTATTCAATGTCTGCGCACTGCTACGAGATAAATAATGGAGGGGGGATTTCACTCTTCAATATTTTCCTTCTAAATCAAATGTGCCATCCCGTTAACAAAGCTTTATATAGTAAAACATTATTACTTACTAATTCTTATCTGAAATACTCACTTCAAACCAGCAGTGACACATTCAATTTGGACACACAGAGTTTGTGACACACTGAGTTTGTTTGGTTTCTCTGAAAGTAAAGTCTTCATCTGGTGCAGACATTTAAAAAAAGAAAGCCGGATAAAAACATTTGTTTGCATGAAGCACCAGTTCAGACTGTGGTTACAAGTCAAGCATGCCAGTTATCTTTTAAAATAGTAATGCTAAAGGTCAGAAAGTCAATAATGATATCAACCAGTACGATGTACTAAAATAAAGCCTGTCTGACCTTTAATTCCTACCTGTTGTATATCTCCTTACCTCTCCAATACATGAGTGTGTTTCTGAGTAATTAGTTTTGTACCTCAGCTGGACACGCTTTACCGAACAGAAGGCCACTTTTCTTTTTAGTTGTTCCGCTCTCACTGTCTCATTCACGCAGTATGTTGCCATCAGAGGAGCGAGCTGCGGTGCATGACAAATTAAAGCAATGTTTCATCTACAGGAGGTCTTGAATCATGAGTGTTCAATGTATACACAAAGGGTGACAAAAGGCATGGTGGCAAATGGCTTTGGTTTTTTTAGGACATTTACATATATAACTGTGTAGGAACTGAAGCCATATCTATACATACTAACATAGAAGTGTGTCTGAATAGGACCATCAATGTCCAATGAGTCCCAATCTGGGGTGTGTCACCAGGATTACCAGGCCCCTTGAAAAGATATCACATGGGGCCCCTCCATTCACCATTAAGGTAGTCAACACTTTCCTTCAAGACGCTGTCTTAAAAAAGCTGTCTATTTCATAAGAAAAGAGCAAAACAGAAGATTGAGTCCATCACAAACTGCAGACAAACACCTGCACTCTGTCTTAATTGCAGGAAATATTTGGCAACTCACAGTACAGAAACATTTCAATTCAGTGTGCAGGTGTTTGCCTGCAATTTAGGTAACTAAAAGCAAGAAATGACCTAATATCAGGCGACTACTTTTGTGGTATTGAAACAGGTAATTAATTCGTTGGCATTTCAATTTTTTATTTATTTGAATTGTTTTTTTAAGCATCTAAAGGGCTTAGTTTAAATCAAGAGTTACAAAAGAGTTAAGAATCACGTTCATTTGTACTTTTAGTGTGGCAGCTATGATACAGCTACTGTATATACAAATCCACAGGCCCAATAAGGCACCATACTTGTCAGTCCCACTCCCTCCCACTAAGACGCCCATGGTCCCAAAACCGTCGTCAAGGAAGCGTCTGTTTAGCTTGACTTTTAGAGGTTTGATTCATTCTCTTCTACACATTGAAAATCAGTCAGTTTGGTTGTGTTCAGGCAAACACTACTCAGTGATTGACATCCCGACTGTACTCTATCGGTCCTGTGCTCTCAATACAGTTCCAGACAGGCAAAGTAATTGGTGTTAACACAGAATTAAATTTATCTACGGCCATTTTAGCAATAGAGCAATTAATTAAGAATTGTAGCATTGTCATCATTGCATTATAAATAGGCTAAAGAACAACATTTGGCTGATACATCCCATTCATTCTGGATTCCATCTTGAACCATTAAAAGGCATTTGTATCCAGAAAGCTAATGTGCAATGATTCAATTTATGATACAGGTCTCAAGACAAATACGAAATAATTCCATTAAGAAAATGACCCAAAATACTCAAATGTACACCATTCATTATTAAATGTTTAATTTATGGTTCTTTTTTTTAAAAACACGTGTACAATGTTGCAGTGTCACAGTGATGGGAATCTTATTGGAGTCCTGGCCAGATCAACTTTGGCTCCACCCAGATCAGCACTTCCCCCAACAGTAAATCTGGGCGGATGTAATGGGTCATATTGGAAAGCAAACAAAGGCCAGGTCAGACAACATTTGCAGACTGTGCTCACAGATCTTGATCTTATTTTGAGGCAATGTGTCAGGTATTGACAACAAAAGATTTCGGAAAGACAAAACAAATTTGAGTGCTACAAAGTCTGTAAGTCAACTTCAGGTCGCACAAAGGCATGAATCACATTTGTGCATTAGCGGGGTCAGAATGTCATTCTGCTAGACCCTTATAATTATTTGCAATGAAAACAACTTGGCTTGTTTTCCACCAGAAAGGGACAGGAGTATTTGCTGTCTGTATTGAAAGAAAACACTTGTCATGATTGCCATTTGAGCTAGCTACACATTTTAAAATGATCCAATTCTTGCAATGTTGAATTGGTTTGAACAAGTCAAAAGCAATTTGTTTCACTGTTGTGCTGACGTTTTATTGCCTGCTCTAAATCCACAAATTCTGTTCCACACCGGGCAAGTTGTTGGTGGTAAAGCATGACCAAGCTGATTTACAGAATGGAGCTCTGCGTAAGTTCAAGCAGGAAGACTTTTCATATTCTCTCACATTTATCTATCTTCATTCAACTTAAACACTCTCTCTCCACTACTTCCACCGTCTCCCTGCTCTGGTGATCAGCTGATTTGGGGCGTTTACTCTTTAAGTAATAATCCAACCTGACTCTGCCACAACCTCTCTCAACCAATCATCCTGCCCCGGTCAAATTTTAAAACCTGTTCCCTCTCTTCCACAGTCAGTTTGTCATTTCAGTGCGATCGCTGCGTCCCTCGTCCGCCTCAGTCACCTCCATTCCAGCTCAGCAGAGTTCAGATACAGCCTCAGAAACCCACTCCTCATCACATCCTGCATTCTTCTATCACCATAGGGGGGTATCATATCCTGCTGTCGGCCTCATTACCCCTCCGAGTACATGAAGTCGTCATGATGGAGTCTAATCCCCAAAGACTTTGCACATTTATTTCCTTAATTGTTAAATAAATAATTGTTCATTCTTAATTAAGTCTCTCCTGATTGAACTTCCATTTAACAATAGAAACAAGCCAGTCACAAGATGCAGATGTGTTTCCTAAATAAATGAGCCGATCTCAATGTCACATAACGTCACCAGCTCAAAGCAATAAAAAGCAAGCATTACTTTGTGTGAAACAGCTGACAGCAAACGGCGATGTTATGCTAACGTCAGCACAGTAGCATCCTCGGAGAAAGTACGTTGCAAGCTGTAAACAAACACAGGCAGTTGATGATTCAGCTGTGCAGCTTTCTGTTTTGGAAATACCGACACTATTTTCCCTGCTCGAGTTAACTGACAAGAATACTTTATAGCAATGAGCTGTCGTCTATGTGCAGGAAGGAAAACTTCTCACAAGAACAAAGCACTAAGCTAAACAACAACACGCTTCTAGAGAGCCTGGCGCTGCAAACACAGAAGACCCAGGTGGAGTTAAACGTAAGGTCTGCAGACCAAGGAGGAGACACTCCATACAAACAGCCGGCTTGATTTAAAGCACCGCCTGCTACACGACCTGTAAGCCTGACTATGGACTGATCGACAAGTATGTTGACGGCGATGTGCTTCATATCAACTGCTGCCTGTAGAGAATTGGTAAAATGCCTACAAATTGAAAATGACAATATTATTTGAACGTTGCGAGTTGTTACTGCACAATTCTGCCACAGCAACACTAAATAATGTGAACATTAATACGAGGATTGAAGCAAATAAAGTAACGCTGAAAGTATTTCACCATTGTTGTAACTAGTAACTGTGACTAGTTACTTATTTCAGTAACATGCCCACACTGGTTACCTCTTATCAGTTTGATGTTTGTAGGTTATATTTTTTAATAGCCTTATGGTTGCCTATTCCTCCTCATAGAGATGTAATATTTAAAAGTCGACCTCTTCCTTGTGAAGAAAAGTGATAACCGAAGTGTTAAAGTCTTCCAGTTGTTCATTCAACCGTTACACTGCCTGACTCAACACCCCCTCCTCCAGATAAGCTTTGATTCATATTGTGATATTAATCAATCAAGTCATGGCTCTGGACTCGTTCAAAGATTTCTAGGCCAAGCCCTGAATCCCCACTGACCCCAGAACTGCCCCGGCCAGTGGTGGAAAATGTGGCTAATTTCAGCCAGACAGCTGCTGGATATGAGCTCAGACTTTTCCTCTCTTCCAAAATCCTCTGCGGGCGTCATCACAGTTACAGTGCTGATGTGGAGACAGCAGTAAGGGTCAGTCACAGAGGGGATGTGAACTCACACTGCTCATATTTCATCCGCAGGCATTCTGCCGTACTCTGCTTTCATGTTCTAACTTTCTCTTAAATTTGTCTTTTTAATGTTTAATGTAGTGCTTTTATTTAATGTTGTTTCTTTGTCTGTGTAAAGCTCCGTTAGCTGCCTTTGTGTTGAAATGTGCTAAATAAATCAACTCCCCGTGCCTCGCCTTTTGAAGCTGTCCCATAAATCTCTGTGACATAAATTCATGGTGTGCTTGTTATGACTCAAGGGTTTTCGAAAGTAAATTTTGAAAACTCATTATCTCCTATTTTGGGCCCAAAAACAAAAGTGTTATTCCAGAATTTTCACATTCTGGGCAGGATGTAGAGGGCTCTGAAAAAGCACAGTGAGACATACTTGTGCAAATAGAAATGAATCACAAAGAGAGAAAAAAATGCAAGGGTACAAGCAAGTGATGCGTGAGAAAACTGCTTGCAAACAACTTGCACGGATTTTAAATGCTAAACTCAGATAATTGCCAATACTCCAGCCTTCTTACCCCTTACTGTACCCCATGTTCAAGACGTGATGCCCTTTGAATTGTATGGCCTCTTTCTTTTGTATGCAGACCAAAAAGTTCTGAGCTTTCTTCTTTAAATAGGCCTGATAAAAAGAGCCTTGCATGGTGGTGCAGTAGTTGGGGAGTTTGCATGTTCTCACCTTGCGTGCATTGGTTCTCTCCGGGTATTCTGGCTTCCTCCTCAAAGAAATCCTTGTTAGGTTAATTGGTGACCCTAAAATAGCCCATAAGTTTGAGTGTGAGCTTGCACTAGGGTGTTCCCCACCTCTCGCCCAGCTCCGATCGGCTCCATCTCCCTCAACCCTAAATGAAACAAGCAGTTTATACTATGATGGATGGATTGATGGTCAATTGGATAATACAACGTGTCAACCAAGCTACAATTACCCTAAAACATCACAATCATTGATTTCAACTCATTCAAATGTCTGTCAATAGTAGTGTTTATGTCGAGCCAACCCTCAGCTTTCACGTGAACTTGGTCTTCATTTCTGACCACAATTTGACATCCATCCAAATTCGAAGGATGATGTCAACACAACAGTGGGTTATGATATCAACCACATTCGGTGTCCGTCCAACGCAAGAGTCCAGTGTCTTTCTGAAGACCAGCTGGGATATCAAAATAGAAACACTATCTGTCATTTGTCACTGTAATTGGTTATATAATGTAGGTGTAGGTGAGTGTTGAGATTTTTTTAGCAGTTCTATGGTTAGTCTTGGAACCATTATTTCCACCTGCTGTCGAAAATATAAAGCCAGAGCATGAGGTCGCTCCAGAATCAGCACTTTGGACTGCTTCTATATACAGTGGTGCGTATACAGACCTTAAAGATTGGTATCATTGTGTTCTAAAATATCTAAAAGCAATCTTTCTAGTCAAAGGACGGAATTTCAGAAGCCCTTTTAACCTTTCACACAAAGTGCTCCCTACTGCCGACAGCTATTCATAACCCGTTTTCTCCTAAATGAATGGCTTTCGATGGAATGGTTACACTTAAGCCAATTCAGTGGATGCTAGCTATTCATCCCATACACTGCAACCCACTACCCAGACGTTTCAAGAGTACCAGAAATCTCAAAAAAATCAAGACAGCAGTGGAAGGTCAGAAAAGGAATAAAGCACAGAAATATCTTATTAATCCTGCTATTTTATCAGACGCTCGCAGAGTGAAATGTTTTCAGACATCGAGTAACAACTAAGGTGCAATATAATTGTTGAAATTGCCAAGTATTGATTTTAGGTTTGGAGTGTCAAGGCTGGTTTAAAGCCAGTGAGAAATAACAGGAAAAGACAAGGAGTTACTTGCAAAAATATAAGGAATTGATTTACACTGATTACAATTGTTAAGTTAACAAAATGTAAAACCAAACACAGGAAGTGAGGAGCATGGCTAAGTGAGGAGCAGCCTCTCTGTCTGGCTATCCTCTCCCTGTCTCCCAACAATGAGGAACTGGGGCCTGCTCTTATGGATTGGGAACACTGAGCCGTGGTGTTCTCAATTCATGACGACCCAGCAAAGCCTACTGGCACCTGAAACACACAGACAGCATAACCAGCAACCAGCAGGGTTGTCTCAGGAGAATATTGTTAATCCCCCACTTGCCGGCTCAAATTCAGTTACAATTAATAATGAGACTCTGCAGAAGTTGATAATACTTGATGATGTGTAACTTTGCTGTGAATCAATGGATTTATGTTATTCAGAGGCGCTGCTTGTCAATAGGCAAGGCAGGCAGGGGCCCCCGGGGGCTAAAAAAAAGCTTTAAACCACAGCAGTAGCTCAAAATGTGCAAATTCTGCAATGACAGTGAGAAACCTCCCTAATGGGGCCCCTTCTGACAGCACTTACTCTCAATGCCCTGCTAAGCATCTCATGTATTACTCCAGTGAAAAACAAAGTTTGTCAATGAAAAGCACTGAAGGAGAATGACGAGGAGTAAAAAAAAAAGTAAGAGGAAGAGCGTCAGGACACTGGTAGAAATATTGGGGGGCCCTCAATTTATTTTGGCCATGCTCTCTAATTATATTTGCTCTCCCATTAAATGTCTGCTGTTGTGCTGTTCAGGCCACCTGAGGCATAAAAATCACCTCAAGAATATGTCTCTGTATAAGACAGGAACATGGCCAAACTCAAAGATGGAAAACTTAAATTCATGGACTCAAATTGATTCTTTCCAACACGCAACAAACTGAAAATTGATCATTTCCTTCATGCACAAAGACAAGAACACTTGTGCATTAAAGTGTTGCATGAGGTCCACTCTAGAGGACACTTCTGTCATTTTTTAATTATAAAAAAAAAAATTATGTCATATGTTTGCACGTCCTAAGAAGTCAAATATAACACTGACAAAAATCGTATACTCTGTCATTTAAAAACTAGTGCAGTAAAGGGTTAAAAAGAAATTCAAATTCAAAACCGGTCTCATCAGCCTTTGGAAGCATATTGCAGCAGTAGATTAATTATTTGGGGGTGCTGTATATTTGTGCCTCCCAGAAACAGTCCCCCCCCCCCATCTCCTCGGCAGCAGCCTCTTCCCCTACCAGCTCATTAGCAACTGTCTGCTGCTTTTAAAGGGGACGAGGGGAGCTGCTGTGATTGCTCATTAGTTATCATGGGGGGGATGTGTGCCATGCTATATATTGCTCAGTCTAGCACTCAACCTTGCTGAAATCACCTTTCAAGGATGGGTAGATTATTTCATGTTCAATTGTATCCTCTGATTTTTCACACACACCTACAATGTTTCCGCTCAGTCTTTGCCCGGAGCTCCAAAAATCATTAAATGACACGAAGAACCTGCACCATGTTAGGACACCGTTTCCCTTGGATTATGTCAAAAGAAGCACACTTTTATTTTAAGTGTAGAAATGTTCACACTTTCTTGTGTGTAGGTTGGAAATTTGTTTGAAGAGCTGGCTGTTAAGGAATCATGCTTTTACACATTTGGATCATCATTCATTTCCTGAAATGTAGCAGTCAGTTTCCTGCATACATTTTATTGAAGATGTGCGTGAGTGCAAGTTTTGCAGTGCCATAGAGCTCAACAGTGTGATACCGGTAATGTCATATTCAGCCAAGGTAGACTTACCACGAGCTATGTGAGTGTCAAACGATTGTATATGCTCCTGTAGAAGACACAAGTTCACATGATATCAACCTGGTTTTAAGAAAAAGATGATTTATTCGTGAACTCTGGGAAAAAAGAACTACACTAACCACAGTCCTAGAGTGTCACAATGACGTCTCTGGTTTGTGGTGCCAACTGTTACCATGGAAACATTAGCCGTCCCCGCGAACTTCGGCTGACATTCATGGCAGCTCAGCACACTATTTAAAGTCAAACTAAAATATATCACAACATCATTAGCAACAGAATGAACACAGCAATAAAGATAAATGTAGAAGGCAGGTGGGTGCACTTTTTCAAAGATGCATGCTAAACTATAGTCTGTTGGGTCTCATTGGAACCGCAATGGATTGTGGGATGTTTAGTTCCTTCACTCCTGGAAAAAATAATGTACACAGTCATCTACCTTTGCCTTTTATTCCATTTTCAAAGCTTTTTTTGGCGCAAAAATTAAAAGTTTAATCGTCACAAATATTCATTAGCTGGTTGGCATGGTTACCACATTGAAACTTTTATTACAATTTTTTTGTGAAATGTCAATGGAGGTACCGTCAGACAGGAGCCTTTCTGTGTGGAGTTTGCATGTTCTCACCGTGCACACATGGGTTCTCTCCGGGTATTCTGGCTTCCTCCCACAGTCCAAAGACATGCTCATTTGGTTCATTGGTGACCCCAAAAATGCCCATAGGTGTAATCGTGAGCTTGACTAGTGACCAGTCTAGGGTGTACCCCTAGAAATTTACTTCCGGAAGCAGAGCCGCTGAAAAAGTGGGCGGTCACTGTTGAGCACTATTGAAACAAGACTGTGTGTGTTCTGAACCTCTAATCTATCAGCGTCTGCTTTGTGACTTTGTGCTTTCACAGTTTGATGCTGCAATTTGTCTTGATTTGTGATTCATCAATATATCAAAGCTGTCTGGATGTATGCCATGTCCATAACTGACATCTCTCATAGCCTCACTGTCTTTTTGAATATTAGAAATGAAATGTCAGATCTTCCTCTAGCGCTTCAGCTTTTATTACATGTGTAAGTAAAGAGCAGAATGTCTCACTTATATCTACAGCTTTTGGTTGGCATGTTATGTGAAATAATTGATTAAGATGAATGAAGTGTCAGTTAACACAGCTTTAAACGTTCATACAGCTGTGTGGCTGGATCTAAGCATAAAGCTAGAGGGTCACTGTACATGTTGACTTTATGAATGAGCCTCCTGTTGTTCCGATGTGATATAGAACAGATTATTCAGGCCCTGTAAACCTACACTTGTATTTCCACAGATTTAGGAGAGAAGCGACCATAGAGTTTTGTTACGAGGGTCTAATTGGGATCACACGAGCAGGAAGAACAAAGGTGAAAAGAGAGAGACGAGCAGATTGAAGTTACCAACTTCAAACCAGCAAGAAGAGCAAAGAAAAGTCTGACGAAACACAATGACAGATTTCTTTAGAGATACAGTATCTCATATTCACAAGAACTGTTTTGAACTTTTGAAGACAATGATGTTCATCTAAGACTCCTGAATTTTTGATAGCTACACTGTATTACATCAGTGGATTTGTTGTGGGTTAATAGGGGGATTTGGCTCAGAGGTAGAACAGGTGGCCCTTTAATTTCGAGACCGGGAGTCCAACCACTGACCATACTGTCTACATATTTAATATTTAAGTAAGAAACTGACGTCAGGTTCTGGCCAAGTCGGAGCAGCTGGAAACCAAGATGGGGATTATGCCAACAACTATGTATCTCCAACATCGTAGCATGATCTCCTTTAATAAACCATATACAGTAGAGTTATTTAGCAGCAAGTCTTTGAGGAGAAAGAAATATACATATAAATACAGAAAGTAATAAAGTGCTTTACCATGCACTCTGCCAAATATCACCTCCAACAAATGTTATTCCAGCTCAGCATCTTAATAACACATGGTCAATAAAACAGCAAAATACTGCAGGAAATAATCAAAAGTACATCAGTGGGTTTGTAATTGCTTTTGAGAGGCGAGTTAGAACCTTCGGTGCCCACGGGCAGCCGTTCCACTGCAGTTGTGCATCCCTTCAATGACCTTGGGATGCAATTCAATCTGCAATTCAATCTCTTCCTCTCGTTTTTGAGCTTCAATTAGACTTAAGGCACAAAGGCACAAAGTAAATGTGACTGGCTGGAGAAGACAGAAAGAAGAATCCAATCTAAAATGGGTCCCAGTGGCGTATGCACATCTGGCATGTTCTCTCTCCTTTGACTTTGTGCTCGGTCGCTCACACTGGAGTCAACAGTGAATCAGTTATGTCTTATGATGCTCTCACAGATATATTTCTCAGGATGTAAATGACATGTATAAGAACCTGCATTATAAGGGACACCAACTTGTTAGTTGTCGGCATTCTTGCTTTTCTATTTTTGTGTTCACTATGTAAAAGAACAGGAGTCATCTGGGCAGTGTTTACTCTACAGCCACAGAAGATTATTTCTCGGAGCTCCATGCCAGCTCACTTAATGAGATGCTCGAACTACAGAGAAGACCTCAGCATATGCCCGAGTGTCGCTTCTGTTTAGGGAGGCAATATTTTCCCAGAGAGGGGAAGGTTTCAGTGCATGCTTTTCAGGTACAATTAAAGATTACTTGCACCGGAATAACACATTCCTTTGCAGGGAGCATTTCCATATTGGGTGATAAACCTGGGTGTATTGATCACACAAGTTTAAGGAGCAGAGCAGTAAATGGTCCTATTTAGAGCTGGGAAATTTAAAATTGGATTTCCACTTACAAATTTCAATGAACCTTCAAGTGACGGTCATTATTGCATCCAGAACACTGCAATACAAAACAGTTCAATATAGTTGTCCAGCAATAAAAAAAACTGCTCATCTTAAGATGGAAATAAAAGGTGTGCACATGAATTTGACGTGAGAAAAACAAATATTGAAAAATATTAGAGAGTAGAAACATCCATATTTTCAGGGAAACATCATTAAGTGCAAAATAAATAGAGCAACGGTACGATTGTAGGATGATTGCTTTGAGTTGCATCATTTTTTTAATGGATTTTAGGGCATAAACTTGACACATTCCAGACTTCAAAATAATTTAAAAAAAATATCAAACTGAACATACTGTAGGATGCAATACCACCATTTGTATGTGTTCCATTTGAAGATACTTAGTTTTAACATATCTGTTATGATTGTCATTTTAAACAATTTAAATAAGTCTCAGAGGTCCCGAAAACAAGTCTGTGAAGTTTCTTCTCTGGAAGGGCTTCGGTGGCTCGGGCTTTCTTGCAACATATCCTATTAGCCCTGTTTCCTCCAAGCGGTCCGGTTTGGTTCAGTACAGTTTGGTACAGTTCGGTACGGTAAACCCTGATCTTGCTTGCGTTTCCACAGCCAACCGTACCCTTATTTTGTAAGCGGAGTGTAAACCAGAAGGAGATAGCCGCCTCAGCTATGTACTTGTGTGACATCATAGCAGCCCAACACAGTTTAGCCCGCTATTAATTAAGTTCAACGAAGAAGAAGAAGAAAGGGACACAGTAAACAAAAGAGACTCTTTAGGGTCAGATCGGTACCCTTGGCACCCCAACAGAAGGGTAGCAAAAAAGTAGGACGGTACGGATCCCTTATTTTGGTACCATTCCCAACTTTTGACGGTGGAAACGACAATAAATGGGTACCGAACCAAACTGAACCGGACCGCTTGGTGGAAATAGGGCTATTGTTTACGGTGAGAGGGCAGAACAAACACATATGTTTGGGTGACTGGGAGTGTCACCCACAGCTAAGTGAGACGGAGAGGATGGACTTTTCTCATAATTGGGGGGTTTGTAGACAGACTAGGGACACATGTACGTGTTAGAAAAACATGGTAAAGTGTATTTTGCACAATATGTGACCTGTAATGTGCTCGTACCAGTGTTTGTGCTCACAGTACATTGTTTGTTAGCAGTCTCAGAATTTGGAGTATTGATTTATTTGTTTCGGCCTATGCTTTGGAGTCAGGATTATTGTTTGCTTGAAGACAAAACATCTGCCGGCATGATGACTAGACTTGTGGTTTAGAGAGCAAGCTGTGAGTCCTTTCTCTTTTTTTCACACTCTCTTTTAGCATCTTTGTCTATAAATGAACAACTCTGTGAAGTGGCAACAATAAATACAATTTCATTTTGAGGGAGACTTTATTGTTAACTGTCTAACTCAGAAGCAATGAGCACAAAACAGGCAGAGACTGTACAGCATTGATAAAGTGTGGTTTCCTTTGTACTCTCTGTTTCCATGGTCTCGTTTAAGCTTGGTCACTTCTGGCTTTGGCAATAATCAGAGGTAGAAGCATAAAAAATGCAGTTGACAAACCATTTGGTTAAAAAGCTCCTGTGGGGAACTTTGGGTTTGTGCTCATTTTAGCGCTCCCTCTGGAAGAAGCAGTACATCTTTTCTCTTTGTTGTCATATGTAAATTGAGTTTTTTGTTCTTTATTTTAAATTCAAAAGTATCAATCTTTAAGAATCACTGCTGTGGAAAAAGTAAACAAAAGAT
Source organism: Tautogolabrus adspersus (assembly GCA_020745685.1). Classification (NCBI taxonomy): domain Eukaryota; kingdom Metazoa; phylum Chordata; class Actinopteri; order Labriformes; family Labridae; genus Tautogolabrus; species Tautogolabrus adspersus. Next base: position 4,691,353 of record CM036536.1, on the reverse strand, counting down.
GTGTCTGCAGCGTGTAGCAAACAACTTAAGTCACTTGTCTCTCTCATTTAGGGATTTCACACTTGCAGAAAACTCTTTAAAAACTCCTGATATTTCCCGGAGGAGTGTGAACACAAACAGCCACATTTTTCGCTTGGAGTTCAAATGCAGTTTCTCCTGCTAGACCTCTAGTATTTTTTACCGCAGCAAGTTTGAGTGAGAGAACGCAGCAGGAAATTATCTGGATCATTCTCCTCCAGCCAATTACGTTTGTATACTGTGACTGCTGCACGGTGCATAGTGTGTGTGAATGTGAAAGCTACGATCAAAGCTACGATCTCCATGAACGTAATTAAACAGCAGCAGTAAGTTTTCTGTTCGCCAGTATGTTGTTGTCCGTTCTTTTGTTCATAGTGTGATTCCGCCAAACTACATGTAGCATTGATATAAAGGCAAATATTCTAATTATAGCATCGTAAAGCGGATCTATCACTTCTTACCTGAGGAGACCCCCCGCCCCCCCTCTTGTCTGACAGGGATAGTCTCCCGCAGTGAGATGCATACTGTATGTGAACAGCCAGGTCAGGAGAATATCCAGAGCAGTCCTCCTGAAATTATCTAGATATTTTCATGAGTGTATATGGGAAAATGGCAATTGTCTTATTTGTAGGTCACAGAAGGACAACCGTTTTAGTTTCAGTTTGTTTCATATCAAGTTTATTCTGTTCTATTCCTCCCGGACTGTGTTTCATTCTAGGACAGAAAAAAGCCCACAGCCCGTCCTTTGAGCCGTGCTGAGAGGACAGAACTACATGACTGTGCTGCACCGTACATCTGGGCCCAGTCAGGAGTCCTCTTCAGTCTCCCCTACATGATGAAGATTAAGATGAGCGGGAAATGAACCTCATCTCTCAGCGTGATAAATGTCCAGCAAGTATAATTAAAGACTTTTTAGTTAATTCCCTTGTCTCTTCTCCTCTGTAACCATTTTTAATCATTTCCTATGGTTAGCCCTCCGTAATTGAATGTCATCTTTATCTTGACTACGGCAGCTGGGAGTCTATGTATGTCTGTGCATGATATATTTTAAACTGCTTACATTTATGTCTTCAATGTAAACTGGCTCCATTTCTATTGAACATATGCAAATATCAAAATGTATAAAAGCATGCAGCTAACAAAGATAGCGGGCATGGTAAAATTCTACTTACTTGCATGCCTCTAGACCATCCATCCATCCATCCATCCATCCATCCATTATCCATAGTGCTTTTCCCGTTCGGGGTCGTGGGGGGCTGGAGCTGATCCCAGCTGTCATTTAACGAGAGGCGGGGGTTACACCCTGGACTGTTCGCCAGTCAATCACAGGGCTGACATACAGAGACAACCAGCCACTTTCACATTCACACCTAAGGGCAATGAAGAGTCACCAATTAACCTCACAAGCAAGTCTTTGGACTGTGGGAGGAAGCCGGAGTACCTGGAGAGAACCCACGTGCATGCACAGGTAGAACATGCACACCCCACACAAAGGCCCTGTCCAAAGGGGATTCGAACCAGGAACCTCCTCGCTGTGAGGCAAAAACGCTAACCACTGCGCAGCCCTCAAAGTTCTTCTGTTAGCTTCCCCTTCTCTCTGTGCGTTGCCCTTTTAGTTCAGACCTTTAAACTGCCTTTGCTTTGCCACTATTATAGAATGAATTCTGTGATTGCAGCTGCATGTCTGCTTTGAATTTTTCAAAAGCCTGACAACAGGAACAGAATCAGAAGCTGCCTGTATTGGCAGGTTTTGCTAGTTCAACTTTTCCAACAGTATATTTAAAAGTGAACGGTGTCTGAATGCATTTTGTCTGCCGTCGGCTTTTATCTAAGCCTGTTATTGCTTCTTATTCTTCTGGCTTTTCAAAACAAACATGCTTTAGGGGGGATAGAGCAACATCCTCTTTGCTACCACTTAAGAACGACAATACAGATTCTCTTTTATTGTCAACAATTGCAGTCTGAAGACGTCTCTTTACACTGAATATGTTTGTTGTTACACTTCGGCATTGACTGAAAGGCTTTCGCTTCAGCTGCATACAGATTGTTCTTTAGACATTCATCTGAGCTCACAGGCCCTGTTACATGCTGGACTGTACCTGCACAAGCTTGGCCTCGACTCCTCCGATGGTTAATACGAACTTAATATTTTATGATCGAAAACCCTGCCACCCTGCAGGCCTCTCATTAGGAGTCCTGAGTGCTGGTGAGAAGCAGAATGACCACAATCAGCACGCGCTACCTCTCGTCTCCAACTGGGAAAATTACCACATGAAAAGTATTAGGTCTTACTTAATTACATTCAGCTCACAGCCACGGGGCTATTTCTAAGACATTATGAAAGTAGAAAGCCAGCAGGTCTTTTTTTATTTCCTTTTAGACTTCAATTGTTATTATTTTCCAGGTAAATTGACTCCTTCTTTGTGATTGAGTTATTGAATTGAAATATTACTGGAGTTAACAGTTTGTCTGTGTGACAACGTATAAACTAAACGTTTACTGTTAACATAATGTATTTCTTATTGAATACTTGTCTTCATCTTATTTAAGTCACCATTAGTCAATACCAAGGTATCAACCTCGTCCAGTTCACACATGTAAGCGTTATGTTAAAATAGGAAACAACCATATTAGCAGAAATAAAACCGCAAAAACAGTGCAAAATGACGACAATAATAATAAACAATGAGAGTTATTGACACAACCTGTCATGTTTTGTTTCTATTTATTTCAGTTTTATTGGCATTTCCTGTTTTACTTTGTACCAACCCTTGTCTCTGTCTTTCAGGTCCTGCTCCTCGTGCTTCCCCCCCCTAATTGCGTTAACCTGTGTCAATGCTAAAATGGACTCGAGCTTGTTTAGCGTTTTTCTAGTCTTCTGACTAATCAAAGCGCTTTTACTCAGCAGGTCACACCTACACATTCACACACTGATGGCAGAGGTTGCTATGTAAAGTGACCATCAGAAGTAACTAAACCCATTCATACACATCAACACACCCGCAAAAGGCAGCGGGAGCAACTTCTGCCCAAGGACACATCAGACATGTTGCTGCAGGAGCTGGGGATCGAACCCCCAACTTTCCTATTGAGAGACGACCGACTACCAACTGAGAGACCGCCCTGTATGTCATTATCAGTATCCCCCGATTGTCTGTGTATATAATCCGTGTGTGTCCTCCCTCATGTTGCCAGTTAGTTGTATGTTCCTCTCATGTCACCTCGTTCCAGTTTTATTTTCTCGTGAGTTGTCTTTAACCATTGCCTGCCTTTTGCCGGCCCCTCTTGGATTTGTTTGCTCCTGTGTTTTTGCTTTCTGGACTGTTTAATAAACTCTGCCCTGTTATTGTATCCTGCTTTGTGTGAGCCTGCAAGTGTGGGTCCTTTAATATGTATAATTCTGTTAGTTACAGTAATAATAATAACTATAATAAGAATTTTCATCTTCCAACATCTTTCAACAACAACAAATATGTATTAAGATGTTTGTTCTTCCTGAGTGATCATGTTTGCAGCCCAAAATGTCTTATTTGTTAAGACACTGGTATTCTGTGAAATGAGGTTTTTCTTCAAGCTCTTTCTAAAAATATCTTTCCTTGTTAAACGTCATCTCTTTTGATATTCTCCTGAGGGAAAAAAATCGAGGTTGAAAGCATTGGTGGCGTCATTTTTCTCCCATTTGAACCTCTTGGAAAGCTGTCGTGATGACAAACACATTTGCTTCGAATCTCACCAGGAACATGTTTATCACCAGGCACAAGGCCTCGTATATCTTGGCCTCTAAGTGCTTTTTTTTTACTCCCGAGTCACTAATGCCCCAGTTTATTTCGCCTGTCAAAGCGTTAGCATTACCATTATGTTGGATTAGCTTCACTCAACTTTCTGTTGTCGCCTGACAAAAAAAAGTAAATCTTGTGTAAGCTGCGCGTGCAGGTCTCTGAGACAGTTGGCTAATTAAAGTGAAATGGGGCAGATAATAGCTTTTAAAAACATTTCAGCCATTTAATGAGCTTATTATTTACTATGAAAGGAATGTGTCACCACTGCCGCTGCCCCCCCCTCTATCTCCACCACCACCGCCAGCAAGCGCTGCCACCCACTCCAATTCCAACCTGCTGCGCTGAGACTTTGCATCCATACATTTTAATGACTAAAAGAAATATTATCACAACTAATGAAATAATGCTTAACCCACTCCAACACTCACAGGTCCCCTCCAGGCAAATAGTCTCAAGTCATTCTAGGGAGATGGTAATTAAAAGACAAACTGCAGCCCGAAAAGGAATGATCATTTGCACAGACAGGGATCTCCTCACAATGCAAATTTCATTTAAAAAAAAGTAAGTTATTACAGTTTTATGATGGTGTCAGGCTTTTCATGTGGCATTGATGTTTTTCCATTAGGAGTCTGAAATGATGTTCCAGTGTCAGAGTTAAAAATGGGGTCACTCATGCATTGGCTTATTGGTTCTAAAGGCTCTCTGTAGTGCCGAGGCACTTCTCATTTACATTCAGCGGCTGAGAGGTTGTCAATGATGTTGTTTAATGAATTATGTGCGTGCGCTGCATCAGTAGAACAACAAATTAACCCCTTTACATCCTCCTGCTTTTGGAGTGGGATTTGTTCTCATTGCTGTGCATGTCATTCGTCATCTCTTTTTCTAATCCTCCCTGAACTCTGAATCTGGTTAAAACAAGGGGTAGCACAGAAAGTGACCACGAAAATAATATTCCGCAAATAATATTCCGCCCAACTTTTAATAGCCCCAAAACCCTTGTGTCTTCTGTGTGATGACTTACAATAACTGCTGGAGAATGGCGTATTTCCTCTCTAATGAGGAGTTCAGGCCATTCTGAATGCAGCGCATAGACCTCGGAGAATCGGGGCTACTTGGAGATTTTTTTTTTAAGGTGATTTATGAACTGAATAGTGCCAATTAGCACAGGACAAACCGGCAACATTATAGACGGCGGGAGCAGAGGTTGCAACATTGAACTTGACCGTTGATGGCTCCATCGATCAAGAAAGGATTTCAGCCTCAGAATGAATTATGCCGTCACAGTGTTTGCCACCAGAGTGCAGGAGAACTGGGTCAACTGGATGACTGCGTGTGTGTGTGTGTGTGTGTGTGTGTGTGTGTGTGTGTGTGTGTGTGTGTGTGTGTGTGTGGCACCGGGGCCGCCTTTCACAGACAGCTTTTGAAGCTTTTGATAGGTCGAAGCAGATCACTGTCATTGTTGTGTACCATCTCGGTTTTGATCTCTGACTTTAAAATGACAAGAGAGCGGGAGAATCAAAGATAATGCGCAATCAATCTGCTCCCATGTGACAGCTGTAGTTGAGCAGAAACAAAAGGGATGTACACAGGATTTATATAAGCTGCTTCATCCGAGAAAAAGACAAAAAAAAAAAAAGGGAAACATTTTGTCTACAGAAGTGCCAGGCAACACAACCTGACCTTGTCATATTGAGAGCAAGCCAGAAAACAAGTCTGGAGGTGTCAGCCACCGACAGTCCTATTAGTATTCTCACTTTTCCCCCCCAAAACTGGCCACCTTTCAGCTCCCTCCAATCACAAACAACCCCTCCTCCTCATTTGTATTTATCATACGGTACTTATTTCATATTTCCTCCGGTTTTAACTGACATCTACAGAAAAAATATTGTCTGCTTTGGAGCAATTAAAGCCGGCATGTTGTGCCCCGTCTTTGTTATGCACATTGTGTATGAATACCTAAAGGTCAGTGAAGGCTTTACAGGCCTCTTCCTCCATTACTCATTCTAAGTGTGTAGTTTGACACTTGTGTCCCTCGTGCCCCCCCTCCCCCTCTCTACTCCCCCCTGAGACTCATTTTTCTCTCCGAAGAGATGCATGGATGCAAACCTGCAATCCAAGTGTTTCCATTATAAGAAGTCAGCAGTGTTTGCTTGTGTGTCTATTGATGCAATTTGTCACGAGGAGTTGCTTCTTGTGAGGGCAGCTGGCAGGTGGCGTTGATCAAGTTGGCGGCTAAGATCTGGGTGTGTGTGCGCTTCTCTATGTAGTCCACGAGCGGGTGGCCAACAGCATTAACATTCTGTATCAGAAATAGCACAAGGAGGAAATAAAAGAGTGCCAGTTATTACACGGATAAGGTTGAAAACAGTCCATGTTTATTTTTTTTGTGGTTATCTAAATACTCGTGAACTGCCAAAACCAACATTGTGTTAGTCTGTGTCTCTCCCTGTTTCATCATTAGAGGTTTTTTTCTTCCAATTGAGGACAAATAAAACCATCCTTCTCCTTTTAAATCACATTTTCACATTTGTTAGTCTTCATTGAATGCAGTTTTTAGTGTTTGTGTGTCAGTTGTTGACACAAAAAACAGAAAGTTAAAGAAAAAACAACTGAATGACCTACCTAAATATGTGTAACACTTAAAAAAAGGAGCTTATTAAAATTAAATCCCCTGGTAAATAAGCACAAGTGGGTGCCAAAAAAAGGAGTGGGGGGCATGAAATGTGTGTGCACACACACAGGTAGTGAAAAAAATTAAAGTAAAAACTAAATATAAAAACTATATTATTGTTATTATTGTTTAAAAGGTTTATTTTGGGGCTTTTTGTGTCTTTATAGTTAAGATAGAACAGAGGATAGAGTCGGAAATCAGGGAGAGAGATAGAGTGGGGAGTGAAATGCAGAAAGGGAGCCACCGGTCGGACTGGACTTGGAGGACTACAGCCTCCAGAAATGGGGTGTGCGCACCAACCGCTAGGCTACCGGTGTTGCCCCTCTGCCAAATTCAAGATTATATTTTTCTGGGCCTTTTTGCCTTTATTGATGAGACAGGAGACGTTGGGAGGAGAGAGAGTGGGGGGACAACATGCAGCAAAGAGCTGCGGATGGATTCGAACCCACAAGCGCTGCGACGAGGACTACAGCCTCCGTAAAAAAACCAATATGAAAAGTACATAATAATAAGCAGACACTTGATAATAAATGATAACACATGGTAATAAAATGCATTTTATCTGTGACATCTATCCCCATCCAGCATCTTTCTAAATTTATACAGATTCCCTGAATTATTTCAAAGTGCATTTCTCAGAGAACCCCCCACATGAATTGGAAATCAAACATTTGGATCCAAACTTGCATTAAACATTAAAAAGGAAAGCAGCTCCACGTAGCATAGAGTGTGTAATGCTGCATTGGAGGCTGCTTGATAATTTTTTTCAGAAAGTGTCGGGTTGCTGTGAGCGCAACATGTTCTTTTCATTGCTGGGTGTTAGAATCATGGCATGGTAATTCCTCTTCATTTGCACTGCATAAATTACATTTTCACTGTGACAGCAGCGCTCGCCCTGCACAGCAGCCCATAGCCAGACACACAATTAATTTAATATCTCGGAACGCAATTCATTTGTTTGGCTGTGAGGGAATTGAAATCCTAATGAAACGGCTCCTCTTGAAAAAGAAGTCTCTGAATTATGCCAGTGTGTGTTTGTGCGGCGTCACGGTGTTTTTTTGTGCTTACCTGAAGCTTCAGGTGATGATATGGGCTGACAAAGTACATCTCCAATAACACAACCCGGAGAGATGTCTCTAGATCACAATTAGGCGACAATGATGATAAACAAGAGACGTTCATCCACAGAGCCGTTCACGTAATGATTCATGTTGCCAGGCTTCACAATAACTATGCAAATAAGCAATTGTAAAAGGATTACATGAATCCATCATTCTTCATGCCAAGAATCCTTACACTGTCGACACAATGTTTAACAAATCCAATGAGAAGCAGCAAAGGACAAAAAGGTAGAGATTTGTTTGTGACACAGTACGAGGGGGAGCAGGGACGTCACACACACAAAGAAAAGCTTCTGAAATCTGAGCCAGGAGGTGACAGATAAAAAGACCAACACTGCAACAAGGAATTCATTGGTTCTGATTTTTGTACAGCTGCAGTCTTTTTAGTATTCTGCGTTTACTTAAATTAGCCTCAGACAGAAAATAACACCACCCACTTCAGAGGCACTTGAAGGGTTGTCCAGAGTAATCATCTTTAGCCTCATTGCTGTCCTGCCGTGTAACAAGTCCCTCAAAATGACAAATTAAGAAGCCAAATTGACAGCACCTTCCAACATGTTTGCAGCTGATCTTGTATGATACAACACGCCCTGAGGCGATGTTGAGATTTTAGTCAAACTGACATGACGTGGACGCTGAAAGGAGCAGACCTCGCCTTCGTGGTGCAAAGCATGCAAAAACAGCGTCCCTGTTTTTGATCTAGACAGGAAAAATGGCAGCGTCATTTTAGGTTGTAGAGATATTGTTAAGTCTGTCTAGTTTTCACAAGTTTAAATTAATGGAACAGGTAAAATGTGTTGCATTAGCACACAGAGTTTAGACTTTACTTACCGCTGAATGAGACATGAGACGATGTAGTTTCTACACAATGATGAGCTGAGGTCCGCTTCTGGATGGTCCGCGCTCGTGCATGTAAGTGAGGGGCGTGGCTTTTGAGTTAGAAAAGAGGGGAGGGGGTGGGTGTAGACAGAGCACTGAGGAAATGCTACTTTCAAAATCATGCTAGTTTTCTAAAATTACCAACCCTGCCTTTAATGCCTTTAATGGGAAGGGGTGTGACCTGTGGTGTAAAAGCACAATGAGTCGCCAGAAGACTAGAAAAGCGCTGGGTAGAGTTAGAAATAAGAGAGAGTGGGGAATTGCATGATGGGAAAGGAGCAACTGGTCGCATTCGAACCAGGGCCGTCCACTTGGAGAACTAAAGCCTCTGTACATGGTGCATGCGCACCAACCACTAGGCTCCTGGCACCCCCTTAATTGTGTCTTATTAAGAAGCGTTTTTATATTTCAATGAAATTAAGATATGTCTCTGTTATGTTTGGTTTTAGTTTTTTGGCCCACAGTTTTGTTCCTTTCCTTCTCCAAATCCCATCTCTAGTTTCTCCTCCAATATGCTGTGAATAATTTGTCTGTCTTGAGGACTGGGAATACAAAGACGGAGAAAGACAGAAATCTTCCCTGAACCAAAATGTTTAACAAGCATGCACACTCTACAAACAGCGTATCTCGTAATGTGCTCACTGCTACATCGTTCTGAAAATGAAACACATCCTCAGACAAAACATCTGAGCGAGTCTCTGACCTTCTCATCATCTCACACTTACATTCACACTTCAACAGACATCTACCCGCTGGAGTAAAGAAGTGTTTCAAGCACTTGACATGTGAGCTGTTTGTCGCCTCTGTTGTTTAAATATCACTACATTAACCTTTTAACCTGGGCCCTTAGGGAGTCCTGGAGTAAACACTCGACTGCTGTGTGAGAGCCGCTGGAGCCATTAGCCTCCCAGTCAGATCTATCTTCGGCCATCAGGGGACCAGCAGACACTCGCTGTCAGAGGCCCTAGTAAAATTGATCCGCTGTAATTGCATCCTGTGTGAAGTTAATGACTTTTTAAGTCAAAGTGGCCATCATTGTTTCGTATTCTGACAGAGATATGTAAATGACCTTGACGCTCACGTATGCTAATTGTTGGCTGAGACAGCTGTCTTTATAGATGAGCTCGTCTTCTTCAATTGTCTGTGAAACGAGGGTGCAGACCCAGCTAGTACAGGTGAATAGTACAGAGCGACAAACAATTAATTATGAAAAGTCAGGTCTGTGTTGAAAGGTGTAGCCCAGTGCTCTTTGATTAAATGTTAGTTATAAGGCATGTCAGTGCCCTTTATACTTGTTTGGATTTCTGAAAAATCTTGATATGAGTTGTGTTCATCCGTAAGTGTTGTAAAGAAAGTTTGTTGGATGTGATGCTTTTGTAATTGCTCATCACAACTAAGACTCGCAGTACAACATAGGAATATTGCAATGACTTTCAACAGCCTGTGAAACCCTGCACACGTCACTTTATTAATTGCCTTTGTTATTTACTTTGGTAACACTGACTTCTCACAGTCAGGCTTTCAGTTATTGTAATGTAGGTTTATTCTAAAGAGCGGACATTTAGCCCTGCAGCTTAAAATGCAAATGAGCTGTGTCTGACCACGCCCCTCTCTGGAAGGAGATGTGGCTTGGACTTTCTCGCACCATGCCCTATTGTTTACTCAGAGGGCAGAAAAAACACCTAGCTGTGGGAGTGTCACCAACCTGGGGGAGGGGTTACTGCCCTTCGTGATGTCATGAAGGGAAAATCTCAAATATCTGTTTGAGCACACATTTTCTGAAAAGTGGAGCAGGCAAAAGACGGAGGAGGATGGACTTATTTACCGAATGTATTCAATTTGGTAAATGAAAATCATTTGATTAAAGAATCAAGAACAACTGGCTTCGGCGGAGTGATAAACATTAGAGAAAAGTGCCCGTGATGATGTACTCTGTTATCAGCACTCAAGGCCTCTTGTCCAATCAGAGAGCTTGGTGAAATTACTTTTGTACAATGTGTGTTATATTGGATTTGGTCAAATATGGAGTGAGAATGGGCAGCCCCATTTGGCTAATTAATATTTCTGTATTGAAAAGACAAAAGCATGTGGCGCCGTTAGCCTGGTGGTTAGTGTGCGCGCGCCCCATGTGGCTGGAGTCCGAGAGAGCGGTCCGCCCACGTCTGGGTCCGACCTGTGGCTCCTTTCCCGCATGTTATTCCACGCTCTCTCTTTCTCCCCAATTTCTGCCTCAGTCACTGTCCTATCTCTAAAATAAAGGCCAAAAAGCCCAAATACAAATCTTAAAAGTAAACAGACAAAACTTCACAAATAAGCAGCTGATTGTGATAATTACTTTTTACTTTGAGGATCTGAAAGCAACAATAAAGACTTTTTGAATGAGTGTAATATGAAGCATTGAAATGAAAAGGTCACCGTGTGACTTTGTTCGCGACGAGGCGAGAAATAAACATTTAGGTGGCATTCCAGATTAGCTAGGGGTCGTGTTTTGGAGGTATCTGAGAAAATGTCATCAGTCATTAGGACACAGTCCATGAAACACAGCGCTCCATTTCAGCTGGAGTGTTTCCTTCAGGGAATCACAGGGATCGTTCAAGTTGACTGGATGCTGCAGACGCCCGCAAATTGTTTGCTCTGAGAGAAGAATGGGCCGGGCTTTGTTCTTGAGGCTTCAGACCGTCAGAGAAATGTCACCAAAAACTCTGCATGCTTTGGTTTTGGGAGGTGAAATTGGACACTTCCACAGACATGTGACTTGAAGGCTTTCAGTTTCCAAATCCACAGTTAGTAGGGCAAAGTCACGGACTGTTTGCTAACAAAAAAAATTATACAGCACATGGAAGGCCAGATGCAAGCCTTGGAGACATTTTTATTTCTTAAACTGATCGCCTTTGAAGAAAAAATAGCCTGATGTTGAAGACTTTAAAATAATCTCATTGTCATACTCACCCTGGCCTTGGCTCCCTTTTTTTTGCACAGATATATTTACTTCAGGAGCCCTCTGGACGTTGAAAAGTTAAAAAAAAGAAAAACCCCTCACAAATACATATGTGGTTTTCTAAGAGGGAGGCAGGAATTTGAAAATAAAAGGTCATTTTTCTAACAGAGAAAATCCACTGAAGGCAAAGATAATGTGATTATTTTTCAATCCCAGGCTCCATTAAGCAATTTTGGGTGAATTTACTTAAACCATTCCTTTTACTTTATTTTTATACACCACCATTAAGAAGAGAGCATCCTGGGCAAAAGGCCTTTATTGAGGATCGTTCACTACTTATCTCTTTTGTCATTGTGAAGATTTCTGTAAATGGCACCTCGCTCAGGTTGCTGAACTCTATTTTTCCTCTTGGTTAAAATGTATGCTTGTCCGTGTTACTGATCTCCAGGGTCCCAGTGTTATATTAGTGCCATCTCGCCTCTTCCAGGTCCAGTCCCTGCCAAGGTCACTTGGCCTGAGCTGCAGTTGATGGCTCCCAGTCAGCCTGGCCAGATGGTCCCCTCTGCACACATTACCTTCTGCTGATCCCACTCTGAAGGTGAGGACATCACAGGTGACATTCAGACAACAAGTATCCCCAGTTTCAGCTTAAAGCAGGAGATCTGGGTTTTAAAATGTACTGTTATAACAGGATGTCAACAGAAGGAGGATTTCCTTGGCTATAAAACTCCTAAAATATAACAATTGATGCATGCTTCATCGAATTTAAGGAAGAAGTGTCATCATGACTTATTTCCTCTTTTGTAATTGAGCAGAAAATTAAAACAAAATTCCTCTCAAATAAATTGAAACTGAACAAACCTATTTTTAGTATTTCAAGGAGAAAGACATACAGTACAGATATGTTTTATTTAGGGCAATTAATGACTTCATTATGTTACTTATTCACATTTTTAATCTTGTGTTTTGAAATTCAATTTTTTCAGATTTGAAAACAGCTTGTTATGCTTTTATTTTGTATTGTCCGAAGCTAACGGCCTTTTTCTTCCTGTTTGGATTTAACGTAACGTTGCACACAGGTTTGAATTCATTCTTAAAGATAAAGGATGGTTTACTGTTTGAAAATCTAGATTTGTGGATATGAGATTTTGTTAGTAACAGAATCGGGCTGGTGATGTAGGACTGATTTGATTTAGAAATTAAGTCAGTAAAACATCCAAACAAGACATTTAAATATGTAAGTGAACACTCTGAGTCAATATGTTGACAAATAAGTGTAAAAATCTCTCTGCCAAAAGGTACAGTACAGGAGTGCGGACATGTCCAAAATAATTTATTTAAATCTTCTGGGAAGAGGAAATGAAAATGGCTGAAGGGAACAGCAAGCTGGATTTCACTTTTCATGTGTCCTCTGACCTGTCAGAGAGTTTGGGTGACAAGGTGCACTGGTCTTTTTCCTCTATCATCAAGCCTGCAGAATACAGCACTATGGCTTATACGGTGTGCCGAAAGGGACAAAATAGCACTTGATTAATACGTTTAAAGATGTGTATGTCATTGTCTGATTTTAATCGCATTGCATTAGCGCATTCACCCTGACAGACCTAGTTTTAATTTTAAGAAGCTGGCAGGAAATAAATACTCAAATACAGAAACCTGAACATCCTACAGTAACTCAGTATTTTAATGTTGTGTCTTTCCACCTCTGCTTTTGATTCACATTGTACTGTGCTTATCATTTTGAAGTGTAGGCACATTTGCACATGACATACTCTTGATTGAACAGTTTAGTAGACACGTGAGAGAAACAGCTGTTTGGACCGAGTGTGACTACCTACAGCTGGCATTAAAACACATCATAGACAGAGACACTTGGCTGAGTAACAAGCTCCCACCCATGTGTTCAGCAAAGCCTCAGACAGAGATGCCAGCATCCCTGCATCTGGGCTGCTCAGGATGTGTGAAATACTTCAGTCCCAGATATACAGTAAACGCAGCTGTTCACACTTTCAGGTGAGGACTGCAATCTTTATTCATTTCCATCTGAATAAAACACTCTGATTAAGCAAGTGCATACCATAATTGGAGGGTTTGTAGACAGACTAGGGACACATCTACCTACCACCAAACTCTACAGTTAGCTGAATAAGTCAGCATGGAGTCAGTGGAGACCAAAAACAGAGCTTAGAGTGTAAATATGGGAGTTTCTGGCCTAATCCTGGCTGGGGAAACCCTCAGAAGCTTTGTGTGCAATATCTTACAGGTTTATTTATTCCAATTATTCAGGATTTTGTCAATCAAGTTGTTCCAAATAACCTAGTATGATTGTTTGGTTTCTATATTTCTTTAAATAATACATCCAGGTCATTTTGGAACATGAGCCCCTAGTTTTAGAGGAGGCAGTCACTCTGTAAACTCTGTAATCAGAGTTTTACATAATCTGATTTTACACAATGCCAGTGAACCGAGACTTTCAACAAATACACATCTACGAGTTTGTTTTATTCTTTTTTCTACATGGAAATATTTAAAGGACATTCTGTGGTTAATTCTAACAATATCTGTTTAAAGGCGTGCCCCATGGACTCCAGTCTGTAGCCATGCACATTATTATATTGATAGAGTGAAGCTTTAAAAGCTTCATAATCTTTTTTTGTGCAATGTAATTTTTTATTTTTTATATCTTTTTTTTCGGGGGGGATTTAAGTACCCTTATGGTAGAGACTGGACCGTGGATAGAGTTAGAAATCAGGGACAGAGAGTGTGGGGGATGACATGCCGGAAAAGAGCAACACAGGTTTGGATTCAAACCGGATCCGCCCACTTGCAATATCCACAGCGTCCATACATGGGGCTTGCGCACTAACCACTATGGTGCCCCCTGTGCATTGTTATTTAAATATATAGATCTAAATTTCATTTAGTGAATCAGGAGTGAGAAATCTCCCCAAAGAGTGTTTTTGGGTCTCTGTAGCTCATTTTACCCGAGGGCCCTCAAGCTTGTTATACATCCACAGTGGGCTTTAATGTTTATATGTGAAAAAGGATGATCGTCATCTGGGTTTTTTTCTTTTTTTAGTAATCATTAAATCCCCTCTTGTGTTTACCACTCATCTTGCGCTTGCACATATGACACCAAGTAGCAGACGTTAAAATATATACCGAGCAACAATGTGCAGAAAATGCTGCAGCCTTAATTGAATCTGTGAAAAACAAGGACATGGTAATGAGGTGTATGAAAGCAAAGCGTCCAGTGGTGTCGTTAGGTCTCAGCTCATTATGTCCTGATGTCTGAAAGCTATATGCTGTCGTAGTCAGAAGCAGAACACTGCAGTGCTCTTTTTCTGATTAAATGACCACTCTCTGTGTCTGCTCAGTCTTTCTGACTTTGTCTCGCACTTTGCTCACGAAAAAGAAGAAGACGTGGACATGGTCTTTGAAAGTCATATAATTACAACGGAGTAATCAGCCCGTTTAACACTCATCTTTCCTTTTGTCCCACATGTTCAAAGGCTTAAAGATGTCTAATTGGGCAAGAGGGCTTACCCAAATGGTGAAGACTCAGGAAGAAAAGTGGCATATGAAGATATGAAGGACTTATGTCCTGTACAGAATAATTTTCTGATAACATTGAGACCACTCTTTTAGTTTTGGGGGGGAAAATGCGACAGAAAGGAAAAACCTGGCTGAGCGCAGCTTGCAGGCACAGTGCCGCTTTGTAAGAAAACACTGCCTGCAGTCAAAGATAAAGTGGCGGGAGGTGACAAATTCATAACGGCTTTGTGTTTCCTACAATTCAGAGGGATTGTGGGGTTGTCCGGGAATAAGGTGACACGGCTGACAGGGATTTCATCAGGGCTGAACTCGCCACACACCGCAAGGACACAATCCCTCGACAAGATTCGTCTGGGAAAGAGAGTGGAATTTTCCTTTTTTTTTTGATCTGCTGACTCAAGCAAAGATAAGTCATTCTACACGGAGACTACGTAAGAGAGTTACTGAAAACAAAGAGAAGCGTAAAAATACATGGCAGGCTTAATATGTCAGCAGTAAAAGCAGGATTGTCTCTGAACACCTGTGGTTTTGTAACAAGAGGAATACATTTATTTCCCCTGCAGTAACCTGAAAATGCATCGGCTGACATTTGAAAGTGATGTACCAAGCGTGTCATTTAATCTGTGAATCAATGTGAAGGGTTTGTTGGTGGTTGTTTTCTGTGTGTGAAGTGATTGGGTGAGGGAGAAGCTAACATGTAACATATCCTTCAGTTTAACGAATTTTGAGAAGTGGTACAGCACTGATCGATAACCTTAAACTCTCATATTACAGACATTATTAGTGTCTTCATCAGAAGTTAAAAACTCCCATGGCAGTTTCTTCTTTTTCTTTTACAAGTGTATTCATCATAGAAAAAAACTTTTCACATCCATTTCACAAGACAGGTGCAGGCGCGCAGGAAGACGTTTTGAGTAGGGGGGGCTGCAAACAGAATCTTAAGTGTCACGTTGCTATTGTGTTTTAAGCACAGCCAGCAAAGGGGCTCAATAGCAATGTAGGTCTTTGCAACAGGCTATAGCAACAATACTTGCGACCCCTCACTGATCGCAATGCTCATAACACACACACACACGTTACCTGCGTTTGTGCTGAATTAACAAACATTCACTGCGCCGCAGCAGTGGAATAAACCCCATGTCTTACCTGGATTTACATGGCACCAAACGTGGCATTGCGTTCCGGTGTGTTGCTAATGAAGCGTCTGACGAGGGACGGTATTAGTGGTCTGACAACCCGACCCGAGCCCTACGGAACCCGACTTCGGATTCGGGCCGGGTAGAGCTTTGTATTTAAATACATAATTCGGGCTCGCATCGGGCCAGGCTTCGGGCTTTAGTCTATTTATTTTGGCTGCTCTAAAGTTTATGCTACTTGCTGAAGCACTGACCTAATTGAAAGTGATACACCTCCCTCATCCCTCCTGAACTGTCAATCAGGCCACGCACAGTGTCAAACACAAAACTCGAGCTGTATGATGGACAGGTGCGTAGGAGAGCAATGTGTCCATCAAAAACTTCAAGGTAACTCCCAAACAAATGTATTCATACAATATGGCAAATGTTGAAAACTCAGTAGAGACACGTACATCCATAAATAGTTTCTTCATCCGGAAAAATGAAAAGGTAAAAAATAAGAAAACAAGATCTGAACACCATGGAGCTCCTGTTTAAAGGATTTATTGACAAGTGCTCTGTCTCAAGACTTAAAAGTGTATGTTGTGAGTCGTCATCCTAAATATGCATAAACAAACACGTACCCCAACACAGCTGAAATTCATTCATCTACAGGTACTAAAAATGTTGCCAATGGAAATGCAAACAACCAGGTTAAAAACAGAAGTTCAGTCCCAAAACTAAGAAAAGAGACACCAGGAGCTGGGGTCTTAAAGAAATGCTTATCATTTTATTTTACAATTAGTAACTTAGTTCATTGGTTCCCAACCTGGAGTCCGGGCCCCCTTAGGTTGGGGGTGCCTGAGATGTCAGGTGGGGCGCGAGGCTCTGTCTGCTCTGAGGTTGTCAAATTACATTTGCACAGTATTAAATTAAATCATGTTAAAAACTCTACTGGGGAATTGATACTAAGCTATTTTGGTAAATTGAATTGTATTCTGGTAGGATTTGATCAATTAATCTATTCAAATTTACGTTCACGTTTTTTTTTTTTTTAAGGCAATGTATCGCCTTTTTTTTCTCGTGCGGGTCCTGGGGGGATCAGGTCTTCTTAGATACAAGTAGAGGGGGCTCCAAGGAAAAAAGGTCTGGACCCAAGATAGGTCCGTGGCACTTCATGCGAGCAGCCATCAATCAATCAATAAATATTTATTAATAAAGCACCATTCAGACAAATTCAATGGCAGTGCAAAGTGATTTATGAAAAGCAAAAGTGAAGGATAAAGTGCCCCCTCCAAATGCTGATAATGGTTACTATTATTTAACATAAAGGTGATTAATGCTGGTTGGAGGGCCCCCTGAACATTTTTGCCTAACAGACTCTAGAATCGCCACTGCAAGTGTGCCAGTATGTTTGTGTGCCAATTGTTCCTATCACAATTCAGATCAAGACATGCACCAAAAAAATAGGATTTTGCCCACTGAAGAAAAGAACATTTCTCTGTTGTTACTTATCCACACGCACACGCACACACACACACACACACACACACACACACACACACGCACACACACACACTGTATGTCCAGATTTAACTGAATAAACCGTCATCTCCAATGACTGAACCCGATCAATTTTGCAAGTTAGGCAGTGTGCAGGAGTTTGCAAGCAATTTTATTCAGTAAAAACAAATGTCTTGAGTGTTCAAGCAAAGTCGTGTGAAGATGCTCTTTGGTGGGGAACGCAAAAATTGAAAAAGGGGGGAGGGGGAATAAGGCACTTTTTTCCTCTTCTTTTTGCCTTCTTCTTGGTGTAGTCCTCAGCACACAAATTTGCCACTTAAATACATACAGTACCAGATAATTAAGAACACCTGTTGCAAGAGGTGATTGAGCTCACAGGTGTGAACGTGGGGGCTTAATCATCAAGTGACTTTCCAACATTTGCAGAAATGGGGGAAAAAAGGAACTAAATAGGGAGAAAATGTACACATAAGGATGCATACAATATACTACAACATGTGATGAGGAAACAAGAGAAGAAAGAACCGCACATTCACACCTGAGAGCTCAATCACCTCCCGTTCAGGTGCTCTTAATTATCTGGTGTGTATTTAAGTGGCTGATGTGTGCTGAGGACTACAACCTGAAGAAGGATGTTTGTCCTGCATGATGAAATGAGCAATTTAATCAAAGCTTTTTACTTCTTTCACCCTAAATAAAAAGTTTCAGTACTTTTAATTGGGACTCATACATACATCTTCACAGTATGATTAAACTGATCTAACGAGATTAATATGTTGCCTCTCTTTTGTTACTTTCAAGCAGGTATAATAAGTGGAGATGGAAAAGGCCACAGCTAAGCCTCTTTCAAAAACTCAAGTGTTGAACTACTCCTAATCTTTAAAGTCTTCACTACACGCTGACTAAGTTTGAGATGTTTCAAATGAAACGCCAAGAAGGGCTGTGAAAAGGCAAAAATACACCAAATTACAAAATGAAAGCAAAATAGCTGACTTCTCGTTGGGATTGGGTAATATCAGGCTTTTTTGAAAGGTTTGATGACATGATGTTACTCTATTGAAAAGTGTTAAGTGAGAAGCCCTATTCAGCCATTTCAAAGCACGATATTTGACGTGATGTTTCGCCATCAATATGTATATCCTGAAAGCGTAGTGGGAGGAAAAGTGATCCCACCTTCGTACCGCCTTTGGAGGTATTAATAGAGGTATTTCAGGACAGCAAACTATGACCAGCCTGGGAGAGCAGCGCTGTGTGTTTCTGTGCATGTCTGACTGTGTATGTAAAGCTCCTGCTTTGCTGTGCTCTATTGTGCTTCCACAACACCGTAATGTGAATTCACAAACTGGGACACAAATATTACGCCATTGCAGAATCAATATAAATATCTTAAGGCGTAATGACAGCAGGGCTTTGTGACTGCGCTTCACTTTGGAAAGGCTATAAAAGCAACTTTGCAACATCTGTGTGCCTGACCCATTTCAAATACAGAATTCTTATCACTTGTCATATGTGTGCAAATTTTGTTTTCTTAGCATATTGGGTTCTTATTTTGTCAAAGAAAGTTCTAGAAAACATGTCGTTGGACTGTTTTGTGCTCCAGCCCTGAAAATGCATTCTCCCACCTTGAGTCCCCTGAGCTCCCACCTTGCAGCACAGCCTACCCTGAGCCACTCCCACCTCCATGCAAATGCATTTTGTCATACTTGGTTTGTGTGTAAGCCTGAATAATTCATCACAGAGGTGGTTCGAGGTGACAGTGGGGGAACAGTGAACATCCATCTAAGGCTGCGAACTGAGAATCACCTTTCTCTAAATGCACCTCATCATCAGTTCTCGCCTCTAAATGGGAGATGCTGTTGCATACAGCTGCAAGAGAACGCATCTATCCACCTGGCACCTGTCCCCTGTGAGGACAGGGGAAGCTTTACCAGCATTTCTCTTGGGATTAGACTGACAGTGCAGCAAGCACATCGACACAACTATAAATAGAGCCCAATAATGGCTTCATATGATGCATGAGAATGTGGGAAACTTTCTGCAAATATGCATTGTTTTATGAGCAGACAGTAAAGATGCTGCAGTGGTATTGACTCGAAATGGAGCATTCATATTGCATGCAGATGCCTGTGATGGAGGCTCCACAAACAATTGTGGCAATATGCTGATCTTATGTTCGTAATATTATGACCATATTGAGTAGATCAAATTGAATTATGAACTCCGATCGAATGTTTCCTTAATGGGCTGCTGTTTACATGTTCATGTATGAAAATTCGCTTCTAACAATTCTTTAAAACTAGAATCAAGCTATCAAGTTTGTTGTGGTTAAGCAGATGAATAAATCTGAACTGCAGCAAATGTATCCCTGCAGGGTCAATTGGATATGTGATTTAGTATTTACACATTACTCAAGCTGCAATGGTGAGTTGCTTTGTTCTTCTTGTCAGCCAATGAAATTTGACTTGTTTGAGCTTGTAGACATCCATTAAATCATTCCTTCAACGCCATTGTGGAGTCATGCTCGAAACACAAAGGCCAACTGTGTGACTTTATTAGTTTGCCTTCAAAAGCCAATCACATGCATCCGTTTATCAGACAGCTCCATCTCCAATTGGTCTTTCTTCTTTTGTTACATTTTCCTTTTTCCTGTCACTTATTCTGAAGGACACATTTTTTTATAAGGCACTGTGAGGTGTCCTTATAAAATCACAGGCCCATGCCGGGCTTCACAGCGGATGGGTCACCTGTCTCCCCAGCCACCTGCAGGGGCTGAAAGAACACAGCCGGCTGTCAGTCAGGCCTGAGAGCAGAGCGGAGGAGGGGAGAACCGGAGACGAAAGGAAAAAAAGAAAAAGAGCGTTAATAGTGAGGGGTGCACCTTGACATTTTATTTATGTGGGAGTTGGTAAGAAAGTGGAAAGAAAAATCAGTTTGGATTCATGTGTGATCCTTAACCTTAACCCCACCCACACAAAAACCCTCAGCATTTCTGAGATTTACTTTGGGTTCATTTTAGCTCATATGAATGCATCCAGCCTTTTTTATGTAATGCTCTGTAGAAGCACACTTAATACACTCTCGGAGTATCCACACTGGGAAAAGAGGATAGCTTTGGTTATTTAATAAAGTTACCTCTCACAGAGGTGCAAAACAATCCTGGGCCCAGCTGTTCAAAGGTTTCATCTGGATATAAAAGTTCTGTATTTTGTAATCTACTTTATCTACACCAAGGATTCATCAATTAATTTCATTTTTATCTTAGTATTTCAAAGGAAAATCTGGATTGGATCAACCTGATCCAGGTGATGAACCTTTAAAGGAGCAATATGTAACTCTGACACCTAGTGTTTAAAATAAGTACTGCAGTCCATATTCAAAACATTGACGAGTGCTGTCTCTCCAGAGTTGATGTGCATGCAAGTTGCCATGTCGCAAACACTGAAGCTTCAGTGTTTAGCCAGCTCTGCATCGGTCTTGAAACCTTCATGCGCTCTATACTCTGTCCATTTTTTAAAAGGATCTCCAATATTTATTCAAGTTTTACCACGATTTGAAGCAGGCAAGTTTCAGATATAACGGTATACCCTACCTGTAAAGTCTCTGCATTTTTCTAACAAGCTCCACGACCAGAAACATGAGAACCCTTCAAGTCCTTGATGCGTCATCAGCAGTCGTCGACCTTCCTCATCATCAGAAGAACTCTGCTTTTAAAGGGCCATGTTTCCCTAACACTCCACCCGAGTTAAATAATAATACATGGGCGCCTTTCATGTCACTCAAGGTCACCTTACAGTAGAGTAAAAACAACACAATCAACTACTTAAAAACAAAAACAGCAACAGTAAGGAGTGCATGGTCAGACAGAATGTGCTAATCTAAAAAGGTGTGTTTTGAGCTGTGATTTGAAGGTGGGGAGAGAGTTAATGCCACGGATGGATTGTGGGAGACAGTTCCAGAGACGGGGGGCTGTACGGATGAAAGGCTTGAGACCCCATTGATGAAAGGCGGAAAGGAGGTGTGGTGAGGAGCATGGAGGAGGCAGAACGGAGGGTCCGGGAGGGTGTGTAGGTGTGAAGGAGAGCGGAAAAGTTACGGAGGTGCGAGATTATGGAGAGCCTTGAAGGTGAGAAGGAGAATTTTAAAATCAATGCGGTATTTGACAGGGAGCCAGTGGAGCTGTTGAAGGACAGGAGTGATGTGGTCTATGGAGGGGGTTCTGTTGATGATCCGGGCAGCTGAGTTCTGGACCAGTTGAAGTTTATGGAGTAGCTTCAGAGGTAGACCGGAGAGGAGAGAGTTGCAGTAGGTTACCAGGGTAATGACAAGGATGGTGATGCTGTTGGGTGTGAGAGACGGGCGGAGACGGTTGATGTTGCGCAGGTGGAAATATGCTGATCGAGTGATGTTATGGATGTGCGCTACAAAGGACAGAGTGCTGTCGAGGATGACACCCAGGCTCTTCCACTAAGAATCGGGAAACCCTGTCCTAAAATGTGAAGGTGCAAAACGTAGGGTCATTGCAAAGTGGTAGGGGCAGGTGTAGTGTCTAACATTTCTACAAGGTAGTTAACATTTTAAGACATTATTAGAATAAACTGTACAATAAATACAATTGAAATGTATGTTGATTTTTGACAGCAATGTATCACTGTTTGGTGCGGGTCCTGAGTGGGGGACGAACTTTTCTTAGATACAAGTAGAGGGGGCTCCAAGGAAAAGAGGTCAGGAACAACTGCTTTTAAGAGTTTGATAATCCAGATTTGATATCCTTCAAAGTCTTTATCTGGGTCGGTTGATCCAATCAAATTTTTCTTCTAACAAGCGTGCCCTGAGGATATGGAGCATGCTTTGAAAATGTTAAAGATCACTGCCATGTTTCTGTTGCATTACATTGAGTCATTTTTTTAAAGTTGACTCGAGGCTTGGAAGTCCTTGTGTAAAGTGAAAGTAAAAGGTGCCATTGACTCAACCAAAGTACTTTCATACTGACTGATTGGCAGGAAGTGCAAAAGCCGTACACCTCCCCCCCCCCCCCCCCCCCCCCCCAATAAAGCTAAAAATGCATCTGGAGACAAACCACATGGTCCTTTTTTGTTTTGAACACCATAACTGAACTGTGATCACTTTTATCAATCAAACCATTTGTCACATAAGGTTGAGGACTTGTTGGCTTTGGATTTTCAGCACAATAAACTTGAGATTTAGTGTTATATAATCATATGTTGTAAGATCATTTGCACAGTACAATGTTCTTTTCTACACAAACCTGACACTGTAGAGTTTTCTTAAAATACTTTTTAGCTGTAATCAGGATTTGAATGCAGACAAGGTTAAATTGCTTTTTAAGAACTAGTACCCTTTCTATTGTCACCGTATGGAATCCCAATACAAGTGATTCGGTGCTGTCGCCTTCAACTCTACGATGTATTGACATGAGAGACGGCCCAGCACATGTCAACACGTTAATAGATTTTTTTGCATCCAGCCTGTGGGTGTGAGAGGGGGAAAAAGGGAGATATAAACCCATGGAAAATGGAGCTTAATTAGACTTTCTCAGATAAGGGCTTGAGATATATCGAGTAAGCCGAGGTCTTTCAATAAATTCTCGGGTGTTCCAAACGAGAAGGCAGAAAAACGGAAGCACATCTGATATACTCAATCAAGTGCAATTAATCTCAGCTGCGGGTGAAGGTAAGGGTTGGTTGTAAAGTGCCTCGCACTCCTGGCATCATTACACACTCGGATGCCCACTGACTTTTAAGAGGTGTGCCACGGTGGTCTATTTGTGCATCGGAGCGTGTAGTGTACAAGCAAGGCCAGGGACATTACCCTCGCCGTGTGTCGTGACACTGTAGCCTCATCAAGGTAACCTGCAAGGAGGCAATCTGTGGACGGAGTATATCAGCGCTCTAATTTAAATGTCACCTCTTTTATATTACATTCCCCTGGAAAAAATCTCTCACCTTTTTTTCACACACCCAAATTAATAAGAAGCAGGAAACTAAGCCCTTACCAACCTTTGTAAGATGAATGTTAGAACATTTCCACAAACCACTCGCATACACAAAATGTCATGGAAACAGATTTGTTTTTTTTCTTACATAAACTACACAGGCTGTGGCCCCAATGGTTCCTCTTCTTTCTATTACATTTGTCATGTTCTGGTCTGTGGCACTGAGTGAAGCTTTTCATATTCTCATCTGTACACCATGTGAATATGTCATGTCGCCATGATTGGAACATTTCTATATAAAGCTCCTTCTGCCCAAGAAAAGATTGTCCTCTCAGAAATCTCTGAGACAAAATCAGCTAAAGCCCAACTACATGTTATGTATTTCTTTGATTTTTTTGTATATGTATCTATAAAAAAAATCCCACTCTCCCTTTTTAAGGGGTTTTTGTTTTGTAAAAAATATTGTGTATACCTACTACATACCTTTTTAAAAAAAACCATGTGATTTAAATTAACTAATTTATATTTTCCCTTTGTATCTGTATCCCAGGAAGCATCTAAACCACTTTAGCAGAAGCTAATGCAGTCAGGCTGAGGTGCAGATTTGTCCTTTGGTCTTTTTTTATATTACAATACTTGATCATGGAGTATTATCACTGATGCACTCAAATGTAGACTGTCTGCAAATCAACCAAGGTAATGTATCCTTGATAATAATTAAATTGTTCTAAAGAGTGCAGAACAAGCAGCGCCATCTGGTGTTGAAAAATGAAGCCAATTCAGAAGTGCAAAATCCTGCAATCCGTGGAGTGTCCGCTTGATGCTGGCTGCAGGAACACCGGAGGTCTCATACACATGACTGGCAAAAAGCCGTTTTTACAGCACAAATAAACATGTTT
The DNA here is from genome assembly GCA_020745685.1 of Tautogolabrus adspersus. Lineage (NCBI taxonomy): Eukaryota > Metazoa > Chordata > Actinopteri > Labriformes > Labridae > Tautogolabrus > Tautogolabrus adspersus. The sequence goes on along the minus strand of CM036536.1, from coordinate 4,666,901 downwards.
ACAGCCTGGTACAAAAAACTAAATATGTCTGATTAGTTATTGTCTTCATGGGCACACAATGGGTGGGGGGTGATTTTTTGATTTTATGAACGACACGTGTTATTCATAGTTAGGCGCTAAGCTGACCTGATTGACAGGTGGGCGCGATGTAACGGTTCGTCAAGACGCTTAAAACCCGCCTCAGCTTCGGCTCTCAGTTAGGTTGACTGAAATTTAGTGTGGTGCTTTAACATTACCTACTTCTTCTCTTATGGCGGCTTATTTAGCTCACTTTTTTTGTTTATATTGTCTTAACGTTAACTCTTGTGATCTGAACATACACCTGTGTAAAAACAAAAGAAAAAAGATGTAATTGTTTTGTACTAACTTTCTGTGAAAATGTACTTTCACTGACAAATCATTTCTTTTCTTATATTTCCCTTTTGTCATTTGTTACATGAATTAAAAAGTGAAACTCAATTTAAGATGAATTCTCTCAGGAGGAACAATGGTCTTAAAAAATGAATCAATAACTCATCTTTTTCTAATGTGTCTGAAAACCAATGTCATGTACTGAGTAGATTAAAAGGCTTCCCACTAAAAATCTAAAGTAAATGTGAATATTTACGTTATAAAATAAAGAACAGCATATTACTTGTTACTGTAACCATTATGTTTCACCTCTGTGGTCATGTTTTCTGAACCTTTTTTAAGTTTCAGGAAATAGCGTGCGGCTGTGGTTCAGTTGGTAGAGTCGATCGTCTCTCAACCCGGAAGGTCGGGGGTTTGATCCCCAGCTCCTGCAGTCATATGTCAATGTGCCCTTGGGCAATATGAATGGTATAAGTTACTTCTGATGGTCACTTTACATAGCAGCCTCTGCCATCAGTGTGTGAATGGGTAGGTGTGACATGCGGTGTGAAAGTGCTTCAAATAGCCAGAAGACTAGGAAAGCGCCATACAAGCTCAAGTCCATTTACAAATAAGTCTGGCACACTGTAATTGAAGTTGGTACACTTGAATTCACATGCATTCAAGTCAGCTGGAATCCTATTTTTAGTCCAGCAGTATGTCAAGCGTTAACATGACACCACCACACATTGTGTAGTTTCTCCTCTTAATGAATTCTCCGACGTTATTAGACGGCTCAGTGCTTCTGAGCTCAGCAAACATCCCAAAAGTCACCATGGTACATTTAGAGTTATTACATTTTTTGCATGGACCAGAGGAAAATCTTTCTGCTCTTTTTCTAATGCAATGTATATTAATTTGCTCAGCCGTAAAATCAGATCAAGGATTATGAGAAACGCTGAAACCAATACTTTTCATGAGACATTAACCTCGTGTGTACTAATCACAAATGGTGTTTGTTTCATCAGCACAGTGATGACAAACAGAACCGCAGGGGGACAAAGAGAGGCGGATTAGATAGTCTTTCTTTCACCGTTTCGAGCGCTCATCTTCTTTAGACTTTATTTTGCAGACACGGAATGATTACATCTGCACAGAACAATAACAGGAACAACAATGGAGCTTTATTGTTGATGGAGAAAAAGACTTTGGCTTTCAGGATTTCACAATTGTCAAATCAGCCACCAGGCATATATTAGTCCCTTTGAGGAGCAATTACTCTGAAGCACATCAGACCTGTATTCTTCTCAAATGAGAGGCTGAAGACAATATGACCCAACAGATGAGCAGCAGTTCGGTTCAGATGTCAAGATAAACTGTATGATGTGTCTACGTTATTCTCTTCACAGCTTATTGACTGTTATGATATGCAATATGTTTCCAAGTCTTTGCAAAGAGCCCCAGAACTCGTCCTCAGTGGGTTTCCCCCACACACACACACACATTTTATAGGCTTCCTCTCACTTATGCTGTGCCTTTGAGAGAAAGAAATAGATCCAAGACCTGGAGGACAAAGGGTACCAGTTGTGACTTCATATAAGGGGGAGGAGGGGAGGAGGGGAGGAGAGGGGGGAGACTATAGAGAATGAACAAGTGTTTGGGCAAGTCTCAGGGGGGTGCAGAGCAGAAGCAGAGGTCTTCATAGGTTCAGGGAGGAGAGGGGACAGAGGGAGGCTGGAGGTTGTTGGGAGGGCGATGGAGAAGAGGCTGAGAAACCAGGTTGACGAAGAAGAAAGCGTTGGGTTTAAAAATTCTGAGAAGGAATGAGGACAGCGGTGGTTTGTTTAAAGCCACTGTGTGTTATTATGAAGTGTGATCTTAAAATGATGACAACCTTGTGTTATGGGCGACGATGGGTAACCTTCAACAGAAACTGCACAAATGATGTCAGAAATCAGCCCAGAATCATGAGATAAAACATTAGAGTATTTACGTTGAATACATATATCATTTACATTAAGTGCCAACATGCAGTCATAATGAAGAAAAAAGGTGGAAAGCAGGTTTTTTTCAATCTATCTGAACAGTAATATCTACTGTTTTAAACACCAACCTTGGCTTCAGTTGCAATGTCCCAATCAAATGGCTCCATCCATTCTAATTTCACATTTGGAGGCCTATTACAATTAGGTCACAGCGGTGCGTCGAATGCTTCCCTATTTTTAAGGCTCCTTCTAATGTGTGCCTCCTTCTTCTTTCTCCAGCCAAAGAAGGAGACATCCTGCACCTCCTTCAACATTTCCCAAGATTCATTGCGCACCATTTAATGTAATTTTTTTGTTAACCTTTATTTATAATCAATGTCTGACATTTCAGTTATGAATTGGCAGACATCACAAGATGACAGACGTTACTAAAATAAACAAAAACAACAAAATAGCCTCCGACACACCACTGTCACTTTGTCAATTCTTCTTCAAATGCATAATTCCTAGGATTAAGCCCCCCCCCCATAGATGTAAATATTAATGGACGAAGCCTGAGTGTCACGACAGGGGGCTCCAGAGGCTCATCGGCAGGAAATGCTGTCTCAGCCGGAGGTTGCTGCTTGGTTATGACATTTTAATGTCAAGTTTCATATCGAACACATCCTAAACAATGTCATCTTTGCATTAAAGGTCAGATTATTGGCCAAAAGACACTTAATGACAACAATCATAAAGCCTTGTCAGTCTTTTCCATACCCCTTCAAAGAAAGTGTTACCTTTATGCGTTTCGTACACAATCAAAACTCTAATTTTCTTTTCATTCCTTTGAGCAAGAAGTCTCAAAAATGCTTGAATGTAAACAAGAGTGTTTACATGAAAACAGAGTAAAGGTTGTAGAAATCATATTCTTGTTTGCTCCTTGTCTGACCTTCACTGGCGCCAAACACCAGATTTTTCTCCATCACCCTGCAAAAAAAAAAGTCTGACATGTTTGCCCGAGGCCCATCCCATTTCAAAGGTGGATTTTTGTATGTAGACAACAACCTAGTAATTTCCCTCGGCGCAGCAGCTGAGCACACTCGTCTGTGCGATGACAAACGGAAAGGGTTATCCGGTCCCCTCAGACTACCGCACAAACATCGCTCAGATAAACCTAATTTTGCCCAAGGCTCTCTTCACCTGCTCCAAAACTAGAGCAATAAATTTGCAAATATCTTCAAGAATTCCCACTTCCCCGAGCCTGCAGTAACTATCCCTCCACAGGGGCAGATCCCCTTCCCTTGAGGACTTTGGGAAATATCATTGAGGCCTTCAATATCTTTTTTTTAGGCTCTAACAATTACAAATGTCATGGAAGACAAATCTCAAGCTCCATCAGGGGCCCTGTAGCACTTTTTGGGAAGGGTGACATTGCTGATGTGTTCGCTGTTTATTTATTAATTTTCTACTTTTTTTTTTCTCTTGCAAAACATTATTCATGAATATTAATTTAGCCTCATGGTGGAGACTGTTTGTGGCACTCAGCGGGCTGGAAGAGGCCATGAAACAAATCACACTTGCTAATGTGAAGTTGGCTTTTGTTGAAGGGGACCAGTTGTTGGAATAACTGCTCACTAACAAATTTGACACTTTCTATATAAAAAATAGTCGAATTAACTGAATTCCCAAAAAGCTGTCCGAGTAAAGCTTCATTTTCCAAGTCCTGCAGGAGCTCTGAGCTGACCTAAAGTGGGTTTTTACCCCCAGACTAGAGCTTCTTTTAGATCAGACAGCCAAACTCCAGGTCAGCAGGGATTAATTAGCTTTTTGAAACCCACCCAGCAGATGTCAAGGTAATCTTGGGATGTTGGCTGCAGGGGTCAATGCAATATCTCTAAAGCAGAGGGAACCGGAGCTGATCTCACCAGTGTCCAACACTCTGCCAGGCCAGGCATTAGTCCCAAACAGGCTGAGACCGCTCGGTGCCAACCTCCCAGCTTCATTCAGGCTCCATTAATGGCAGAGCTTTTAATTAGGTCACATTTTTCATGCCTGCAGGAGTCGATGTAACTTTTTTCCCACTGTTTTACATATAACATCGACATAAAGTAATTGTAAAGCAGGATCAGAGTTAATCAACATAAACAAAACTTGCACTCTTTGAGGATTCACACAGTCACACAGTAGCACTTGTCTGTTTTCCCTTGCCCTCTTTTTATCTGAGCTAAGAGGATAACATTGTCCCCTCTGTTCTGGAGCTCTGTGCCAGCATAGGGACCAATTTCTGGCCAAACCTATTATTATTCACTGAAAGGTGAGAAAACACTCAGGTAGGAAAGGCTCTGGGATTAGAGTTGTCAGGGGCCGGAATCAGAAGTGCTTAACTTCTTTGCCTTGTCAAAAAAATGTATGTGGACCATTTTGGGACACGAGCAACACACGTACATAAGCAGATATCACGAACTGGCTCAAAGTAAGTGGCAAAGAGGGGAGGGAAGTCCAAACCAAACTAGCTGGTGGAGGCTTGGGAGGAAGAGAGGAGAGAAAGATGTTAGAGTGGAACCCTCTAACAGGCACATTAACACGCTAGTGCTATGTAAGGCTACTAATCAGCTAATTATTCAGGAGTAATTCTGGGTTCGGTATCTGATTGGAGGGCGACCGACACTACCTCTGAACTACAACCCTAAACAACTTTTAATGACTAGCCTCCTCTACCAAACTTTAATGATAGTTGATGAACAAAGTAAAATGTCTTTGAATAAAGTATTCTGCAGAGTTTTGGATTTTATAAGTAAAACACAATATCTCATTTCCACTTATGTGTACGGAGGCTAGTCAACAGGAAGTCCATCAATTCCTATGGGAATCTCTGTGATATCTAAAGTGCCTGTAAAACTCTTCCCCTCTGTGTGATATGGTTAACAATGTGACTCAAGTACGTTAAGAAAATTGAACTTTTGCGATGGATTTTGGACTGACGTATGCTAGCTCAATTCCTTTGATTCAGTTGCTGATGTCAATTGTTAAATGAGTTTGTCTGATTTAGAATCATTAGTTTACACTTTGTGAATCTGAATGTTTTTCAGCTAAATTATGGTTCAATATTGTATACAGTGAACACACTAAGTTGCCAGTAGGTGTGAATGTGAGTGTGGCTGGTTGTTTGTCTCTATATGTCCGCCCTGTGATTGACTGGCGACCAGTCCAGGGTGTACCCCGCCTAACGCCCAGTGGCAGCTGAGATCAGCTCCAGCCACCTGCAACCCCGAACGGGATAAGCAGTAAAGATAATGGAGGAATTAAAGTCAGATCGCCTTCATCAGTTTGATATGAAGAACAGTCGTACTCTTTATCAGTTTGATCTCTAAATCCATATTCCAAACTACTGAATCGTATAAAGAGGCAAGAAGATCCACACACCAGGGAGCTCCCATTGAAGGATTTATTCAAGTAACAAGTGAGGAGCCAACATGCTCTTCCCCAAACTACTGAATTGCAAAAAAATAGGTCAAATACCCTCTCCCCAATGGCTACAGGTAGTTTTTATCCATCCAGTATTTATCCAATATGCAAGTGGAAAGGAAGCGTAAGACCCATGGAGGCTGATAAAGTAGTTTGTTTAGGTTCTGAATTGAAAGGAGGAATTTCTAGTCAAAGCCAAACGGCCAAATTTGGATAAACAAAACTTCCGAGTCAGGTACAACCCTAGAAAATCTATTGTGTCTCTGCATGTAGAGCGGACGATAAAGGGGTGAAAGGATGACCTTACTGTTGAGAATCTGCGACCTGCTTTGGAGCTGCCCAGCGTTAATGAGCCAAAAAAATCAGCCATGCAGAATGCTTCCATGGGAGCATCAGTCTGTTGCCCATAACCGTGGGTATGCATGTTGCTTTATAAGCAGAGCGAGAATGCTGGTCTCATCAATTTCAGCAATTAATATGTTAAAGTAACGTTGGTGTTGAGCATTTATTTCTGTAACAGCCCAATAAAGAGCTCTGAGTTCAAAGTGCCTCATATAAATACTTATTTTTTCTCTTTATGTTATTGCATATGTGTCTGGTTATGAGTCATACTCTGCACTGCAATACTATTTTCAGTGTACCAGGGTATCTGAGAAATGCCACCCATATTTCTTCAGACTTAGTGCTGAACACAGCAAAGCTTTCTGGAAGAACCTGCAGGCTGAGGGCTGAATAGCTGAACTCTTGTCTTCTACAATTACAACAGACTGTCATTCGAACAGATGACGGTAATTGTGTCCAAGTTCAGGAATAATCTTCTCGCTTAAGTATTATGTGAAATAGCATTATCATTTCTGTCACAACTCAGGTTCAGTGAGCTTGACAGACATATAAATATCCTGATGAAAGAATATGCAGTCTGTAAATCAGCGGTGATGGCAATGGTGAATGTGTGTAGTGTTGTGGAGGCTAAACAAAGACCAAAACCAAAGTAAGCGTTGACAAGAGAGAGATATAGAGACTGAGAACCCAGATTAAATACTCCTGCCCGGCCTGCCCAGGTGCATGACATCAAATTAACCGGCTCCGCCCCTTACTACCTGAAGGCAACCTGAGTAGGGAGAGATACAAGGCAGTAGGAGGAGTAGTGACACAGTCAGGGGTCGTCACATTTCTAAGATAGAGAGGAATTTTGTTCCCTTCAGGCTTACCACAAAACTGACAGCTTCTAAGTCCATAGCATAGCTCAGTGTACTATTGGAAAGTACGAGGTGGCACCTGAATCCAGAGACACTGACCAGAGCCACTGCAAACCTGTTACTTCACTTCCTGTTGCTACATAACGTGATTATGTTAATTCAAGGCAAGTAATAGATTAATTTGTGAGCACAAATTGCATATTAGTGGGAATGTAATACCAATTTGTGCACCCACATTAGCTACTCATGCGTATAAATAAACAACCCTTACACCCAAATTAGGGATTTGAGGTTAGCATTTCCTAATGATTAAATATTTTGCTCCTGATATCTGCTAAGCTCCACAGAAGGAGGGAAGGTTTTGCTGGTTTGATGAAACCATTGGTAGGTTAAGTCGCACGACACCACCAGTTAGATCTAGCTTTCTAAACCCTGGTTATGCTTAGGGGATGTGAATAGTATCAAGAGATGGTTTTAAAACGAAGGTCACTTGTGTCAATTTCAAATCATGCACTGGAATAACTACACACACACATTTAAACTACAACACAACAACACCTAGACCTACTAAGGCTGGTGTGAGTAATGTACTTGAGTCCGGACTCGAGTCGGACTGGACTGGCGTGTGTTCACCTGTTTGCACGTTCATGTTTCGTCTTGTTCAGGAACAGTTCATGTGTTGTGGTGATGTGTAGATAGCAGTCGTATCACTGTGGATTGAGCTATCAGGGACATAAAATCTAAAGTTCTGATTAATAGTGAGTAGTTTGCAGGTAATTTTGAGTCTATTGGAGACTGGCTGCAGCCGACCCACCATTGCAGAATCAATCAGTGCATTACATGAAGTTAATTAATCTAGGTTCGGGAGCAAGACTACGCCCAAACCACAGCTTCTGAGCTCCACTCCACCCTGTTTGTCTCAGTTTATCGACCCACCCTCCCTTCCCTTCCTCTCCTCCATTCTCCCTCCTTCCTCATCGCTTCATCTTGTTCGTCTAATTCTAGGCTCAGCTCGGGCAGAATTACGCTCGAGTCTCCCTCTGCCCTACAGTCAGTCCATCCTTCCAGACCAGCCGACTGACAACATGCTCTTCCATCACAATCATTACCTTAACATACATTCATATGATCTATCATTCAATATGTAAAACGCATATGGTTGTGGTGTGGTCCTTGCTAGTAAATGCACACATGAAAACTAAGAACTCAAGACTCGACTCAAACTCAAAACTCGACTTGAATCCCCAAACTTTCAGTCCAGCACTGGAAAGTAGGAATATGTCTGTGTTTGTCAAATATACGGACAGCAAAACCTTATTCGAAACTTGATCTTTTATTCTACTTTGAGATCTCACCACTGACAGAATGAGATCTTGAAAACATCAGATCCAAATACCCACTTGAAAATGTGTACAGCCACTGAATCCATGAAAGATATGTTTTTCTGATCTTTTTATATTTTGAAGTGCAACTTTAATTTGCAGTTGTGCCGATGGATGGGGGGTGGTTAACAGGTGTGTATTATCCAATAGGAACCCATTGCTAACTTGAATTATTGCACTTGCAACAGATCAAACTGCTGCACAGTATGTCATGTTAGCGCTTCTGACATACCAGTGAACATGTTCTCCCTTCACATGAATATCCATCTGTCATGCTAGTTCATTTCAGACAAGTCAGTACTGCAGATCAGTTGAATTTAAATAATACATCAGAAGTAGGAAATAATCACATGCGGAAAATGAACTTGTTGACGTTTTAGACAAACCGGAAGGAAGGGAGTTCAACCTCAATGTAGGTCATTGAGTTTCCGGTCTCCGTGAAGTCAATCATCCTTTAAAAACCGCTGTATCTGGGGCAGCTTCCAGTCAAAATGAGACGTGTTTTTGAACTGTAAAAAAAAACCTGTCATGGCGGGAAGAAGCGATGATTGAACTTTGATTAGAGTGTTAAGGTCGTAGATTTCAAAAATGTGTCAGCGGAAGGCAAATATAGCGACAAGAGTCAAAGTTGTCTTAAACAAACCTAAATATACTTACAGAATATTCTTTCTCAAAGTTATTTCTGTGAACATTTTTATCCTTGCGTGTTTCTTTCTAACATATACAGGATCTGTATGTTTCACCTTGCATCAATAAGAAACTGGTGCTGTCTTTATTAGAACTGTGGGAGAGGGAGAAGATTAGAAAGGGAGTTAGAGCTTTCATATATAACGTTGTTTTGCAGGACATGCTGTGTGGGTTGATGATGTGAAGTATTACATGATTTAGTCATGCAGCTTAATACATAGTGTTCTATTGATGATGTCAATACCTTCAGGTCGATGCAGAACAGAAGCGCCATGCACATTTAAACTGGAGCCCAAGCAATTAGGACTTTTGCATGATTTAACCGAGGTTTCCTACAATTCACTTAGCAGACGCTTTTATCCAAAGCGACGTACATCAGACAGGAAAGTACAACACAAGCAAGGATGTAGAAAAAAGGAAACAATGTCAGTAAGTGCAAACGAACAGCTTTAAGTCCGATTGGACACACAGGTGCTGACAGGCAATGCACAGAGGCAAAGCACAACATTGACGGCAGTTCTTAAGAGCTCTAGCCAGTATAGAAATCATCTTCAAAGTCCTCGTTATCAAACAAAAACATCGTCATTTCCATCATCATCATCATCTATCGAGACCATCGTTATCTTCATCATAAAGGTCGTAGGTATTCTTGAAAGACCTGGGTCTTTAGTTTTTTCTTAAAAGTGCAAAGGGACTCTGAAAGTCCCTGCACTTTGCAGATCAAATGGTTTCCTCAGACTTTCAGACTGATTGGGAAAAAAAAACGATTCTGCCTTTGATTAAAAATGTTTCTTCCCATTATTTATCCGAGAAGGACCCCTTATCCCAACTCTAACTCAGCCCCCCCCAGAAAGTTTGCTTGCATGACGCCCCTGATGCAGAAAGAGTGCAATAACGTGCATTAAAAAAAGATTTCACTTCTGTCATTAAAACACAGTTTTTCCTGAAGACTTCTTTCTGTGGGTTACAAAAGAACACACTTTCTTATATCTATTATTTTTCCTAAGCTGTACCCTCTTTAGGGATTTCGTTTATCTTACTATTTGAAATAAAGGAAGAGAGTTAAATCCTAAAACTGGACCAAAATGAACTGATGGAGAGGACGAAGGGAGATGAGAGTATTGGTCCTTGCAGAGAATTTTTCCTTTTTTCCTGTTCCCTTCCACATGGCTGCAGAGGTCTAGGTCGTTATGAGAAAAAAGCTTAGTAAGAGCTGCTATAGAGATTCACCGTCTTGCTCGAGGACACTTCAAGGTCCTGGATGGTAGAAAGAAAGCTTAGCTGCACACCGTGGAACTCCTGCGGCCCAGAGTCATGATAAACGGGGTGTTGATGTACGGGGGGTGATTTTTGCAGCTCGTTTTGATTGTGAAAAGATACGTGTTATCCAGAGTTAGGTGCGTAGCTGACATGATTGACAGGTGAGCGCGATGTAACGGTTTGTCAGGAGGCTTAAAACCCGCCTCAGCTCCAGCTCTCAGTCTGTTGTTAGGTTGACTGAAAGTTAGGCTGAGACAGGATTTCCAGCATGGCGGCTGCTGCTGATGATCCTCCAGATTCTCCTCTCGTAACAGATGGGTGACGTCAGTCATGCTTTGCCAATTAATATTTACAGTCTGTGGAAAAACCATTGAAAATCAATAAATAATTTCCAATTTCTCATTTGAATGGTTACTGTTCCAATTTTGGTTTTGCCATCATAGAGTTTCTCAGTCTGTTTTGTACCCAATCAATCACATAGAACAGGCGTCGGCAACTGGTGGCCCCCGGGCCAGGAATAATATCTGGCTCGCAAGATACTGTAATTTGACTGACTTTTATTTTATTTTCCTAACATCAACAACACCATGACGATCAGTGACATACACGCACATTCTACCACGGATCACAGTGTGAGCAGTGCTGCAGACTGGACAGTGCCTGGTGCTGAAACAAAGCACCGTCACGGCAGCAGCAGTTATCACCAGAATCACCTCCTTTGCCTACAACAAGAATGCATGTCACTTTTACCGAAGTGGAGTTTTTTCCTCGAGTCGATTCCTTTGTGGGGTTTTTTTGGCATTCATTGAGGAGAAGTTCGACTCGCACAGTCTATCAACACATACTGTAGACGAGCTGCCCAAGTCCGGCCTGTGTTCATAAATTTGCAGAGAGAGAGAATGAATGAATACGCTGCACAGACAAAGATCTCACTGAGCTCACAGATTTATAAACTGTGTGCATGGATTCCAAATACAAATCTGTGCACACAGTTTAGTAAATGTCCACACAAATTGAAGATTGGTACGCAGTGAACCACAAACAATGGGTACGAATTTGCAAACACTTTTTCATTTTTTTTCTTAACTGAACCTTTGGAGGCTCAGTGCAATACAACAAGCTTCAAATGTCCCTTGCGACTCTGTTATCACAACAGGTGAGCATCCTGTGGGGAGGTTTGTTATCAAGACGCAACAAAACCAAGAGTAGAATCACATCAGAGAGAGAGAGAGAGAGAGAGAGAGAGAGAGAGAGAAAGGTTCCCTCCCGTCAATGCATCGATCGAGGGGCAACGGTCATGTCAAAACTGAAGTCTCTGATGCTGGTGTGTTAAAAAAAAAGCAGTCAGTCCTTCTCAGATTACACCTGAAACACATGTTGGCTATTCTTTTGGTTAACAAAAAGTATGATATCACTCAAATAGGCCAATAATGAACTTACAGGTATTAAAATCTCACACGTGCATTGATGAATAAAGACACACAATTGTAATATTTTATGCATACCCAGAGACCTTCACACCGGTGGCTTTTTGTTTCTGAATAACAGTCTGTTCCAGCTGCATTCTTTTAATAAATCCACTTCATAAATGAACCTCTGATTATGTTCTGGCTATCTAGCTGCTTAGAAAAATGTTTGCTCGAAGCCAACTTACTTGCCGACCCCTGACGTAGTGGGATTAATTGAATTTGCATTTTCATCCCAGAAGACTCCCCCAATACTTGATCTATTTAGTGAATATATCATGAAACGTCATTTAAAGCCTTTGAAACACAATAAAGCAACTAGTACATTTCAACATCAACATCTTTAGGAGGCTCATCAGACATGCCAATGAGATACTGCTTCATCAGTTGATGATAAATGGATGGTGTGTGGTTCCCTTTTGTACATGACACACTGTGTTTTTTGATTAAATTCATTGGTGCACTTAAGCACCAGAACATATAAGATTACATCCCATGTAAGCCAGAAAAATTCAATTACAATAAATCCAATGTAAATGAAAAAAAAAGAAAAGAAAGTGCATGTAACGACAGCTAGTGAAAGTACGAGGACAGAATATTAATGCAGAAGCATCTCTGAGGAGCGTAGGAGCAATGCTGCTGTATTCTTCTTCATTATCTCTTAAAGGCAGCAGAGGCGTCACTGTAGCTGCGTTTTGTCTCCCTTCAGGGACTATTTACCTCCGCCTTAATTTCCTTGTTTTTGCTAATTCTTTGCAAGTTTTTTGGGGGGATGTGATGGCTTTGCTGTTTATGAATAACATCACAGGGAGGTGTTTAATTTACAAATGTAGCAGCCTTCACCTCCTAGAGAAAGTCATTTCAATATGAAGACAGAAACAAAACAGTGAATATTCAAATCTTTTTCTTATCGTCATCCTGTTTTTCTTGTACGAGTAAATATTTCAAATTGTTGCTCATGATCTAAAGTGTGTTTCTGTGCTTTCACTATCGGCGTTGTATGTCTCATTACAAATTATGCATAAAACAAGCAGCCATCTTCTTGCATGGTGGGATTTAATTGAGTGGATATTATTGCAAGAGACAGGACACTGTGGTGAGGATGTTCACAAGAGTTCCGAGCTGAGAAATAGACGACACAGTCCCTGAATATTTAATGACCGTCACATTACCCCAGCCTGATCAAATGATCAGATTTGCACTTGTTTTTATTCACTCAGTCTGTGCATAATGCTCCTCTCTTATTCGAGAGAGGGGATTCTCTGTGAATTTGCATGAATGCTCAGAGTTGAGCTGGGGATGTTCTCGGCGAGCGTAGATGGAATTTGATGTTTGTGTGTGCGTGTTGGTGTGTGTGGGAGATGCAGGTGAAACAACAAGAATAAAGACAAGCGCCAAACTGCAAAGTGTATTTTTAGAAAATGACTTTTCATCATTAAATAATCTCTCCTCTAATCTCTCCTCTATCAAGAAAATCCTTCAAGGCTCCAGAAGAGATTTTGTAGGCTTTTCAGCAGTTTATCATCAGTTCCTGCCGAGTGCCTCTCAAAAAATATATAGTGATCAAAACATGATGGATAGCTTTCACATTAGGCCTCATCTGCAGTCCCTCTCGGCAGCACCCACAGAGGTATTCATTCACACTCGGCTTTGTGGGCGTAAAATGTGAATGTATGTAGCCATGCAATCTGTCAGGCTTGTTCATGGCACGCTGGGGAGCAATTTACTTTAATCAGGCTTCAACAGGGTCAGTAATTCTAAAAGCAATCACAATACTCCAGACATTCTGACATTCAATGTACACTTGGCAGCTCACGTTTCCCCGAGAACGTTTGTTTTGATGATACTAATGAGAAGAATTGGATGTCTTTCAACAGACAAATTAGCCAATAAACATCGTTCATTACAAGTTTGACTTTTGTTTAATATATTTTAAGAAGGTTATAAGTAAGGGTTGGCAGAACCCATGCTCACATTGAATATCCCTATTGCAGTTCAGTAGGGTTCTAAATTTAATTCCCAAAGCCAACATTGAGCATGCTTTCTCTACTTCATGCTGAGAGGTGAGAAGTTTGCAGAGCTCATGGAAGGAGGTTGTGGGAGCAGATGGGCGTGCATGGTATTGAATGTTAATGCAGGAGAGTGGAGTACACCTTCCAGTGTGACCAGACAGAAAACGAAGCAGATATTGCATTGCTGAAGGGATCATGCTTGTCAATTCACAATTAGAGATGCACCGATCCACTTTTTTTCAGTTCTGATCCGATTCCGATACATATGTACCGATACCGATATTTTTCATATCATAACTAATAGTGTTATTGTTGTTGTTGGTATTATGTGGAAGGCTAACAAAGCTGTAGTAAACCTGGCATTGCATTGCATTGTGCAGGCTTCACATACAAACAGGAAGCAGCAACAACTGTCAGGTTTTTCAAATTAAATCTTTTTAACTGAAGTGCAGGAATTGTACTTTTGATCCTATAGAAGGAGCTGTTCCATCTCGCCTGAATGTTGACATGGAATGGAGACAATTTGTGGACACTTCTTACAGTTCAGTCTGAATGTCGTCAATGTTAGACTGTGCGAGCTAAGAATGTTTAAAGTGCACAATCATATTTCCTGATCAGTGACGAGGAACGGCGCCATCAGTCCGATATCCGATACGTAAATTACTTCAAAATCTGACCCGATACCGATATAAGATCGGATCAGTCCCATCTCTATGCAGAATACACAAACATTCACTTTCCTAGATAGGTCATTGAGTGAAGTGCCATCATGTTTAGGTTCTACAAATCCCTCTGGAGCCACGCAGCTTGTGTTTTGTATTTTCTTCAATGCTTTCTCCAGTAACTTCGCCTGAATGATTGAAATACCACTTTTTTCTGTTTAACTCATTCTTTGTCTGTAATTGTGTAATGTATTCTAATTCATAATAGTGACTTCAGATTAAAAAACATTTAAATAAAAATGTTAAAAAAATGCGTGCAAGGAATCTTTGGCTATGTTTGGCCAGCAATGATGCACTGAGCCGATCCTTCGTTGGCCTGGAAAGAAGGACGCACTTGTCAGCCGCATTTGAAGGAGCCTTAAAAATGGGACAGCCTTTGACCCGCAGCTGTAACATATCCTGTCTTCGAATGTGCCCTTTGAAGGATGTAGTCCTTAAAGTGGGCTACAGTAAACTGTAGTTAACACCCATCAAGAGTGATTCTGAGCAGTCAAATTCGAAACATCTTCTCTGCAGCGTCCATGTTTCCAAGTTACTTCAAAAAACTTGTGAACATACGGAGTTCAGAAGAATGATTTCTCAATTTGGGAAATGGGACCCCCCAACGAGCATGTGAATGCAGGGTAGGATCCTTTAAATGGGAAAGCATTGTGCTACAATAATGGTGCTGTTTCTAAATATGAATGTATCCGGGGTTTTTTACCAGTCCTACAAACTGCTACCATTTGTTTTGAAAAAAAAAGTATTTGTTTTCTGGTACCTCCCAGTGACCTGCCACAAAATGCCTACATTCATCGTTAAATGAGCATTTGTCCTTCACACCCTGCCATGTGAACACAGCCGCTGCCTCTGATCATGTATGAAACCTGAGCTTTCCATTACAAATGTATTCAACTGTGGCTTTGATGGGAAATCACACAACTGTTTCCCCAAGCTCCCCAGGGCTTTGATCCTGATGTATATGGTTGTTTTCACACCTATAACTAGTTTGCTTTGTTCTGATTCAGACGATTAAATTATTCATTCTTGCATTTTCTCGTTGGGTTGTTATGTGTTCACACTGTTATATTGTGTAGCGGCCCACAGCACACACCAACACAGGAAAGTCCATAATGTCATTATTTCATAGCCTCCTTTCCCCACTGTATAGGTAAACAATTGCCATGGGTACTTGTCACTCTTTGCATCATGGGATACCTCCAAGATGCTAGTTAAGCTACCAACAAAATGAACTATGGGCTGACTTACAGCATTCCAGGGTCAATAATCTAATTGATATTCGGGCAGGTGAGCAGATCTGTCAAATGCTTTTTTATAACTGGTATTCGAAATTGCTAATTATTGCATGTTTACCACGACTGCTGCTGCTGCTGCTTATAGCCTACCACTTTAACTGGAGTGTGATGAGTCAACCACGGCCTGCTCCGACCTCCACCTCAGCGGCAAGGAATGTGTGGACAACAGGAATGAGAGAGTTAGGATTTTTGTTCTGGAAGACGGTCGATTGTGTTCTCACTGTAAACGAACCACCCCAGGCTTTGATTGGATGCAAGCTGAGACCAACTCTTCCAGGCAATTTGTTTTGTTCCACATCAGAGTACGATTGCTGTGTTCACATCTGTCCAAAAGGACCGGGCCAATGGGGCCAACACCCCCTTGTCTTGGAACAACTTCTCCAAACGATCCAGGTGTGAAGACAGTTACAAAATTGCCCAAAAAAAAACAAAAAATATTTGCAGCTTTAGCTTCTCAAATCCGAAGAATCTCACCTTAAGCTTGAAGCATATTCAGTGGTAATTTTGCTCATATCTTTCTATACAAAATAAATGAATGAGTAATGACCAAATGATGAATGAATGTTTAGCTGCAGTTCTGTGGTGAAACTGGATTCAGTATCTGCAGGGCTGTTTTTCCCTGCTTTCTTTGTACATTTGTCTTGTGTCTATTTTTGTGTGTGCCTCTACTGTATGTGTACTGTGTGAGAAGTCTTTGTTTACATCTGTTCCGGTGCGCCGGGTTCATTGTGTGAGAGCATTTATTCGATAAAGGCTTAGGGGGATTTGAGATGAATCTTGTTTCTCTGTCGTTTTCTGCTGCCTGTTTGATTTTTGGTATGAAAGCTGAAGATGAAGATTAGAGAAAAGCTGCGCGACCTTAGAAAGCATGTGTTTGGACTGTCTCAGGCCTGTGCTCCTTCCATTTGACCTCTCTACTGATTTATTAATGACTCAATCAGACCCTGTGACTATTCAAATTCAGGGGCGATGTATCTGTAATCACTGAAATTAACTTCTCCTTCGGTTACAGAATCCTATCAAGGTTTGACCCTGAAGCCTTTTGATTCAGGGGTTTCTTTGGTTCTGTTGGTTCTTTATTCAACATCCTCCTACAGACCTGCTGCACAACTGTGTCCCATTAAAACATACGATTTACATTTAAGAAATTCAGAATTTGTTCCTTACTCGGCTCTCACACACTCAAAATAACCTTGCACCTTTTCTAAGGCCGGGCATTTTTTTATGAAGAGGTCCAAAAAGTCAGCAAAAAGTGTTTGACCTGTGAAAGAAAAGCAAGTGTTTTATGCTCTGTCTGTTTGACTGTCCAAAGCCTATGCCTGCCTGCACAGGTATCTATTGTCTTTGACTGTAGCATAGTAAAGCCTGCAGTAAATCTTCCTTGAAATAAGTCTCTTTAAACCAAACAGAATGTAATTTAGCTACATTCGTCTTGAAAGGATCTGCAGGATTCCCTGCAGGAGACACTAACACTGTACCTGTTTGTGTCAGATTGATAGTCATTACATAAGTTACATGATATCCTGCTGTTTGGCTTATCAGATGGAGCTGCAAGCTAACACATTACCAAGAACAGTGGTGTCCTGATCAATATTCACTCTGCGTCCCGCACCGCTACCAAACAGATGGCTTTGCTGCTCTTTTTGCATAAACCCACAAGATATGGTTACACTTCTTGCATACAAAACACGATGTAGGCTCCAATAATGGAGTGTCACTCTGCATAATGTCCACATTTCTGATGGATTTGGGCTCATAATGGATTCTTAATTAATGCTTGTAGGTTTTTGAAAGGCGCCAGTGACTGCACAGATGATAAGGCTCTCAAACCACCCTGCACTCTCACTTTTTTTTCTTTTAGGAATCAGTGGACTTGAACATGATGATGATGGCGATGATGATAACAGCTCTATTTAGATTCCTGTGCGTCTGTGCAGCCACCAGCCTGCCACACATCCATCTGTGGTGTTCTAATATTCTCGAACGTGGGCTGAGAGCGTCATTTGTCTTAAGTGTCAAAGGCACTTGACATTACGGGCCCTACAGCTCGCATCTCAAAGAGAGGTTGTCAGGAATCTGCCAGGCGATTTGAAGCCATCTGAGACAGGCCTGATCCGTCATGAGTCTCTTCTCTGTGCACTCTTAAGTTAACCACTGCAATGACTGTTGAGAAACTTGAGCTGAGGCCTGAGAACCAAACCTTTTACTGTAAAAAGTCGCCAGGCTGCAGCATGCTGGATTGAGCAGATTATTCACCGATTCCTGCTGAATTATGGGCTCTGGCAAGCTGAGCAATTCATCCAAAGCCAGTTCAAAGGTTCTGATCGGCGATAGTAAGAGACAGAGAAGCAATTATATAAGCTTTGAAAAAACCTTTATGTAAGTCTCTTATAGACTCAAAATTAAATAATTGTGCATACTTCCTGAACCACATGATTTCTTGATCTTCATACCTTAAAAATTGGGAAATATTGAATATAAATAGGGCTGTCAAACAATTATATTTTTAATCAAGATTAATCACTGAATTTGAATAGTTAATTACATTAATCACATTTAGCATTTTTAGAACCGTTTATAAGTCTATATTAACAACGTAAAGCAATTCTGACCAGTGCTTGTCCTTTGTCCTTCTCCTTGTTCTGGGTCCGCAGAGCCTTCACCTCCTCGACCAGGTCTAGGATGCTTTATTGCTGCAGCCTGAGATCAGAAAACTCCTCTATCAGGAAGTCGAGCGACTTCTTAACCACATCACCTTCCTCCGACGGGATCTTCTTCGGACCCATTAAGTCCGGTTTCGCTTGTTGTTTTTAGCACAATCAGCTGTTAGCGCAGTGGCTAGTTAGCTAGTCGGCTCCGCACCCGTTTGGCGTCTAATACCAGGCAGGGATCAAACTGAGGTCTTAACAGAATATACAGTGTCCGTTATCCAAAATGAGTGGTCAGGAATTCCAAACAGTTGTTAAAAAAAGCCTAACCCAATGTCACAGTGAATTTATTTGGTTCCCAAGTCAAGGCAAATAAATGTTTTAATTATTTAACTTTTAGGTGTATCATTAAATAAGTGCTGCACTGCTACCCCAGTGTGGTCTGAAACCATGACCTAAAGGTAGAAGACAGCTTCCAAGTACATTATTCTGTGAAATACAGTGTTGATTATTTTTTTCAAAGGATAGCACTGTTACTATTAATGTTGCTATTTGCAGACGGGCCACATCATTTCTTGATTTCCATATGTCAGAATTGTTCTTTAAGAAAAAAGAAATGACAAATGCATGCAAGTATTCCTTTTTGTTCATGTACTTGTTTTCTGTTGAAACTAGTCTAGAAGGAAAACATGCACTGCTGCTATGTCGGATGAATGTCTCAGCAATGATTTATTTCCACCAGTTCCCATAGCGTCACCATTCTGTCAAACTCGCTCTGATCAAGGAGCAATTTCAGCAGATACACTAGAAAGGCCTTTTTGATTTAGTTTTTGACATTTTTGCCAATATGTCTGACATGCAATATATGCAAATTGAACTTCTCTAATAAGCATCTTCTTTGGTTCAATTGGTTCAGACCTTTTTTTTCTTCTCATCTGACAGTCCGCGCTTCTAATTTTGGTCATGAAAATAGCCTTATTATTTTCCTGATAAGGGCATGCCTATTGAGATGTCACTATTCTCTTCTCGTTGAGCAATCACCCCATCCGTTCAATTTGAATTCAAAATATCATTCTCACTTCTCGGGGGAGATTGTTACCTCTCTGCAGCATGTTGCAGGCACACAGACAGCCATACGCTCACACTCAAGCACCTCATCATTGTCATCTCCAATAAGACTTAAATGATGGATGATTTTGTATTCAAGGCCAAATAGGAACACTGAGTTCTCTCACCCAGCTCCTCCAAGTTTTTGGCTCCCTGCTCTGCCAGGAGGCGTAGAGAACACTTTGCATCAATATATGCTGCTCATATTTTCCTCTCTGAATATAAAACAAGGGGTAAGTCAGCTTCAGGTCATTGGAAGGCGAGGCTCTATGGTGTATATACTGTATGTGCTTTTTGTTGAAGCATTAGCACCACAACTGCAGTTCCTTAAGTAGCCACTTGAGGCTCGCTCCAAAAATGAGTTGATCTGCATTAGATCCCATAATAAAGTACCCAACTTCAGAGAGGAATGAAACATGTTTATGTCCCGGAAGGACTGAAAAGTTTGGGTCTGTGACTCACTTTGATGTCCATGGGGGGTGGGAGGTCAAATCTTACTCGTTGGTTAAAATTCTATTAAATCCTTAAAGTTCTGCAGATAGTCAGCGGCATGGCGGCTGTGATTGACAAGCAGATGCTGCTGCTAGGTGCTGACTCACCTAAATCAGATACATAACTTAACCTCTAGTTTGTTGTTGATGCCTCTTTGATATTTTCAAAGCAGATCTAGGACATATATAATATAGGTTGCTTTGAGGTTTATTGTCCTTATACCCTGGATCCCCATTAGTTGCTACCATAGCAGCAACTAGTCCTCCTGGGGTCCACTCAGGTGACAACAATACATATGATTCACAATCAAGAGACAGTTGAATCATCACATGGTATGTCTTACCCAAATAACCCGGTTTACTTTCGTATTAATCGTCTCCAGTTCTAAATAAACAATACAATAGAAAATAATATAGTTATCATTTACTTACCAATTTTTGAAGATGTTTTTCAAAGACTGTTTTTTACTGGTAGAGCTTTTCATGGCAGACATGGCAACATATT
Source organism: Tautogolabrus adspersus (assembly GCA_020745685.1). Lineage (NCBI taxonomy): Eukaryota > Metazoa > Chordata > Actinopteri > Labriformes > Labridae > Tautogolabrus > Tautogolabrus adspersus. Next base: position 4,646,365 of record CM036536.1, on the reverse strand, counting down.
CCATTGAGTGTTAGCGCTGTACAAAACAGTTTTCTGTATAGCACCTGTTCTAGTCACAGGAACTACAACATGCATGTGAAACCTGACTGGTGTCTGTTGACATATGAGAACTTTGAGTATAGGCTTTTTACGTTTTTCATTGTGCATATTTAATTAAAAAAAAGGCAAGGAGATTGCTTAACAGTTTATCCTCCACTTTTAGCCATGAAAGAGCATGATGCATGCCATTGATGCTTATCCACGATGAAAAGTGCACAGCCAGACGTGCAGCTTTATTCTGGAGTTGGAGCTTGTGCAGGTCTTTCTTTCACCCTCTTTCTTGTGTTTTTCCCCCTACAATTTAAATTCTCCCTATTGTTATTGATGTTAAACTGTATCTTACTGTTACATCCCTAATGCATGGATTTCTTTTACCCTGTGCAGGGAACTCGGGTTTGTTCTTGGCTTTTCCCAACAGGAAATGAGGCTGGCAGTAGTGATGTAAAGAAGGATTGTTTTTAAGTCTCTCTGTGACAGGAGAAGCGTAGGGGGATCAAGTAGTGAGTTTGTAGACTTCCTCAAGCTCTCTTAGCTCCTTAAGTCTGACAAATGAACAGTTCTTGTTAGCTACCATCACAATTACAATCTCATTCTGTGGGAAACCATATAGCTGACTAGCTCATTAGCCAGCTAATGAATTAGCCACAGGCATAGACTGTTTGCCAAAACCTCGCTCCTCTCCAGCACCACCAAGTCATCCAAATGTTGTCACGTTTGGCTCTTTAAAACCAATATAAGGCCAATTCTAGGCTTTAAAAAGGTAGCAGGGAAAAAACTAATGGGTAACGTTCCAATGGTTAAGTCCAATATTCATGCAGTCTAGGATTGAAGATTAAACAACCCCAAGATGGTCATTGGAGGAACAGGTTGGAAGACATGTAACTCTGCCATATGCACTTATTCCAGTCCCTGCGTTCTCTCTATAGGTGTGTTCTCCCTGAGAGGCTGACAAATGAACAACACCAATGCAGATCTGAAGAACTGTTGCCGAGCAGCTGCACTGTGAAATTGATATTAATTGCAATTGATTATTCAATCTGGGACACATGGGTCATTAATTTCTAATCTCTCCTTTCAATCAATAAAACATCCCTCTCTCTAAAGCACCTTTTACAGCATTTGACTCTTGTTTATGAAGAAAAAGGATTACTATGATAGCATTCTATAATTAAAGCGGAGGCCTCCCCGCCTCTTCTATCGAAGAAAGTCGTTCAGCGAAAAGAAAAAGGGGGAGAGTTAAGGTGAGGTTGGGTCGCTCCTTGTTGGAAAGTTTGCACTTTTTTTTTACTTCTTTGTTTTGTTTGGGTCTGTATATCTCTCATTAAATAACTGGCTTCATGTCATTTGTATTGAGTTGGAAAAGGCAACAAGGTCCATGAGATGATCTATAGAAGGCTGTCAGGTCATTTGACACACTTCGCCAGTCATGCAGAGGCACCACGCTTGAGATCGTTGGTCTATTCAAAAGTGATTTAATCAAATCAGGACAGATCCACTGTAGCAGCATATTTTAGTCCACTCTGCATTTAATCTTTATATTTTTGTTTATTATTGATCTGCATCCAATTCTTCTTTTGACGTAGAGAAATGACAGATTCATTTGTGTTCAATTTACATTTTTCATACCAGTAGTATACCCAAATGCAATGTGTACTGATGCCTTTATAACTGCTTCTAAATTTAATACTACTGGCAATCACTTCATAATACAGGGACAGCTGGTATATATGGGCTTGCAGGACTAAGCCCTCCCATTCCTATACAATGACATGAGATCATTATTCTTCACATAACTTACAACACGTTGATTTAAATGTCCGGGAACCTAGATCAGCAACCAAACATAATAGTTACAAGAAACATGCACAAGACCTATGGGCTGCTTTTTGCCCATTTAGAGTTAGCATCCCCGTCCATTCACTTCTGTAGGGGAAATGAGTGACAGGTGTACTTATTCATGATTCAGCCATAGGGTTTGGGTTAGCCACAGCCCTTCATACTTTGACCAATGACACAGCTGTAGAGTTACAGACTGTACAGCTGCATATACACTAACTGTGATTATCTTAACTTGAGTAATGGTCAACATTAACATTCTTTAATAAAATAAATTGCTTGTAAAAATAAGTTGCTGTGAAAAGCAATGCTAATTATGTTAGCTAGTAAATGGAAATTGCCATTATATGTTGGCATCAAGCTAACAAACCTGAGATATACATTCTGGTGCATCTGTGAGAAATAACTCTCCACCACTGATGATATGATTCATTTTAGTGTTAACATTGGTTTGCAAATAGTGTATAAAAAATCTGAGTATGACCATTTTGTCCTCGAAGAAAATGACTCAACATAAGCACCAATGGATGTAAATAAATTTGCGAGTGGAGACGTTTATGTTCTTGCACAACACAGAACCTTTCTTATTTACTTCATGAACAGTACTTTAATAAATCTGATTTTCATGGACATCATTGCATTAAAATCACCCAAAGATGTTTTTTTTTTCTCACAATGTTGAGTTTTTTAACAAATGTGGTGATTTTTTTTAGAGCTTATCCATCTTATTGTTTATTAAATAGTGATGTCATACTTTGAATTCCAACAACTCCCAAAATCAAAATTTGGTTAAAGCTGGACTGCAGAGCTAACTTTTGTAACTATGGTAAAATACTGTGTGCAAAAAACCCTGCAATCTCATTTGAATGCAGACGACTCACCACCATTCACTTTCCGTGGACACAAAAAAACTACCACGAGGTTCTTCATGCAGAGTTGTTTGCCACAATACCTCCTGATTGGGCGTTGATTATGTTTGTTGGTTCAACCTCAATTATCCCGCCTGTTCGGTACCCATCTTCTGCCTCTGATTGCTGACGCATATTACCGTGAGGTTGTGAGGAGCTGCATCCTGTGCATGTCAACTGCGACATTTCAAGTGCCACTGAGACTCCTAATGATCATTTCTGAGCACTCCAGGCTGCTTGGGATTTGATTTAAAGTGCGCATGACATTAAAAAAGGAGCTTTTTTTCCAAACAAACACACAAAAATAGAGCTTCTTCATGCGTGAATCATCATTCTTGAGGATGTTCAGACCTGTTTGTCCCTGAAGTGATTGAATTATCTCTTTAACGTTGAAGTATCTCTGCTTGTATACGTACACAAACACATTGATTTAAAAATTGGTATACTTGAACATGTTTTATAATTATTTGATTACAAACAATTTTGGAATTAAATCTCTAAAAGGAAAGAATGATTATCCTCTGATCAATGCATCACATAGATGGGGAGAGGTGTTATACAGTCAAAACAATATAATGGTGACTTATATCATCACATAATCATTTGTGATCACAGAGGAGGGAAACCTGATACAATCCCATGGTCATCATGTAATATGTTATTGATTTCTACAATCCTTCAATTAAACTCGTGTCAATGAACAGATTGGGGGGGGTCCAAGGAGAGAAGAAAAAAACTCTCATTGGGAGCGTTATAAGAATAAGCCCCACATACCGTATCCTAAACAAAATACGATCCTCTTTTCAATCAGTTGCCTTGATGCAGTAGCTTGCTTAAACTTTCAGGACAGGAGAGCCATGAAATGTTTTTCTTCTACTTGTCTGTACAGCAATTAAATACCTCGGAGGTACCCTTGGTCCTAAGTAATATTATAGAGCCGTATCTATATGGGTGGGTTCCATGCATGTTATGCAGTAATGTACCAGGAATAAGGCAAACACTTGCAAGCAAAGGCAGGGGGACCCTAATGACAGCATAGGGCGTATTCCAATTCAAAATTCCCAATACTTCAGTTGTAATATTTATGTGTCAGCAACATATAGCATACACACAGCAGTCCCTTTTTTGAGATGTCCCGCTCAGGGTGGGAAGCTCAAATGTTGGTATGATGCTAAATGTTTTGTGTCAGACTAGCAAACCCTTTAAACCAAGGGGAGTTTGAAAAATAGCTATCATTCTCTGCTTCTCTGTTTGTCAGCAAGTGATATAAGTGATAGCATAATATTAAAGTTGGTCTTGTAGCTGGAGAGGGTGACTCCCGAGTACTGCCGAGGTGCCCTTGAGTTAGGCACCGAACCCCCAACCGCTCTGGTGCTCTCCCTGTGTAGCAGTGTGTAGCAGCCCCACTCTGACATCTCTCCACTAATGCATGTCCACAAGATCCTGTTTGTGCATGTGTGTGATTCTGGCCTATGTGTGTGTGAGAAGCATGTCGCTCAATAACAGAGTGTGAACCCAGAATTTCCCTCAGGGATTAACAGAGTATACAATTCAACATTTAAAAAAATCATACCAACCTTCTTTAAACTGCTTTTCATTTGTTACATATGAGCTCAATTTGGCCAATTTTGCCATCGGACATTTTAGTTTGTTAATCCAAGCCTTTATTCCGGCTTTTTCTGGAATACCCGCAGTATTAAATAACACTAGTTTGAAAAATGGACAGCCACTTAATTTCCATCAAACTCTTTTCACAGCTGATTTCCTCTTTTATACAAAGTATATCCACTTATTTTACAGTCATGAAATTTAACACAATGAGCCCAATTTATAAAACCCAATTCAATTTGAATACCATAATCTAAGGCCGAGTTTGATGCTGGATGAGCATTAAGTAGGTAATACTTTCTTGAAGCATGGCCTGAGTTATATTGAAAAGAAATAGTTCTGATTTCACACTCCACTCCCTTAACAGACAGACAGACTCACATATCGACTGTGAGGCATCACATTCGTAAAAATGTGACACATAATCCAAATAATTCATAAATGACCTTGTCTAGCAGCGCTGCCTCAATCCTCTGATGAGTACATGTCACAGCAAAGGATTGTCTAATAAGTGATGCATTGGAAAGCCTGGCCAGAGGATCCCTAAAGCAATTCTTTTGTAATTGATGTTGCAGCATAAAATGGCTCTCAGTGGGCCAGGCTGATTAGGTTGGGTTTTTTTGTTGCTGTCTAGCCGCTCGCCTCTTTCAAACAGTCACTCACCAGGTGGAATGACAGTTTCACATCCAATTATCCCATTAAGCCTGTTCGCATTCTTGTGTGTCCTCCTGTTGTGTGTCTCACATCTCATCTCTGAATGCATGTTTGCAGACCAGAAGGGTCTGCATATTAATATTAAAGTCTGACTATCACATGCGCTGATTAACAGCAGCAGCAACAACAAACTCAAGCTGCATGAGTTTATTCAGAGTATTGAATACAATGTTTAATTTATGGGGATGAATATGCAGGAAAAAAGTCTCTCTCTCTCTCTCTTTCCCAATCCGTCTTATCGTCCTTGTTTTGTTTTCTGTATTCACTGCCATGAGGACTCTGGGGACTCAATGCAAATCACCCGGTGTTCCACATACTCGCCCATTCAACAGGGTTCATCAACTTTAAACAGCTGAGTGGCTCCACTGGTTTCCCCACCATGTACCAAACACAGACAGAAGAGCTTAAATGCATGTTTGTGCATGCAACCTTATAATCTTTTTTAAAGCACTTCAGTGCATTCTGAGGCACCGCATATAAACACAACTGCATGAGCATTACATACATGTTGGTACTGTGCAATATTACACATTACGATAAAGCTAATATAATACATTCTACATATAGTATCATTATAACGTGCAGATTTCTACTAAACCTTCAAATGCAGGAGTCTAAAATTAGCTGTAGCGATGATTTAGTAATGCCCTAAAATGAACTCACAAATGTGTCTTTGATGTTCTATAAGCAACATTTCAGATTAAAGATTATATATTTGGTTTGTCTGAACTGTTTCATTAATTAATCAGTGTACTGTTTTTAAGGATATTTCCAATACTGAAGTAGAAGTTGTGTTTATGTCAGTGTCTCTATGCTGATGATGTCATGCTTTTCACTTCACAATGTGTGTTTTGAGTAAGAGGGAAACTTCATACTGTTTTCTTAGATACACGTACTGCTAACTTCGAGGGAGAATGACTGCAGAATGGAACTGAATAGAATTAAAACTGTTTTTTGGAGGAGGACTACTTTTATTTTCTAACCTCTGACAGAGTCTAAATATAAGTTATACACAGACTAGTTAAGAAAAATAATCAATGAGCGCTGAGTAATGATCTTTTCACAACAAGGTAGATCTATCAGGTCTTCTAGTAGGTTTGAGTTTTTTTAAATCTGCTGCTATGGGCAAGATTCCTGCTCTGGCACACCAGTAATGATTCCTCGTACACCAACTAGCAATTACTTGTTTACAAGCGTTATAGGCACAAGCAACCATGGCAACAGAGAGGAACTAGGGGCAATGTAAGCAACCATGGCAACAGAGAAGAACCGGGGGCAACATGACCAGAGAAATTAAGAACGACTAGGAGTAGAGTTTTGTCAGAAGAAGCTGGAAGTTGTCAGAAAGAACTAGTTTTGTGGTTAGTATGCAAGATGCAGAATGCCTGATGGTTATATCTTAAAGAAGTTTGGTCAACTTCATCACAAGCTGCACAAACTATATTTAGCGTGAAGTCAGCTGCTTTTGACCAAAATGTAAGATGAAGCTCGGCTTTGCAAGGCTTGCTTTACATCTTTGTTGGATACATGATGAATAAACCCGGGCTTTTGGTTAAACATTTAAAAGTATGTAAATTCTTGCTCTCAGTGAGATCAATACTTAAAAAAAGCTAATTTAACTTAAACCTTGTTTTTTCAATCTGGTTAAGTTTTGTTACCAAAAAGAGAGAAGCATTTTAGCACCTATAGCTGCATATTGTATCGCCATTTTTCCCCTCCAATGGGAGTGTTTTCACAGTGTGTTGGATCGTCCTCCAACTATCTAGATAACCCTCATCCTGACAAACTGTTTGTCTGCTGAAACAATTTTTAGAAATTAACAAACAGAACCAAAAAGGACCCAAAAATGCTCACACCAGGTAGGAGACCAACAAAGGGCAGAGTTTATGAAACAGTCCAGGTCGGTACACAGGTAAGCAAATCAGCGGAGCAAACAAATCCAAAATGGACAGGCAAAAGACAAAATCAAGAAGGCAGACAAGGTCGAAAAACACTGGAAGGCCCACTAGAAGAATACACAAGGGACACACAACTAACTGGCAACATGAGGGAGGACACGCAGGGATAAATGGTGCATTCATGTAGTGTCGGAAACATCGGAAAAACAAGTTTCCCAGTTGTAAAATGAACATGAACACCTGCACAAGACGGAACAACAACTCAGAAAAGAATTAGATGCCCGACTTGTCGTCAGAATAATCATCACATGGGGGTCAAAATGTGTTTTGTTTATGTTAACATACAGTACTTTTTATTGATTCACGTATTGCACATCAACTTTTTGCTCAAATATAACTTTTAACAGTTACATTCCTGTTACGCACCCATCTAGGGGGGTAGGTGTGCACCATAAAATACACAAAAATAAATGTTTATTTCCCGGTCCCCAAACCAAATGCCAGACTAAAGGTCTGAAAATTGAGTTTATAGTTTATTATACACAACACCAATTCAATCTTACAACTAAAGCACATTGACTCAGAGTGAACAAAAACCCAAATAACTAACAAAACTAAATTATCTCTTTTTGCTCAACTATCTTACCGAAAACAAACAAATGAAAACAAAAGAAAATCACTAAATCTAACTCCCTAACTTAACCAAAAACAGGAGAAAAAGCGAGTACAAAAGAAAATAGCAGTTCATCCCTACTGCTTCTCAAACTAAGGAATTACTCAAACACAAAGATATAGATTTCAACTAACTAACTAACTCAACAAACGAGGTCTGAAACTACAATTCACAATTGAACCAGTTTGGAGTTCCAAGGGGTAAACAAGTTCGGCTGAGGTCAGTTTGAAACACGCCGCTCTTGATGGGACAGGAATGCAGCATATATACACAGACAATCAGGGGATAACGAGGTGCTTTCTGTGAAGTTTTCCTCACTGAAATTGGTTCCGTACCAAAATAATTAGCCTACATCTTGTAAACTATTCATGATTAATACTGAAAATAACATTACAAACAATCAACATTAGTATACACCGTACACCAAAACCGTTTCATGCTCATCCTAGAGACTGTCTCTTATTCCCTGCACATCCACAGTCGATGCAGCCTTACTTCCTAATGAATGGTATTCATCTGGCACCCTGAGTAATGTCATTTTACAATAAATCATAGCAGCTAATAAACTCTGGATTGATTTGTGCTTATACAAAAACACATCAGGCGGAAACCATCACATAGGTAATAAATTGATGCTGATCTGGTCGTGGGGACAGAGCAGCCAAATGCCAGGAGGATTTATTTATTTATATATTTTTATCTTATTGGAGGCTCCTCAGCGGTGCAATCGATCTTGGTGCAGAGCCTTTTGTTCTCTGAAGTAATAAAGGAACGTATTGATTTATTGGCGGGTGACAGTTACCTTTTGCCTCCTCCTCCTGTTCTCTGTTTCGTTCCACTGTCGGGTCCCTGGGGAGGAAAAGTTTGGTCTGTATGAAGGCTGAAGCCTTACACTTTGCTACAGTACATCCATACTGACACTGAGATTTAATCTTCCTGCCAAAAGAAAATATAAGAAGTATAGATCTGGACAAGCAGATTTTCTCTGGAATGGATTTTAGAAGAAGTCAGGCCTCTAACATCTTGTACAAATATGTTTGTTGATTTTCTGACTCTGTCAAATGCCAAAATAGTCCCAGTATGAACTCCACTCAGGGATACAGGGTCTCCGGGAGTTGTCGTAACAGGTGTGAGTATCTGTAATTGTGTAAATTGAGCAGTAATTAATGCAGGAAACAAAGTGGCAGAAGCTTCCTGATTCAGCTAAGTATTACTTGCACTAGCAACCACACTGCAGTTATTCAATCCCTTATGTTTTATCCAAACTTTAATTGCACCCCCCCCCCCACCACCCCCACCCCAGTCATTTTAACAGCTCCTCCAAATGGCTATCAGTTTACATAAATTGTTACAGAATGCCTCGAACCAAAACAAGACGGGCCAGAGTTTCTTGTTGCAATTGAAAAGCTTAATTTGCTAGCCCAACGTCGCTCTTTCTTTGTGTATTTCTACGAGTATGTGGGTTAGACATATTTTTAAATCACAGATTGTAAACCTTGATAACTTGTTTTTATTCGTATCTTATCTTTCTTTGCTATTATTCATTATTACTTTTTTTTTTACCTCTTGCACAGCACTTTATTTGACTCAATGCACTTTTCTGTGCTGTGTCTGAACTGTTTCAGCGTCTGAATAAGAGTGGGAGGCTTGGTAAAACAAGTAGCAAAATATCACGGAGGTGTCAGACTGGGCTTCTGACCATTTATAACCAGCAGGTCCTGAGGAAAGCTAAGGCTATACTTCATTTCAAACCTTTATTTAAGCCTCGAAAATCATTGAGGTTTCCCTCATTTACTTGCCAACTCAAATCAGCCACTTCACAGTGAGTTTGACCTTTGACCCTCAGGTCGTCGTTTGCGAGCTCCTGTAAGAAAAACTAAAAGACTCCAGGTCTCATTTGTTCACAGTGTAATTAATATATTAAACAACAATTAGCTATTTGGTTACTCTTTTCGCACTTGAACTGCACATTTGCATACCTCCACTTTGCACTTCAATTACTTGGTAGGAATTCCCATTTTGGTATGACCTCTTGATGGATTTTATTGCAATGTTTTATACTGTTTTATATTTTTGTTGTGTTGTCTGATTTTTTTAACTTTGTTTTTATCTAGATTTTGCGGGGATGTTGTCCTTGTGTTTCTTGTCGTCTGTGTGCTCTTGCTTCAAAACAAATTTCCCCTTGTGGGAAAATAAAGAATCTGAATCTGGCTCAGTGTGGTTTAGGTCCCTCTGTTTTTCACTTGAGCTGTGGATTTTCTGTATGTCTGTATTTCTGATGTTGTCTTTTGTGTATCTGTTGAAATTTCCTTCAGGATAATAATGAAGTTCAAGTACTGTTTAGTGGATGCATTTTGTAGAAGTCCTTTGTTTTGATTATTTCAATGCAAAGAGTCCTGCATAAATATGCACCTTACTGGTTGGTGTGTTCGCCACGAAGAAGGCTACTGTCTTAACTCCACAACTGTTTTCCTGTTGCTAGATTGATCGTAAATTAGGTTGGAATATATTTTCCAAGATGGTGACATTTCCAAGATGGTGACCACCATCATTCAGCTTCCAAACGCCTCTGAAGAAACCGATAAGTGACATCACTGAGACTGCGTCCATGTGTCATACAGTCTATGTTTTCACTGAAACACCAAGCATGTTGAATGCCAGGGTTGGTTGCCATGAGCAACTCATGTTGCCAGCTGAAAATGGGTTGACATTGAGGTCACATGACGGCTCACTGAGTGTTGTGAAGACACTTAAGGGAACCTTGTGAAGACGTTTTATTTCTAAAGTGGTCCCCTTTCTGCATTGTCTCCTTTTTTTTCTTTTAGTCTGTATGTATGTAATTTTATTCAATGTTGCTCTCATGATTTTTGTTACCCGTTACGATATTTCCTGGCTATTTTAGTTTCCAGCATTTAATTAAGTTATTCATGTTTTTACTGAAACCGCTAAAAGGTCATAATCAGTATAAATCTCATGCCTCGTCTTCTTGTGTCAAAGTAGGATAACAACACAAACCAAAATAAATCATCTTCAAGCTAAGATTTTAATCAAGCAGATTTACAATGAATCATTCGGGCTTTTCTTTCCTCCGATATGATGGTTTTTGTTTTTTGTTTGAAAACGACGACGTATAAGATGGTTTATATACTGATTAGAGTCTCAGACTGGCAGTTCATGTTGTGCCTTGCCTCTGGGCAATGCCTTTCAGCACCTGTGTGTCCAATCGGACTCAAAGCTGATCGTCCGTCCTTACTGACATTGTTCCTTTATTTTTCCTTGATCCTTGCTTGTGTTGTTCTTACTCTCTGATGTACGTCGCTTTGGATAAAAGCGTCTGCTAAGTGAATTGTAGAATTGTAGAATGTTTGATTGACAGAGTACTACAGGTTAGAGCATCTCTAATCAAAGCTTACCTCTTTCCACCCACTCACGCTGCCAAACGGGAGGCTGCTGGTGGAATAAAAAAAATGGAGCTATTTACAAGCTCACCATGATGTATTATGGCTAGCTGCCTCTGCAGGACGGGTTTTTAGAACCGAGTAGGGTAATTGCACAATGAGCAGAGTGCTGTTAAACATCATAATTATGGCTACGCTACCTTGGGATCTTTTTATTTTGCTGGAGGAGGAACATGTACTACAGGGAGGGCAAAGTGACTTTCCAGTCCTCCAGTTCCATTTTTCTTTGAAAAAGCCCATCCATATCCCTAATTACTGTGCAGATGATTCATTATGTTTTTTGATGCAGGGGTAAAGTTAGTGGGGGTTTTTCTGCAGGTTCCTGTTAAGTAATCCTTTACCCCCTATGCACAGAGTTATGAAAGAGTTTAACAACCTAAGGCTTTGCTAACCAGCTGTAAGAGAAGCTGGTTGTTACAACTTTAAGGTCACTAAATGCCCAAAGTCACTGCAGTCAAAAGTGCTGTCTCTCTCTTCCTAACAGAACTGCTCTTTTTACGCTGTGGTGAAGCACTCATCTCCGCCACATAATTGACATGGCTGTATCTAGGAAAAGACGTGCTGACATTTAGTAATACATTCCCCCACTCACGCATCTCATCAAACACTACTCATCCATGTACAGCCCTTGTCCAACGAAGCTTTTGACATGAGCTGGAGTTGATAGGAGGAGCCGACAAATTGAGGTGATGACTGTTAACCTTCACAGGTGCTTGACTTCCCTCTTTGTTCTGCTGGGGCACTGAGGCACATGTGCATGTTAACAGATTAGAGGAGGCATTTTACGCCTGACGTTGGTGGTGCAGATTGAATCTTTGACCTAGTCTACAGGGGTACAGAAGCATCAAATCAATGACCCAACTACAAGTCAAAAATGTTTATGAATCTGTTTAACACCAATCATTCATTTTAGAATAATCAGGAGACATTAGTATATTTAATTTAATGAAAAATGTTGGATTATTAGCCTGTCAAAGACTTAAACCTGCAAAGCTAAGTCTGCAGTATACTGTACCTTTAGACCCGGATGCTGATTGGTCCTTAAGTCCAGTTCAGTGTTAAATGTGCAGTATGCTTCCATCACTTTACAGACAAAGTTAAAAAATCATGACAAACTTTTAAAAAAAAGATAAAAGATGAGATTTCGAGGTTAAAGTAATAGATTTAGGAAGATAAACTCATAAATCTATGAGAATAAAGTTGTTAATTAGTTAAATAGGTATATCAGAAGAGCAGCCGCCTGAACGATAATGAGGAACGTGGAGCGTCTTGTGAAGTTATACGTCAGTAAAGGTTTCACACATAAGGAAATACCTCCTTGTGTAGTCTGCAGCACAGATTGAATGAGTATCTCTGTGGACTGAGCTGCTTTAAAACAACAAGGTCTCAAAATATCCAATTAAGAAACTGGGGCTCTTCCAAAGAAAGAATCTCACTGACTGAAATTTATGGCTTTAAATTTACGACTCTAATCTTGTAAATGTACGACTTCAATCTCGAAATCTTAGAATTAGTTTTTCTTTAACGTGGCCCTAACACTCTGTCGTATAAATCAGTAACTGGGATTCAAAGCAGTTAGACTTCTTGTTTCTTCAGTTTTCCAATTTTCCAATAAAGAGGTATCAACATTACACCTTGCCATAGGCTGTTTAAAAACAAAAAACACTTTTGTTACCCCCATTCTAATCTCTATTTACAGAAAAGCATGTATTCATTCAAAATGTGTAGGAAGGGGACAATGATGTTTGATATCAGAAGTGTTCTTGTTTTACTTTAAGTTGTATAAACCAACCATGTGTGAGGGAGCTTTATGAGGAAAATAAAAATCAACATTAGAACAAGACTTCAGACTTGAAAATGAAAAATGTGATGAATCAAAACGATCAAAACCAGCGTGATAATGTTCACAGTTTACCCTGTAGGAGGGGAGGTAATGTAAGTGTTTTTCAGCCGTGTGTCTGTCACCGTGAGCAGCATGAGTGGGAGGGGCAGAGAGGGAACACTTATTCATTGATCACGGACCATGTAATTTCCTGCAAAATAAATAAATATATTATTACGTGTCGCAAAATTGACTTGGGCTATTGTTAATTAACCTGGGTGGGGGCCAAGTTAAAGAATGTGTGTGGGAAACACTGTGTGTTCATTATTAGCTGTGTATAATTCATCATATTGCAGACATACCACACAAATGAAAACAGGCCGTATCCAGGGGGCGGCTAGTTGAAAAGGCCTGTTATACGACATCTTCCTCAGTCCCCAAAGCTGACCCGAAAAGGGTATCTAAACTTCATCTTGCTATGTTACATAAAAAATGTGTTTTTTGACCAGCAGTGGCGATTCTAGAGTCGGTTGGGGCCTTAGGCAAAAATTAATTGAGGTTCCCTCCAACCACTATGATATCTACCAGAGTCCTGATGCTCTTCCTCTTTCTTTTCTTCCCTCCCAGACAGATAATTCCCTTTTTCATTTTCCTTCACTGCTTTTCATTGACACACTTTAGTTTTTACAGGAGTAATACAGTACTGTACTGTAGTCAGGGGAAAAAAGTGCTCGATAAATTCAGTTTTTGCTTTGTACAGCAAATGAAAAATTGACCAATCATGTTCAAGAGAGCTTTTGTTGCATTTTTAACAAAATTTCACATTCATGAAAAACTCTTGATTCTCTGAATACCTGATTTTAATTTTGCCTTTAAACACCCCCCCCCCCCCGTCAAAAAAGAAGTCGTTAAATCGCTGTTAAATTTTTACTTCTGCTACCTAAGAAAGTATCCGAATTGCTGCTTAATGTTGAAAAGATGTTTGATCCCCCCAAAAAAGTACTTCATAAAATTCTGAGTTTGCCATCAGAGGCAAGACGTCTTGTTTTTGTAATTTGACTAGCATTGACCAATCATGTTTCAGAGTGCTTTTTCTGTTATTAGGGACAAAATGTAACCCTGTTGCAAGAAAATGTTAAAAGCCTACTTGAGACAGAGGCAAGGTTTCAGTTTAGAAGTTGGTTTGACACCATTGTGTTTAATTTGAGTCTTTCAAACCTTTCCACTAGGGGGTATTGAGGTTTCAACTCTCCATCTGAGGTTTAAAAGATGTTTGTAGAATCAAACCTAATCCCTATAAATAGAATCCGTTTGTGAGGACGAGATTTTCCTTGTTTAATTGGTTCTGTTTTCTTTAAGAAGTTCATGTAGTATTGACCGATCATTTTTGACAGGGCATTGGTTGCGTGCATGAAGGTAGAACGTGTGAAGAATAAAAAGGGCATAGCTAATAGGGGAAAATGCAAGCCCTGAACATGTGAGCGATCATCAAAAAAAGGATTTGGCTTTTTTTACACTGGATTTGTGATCAGCACACAGAAAAGGACGTCTTGGCCCAGTATCCAATACCAGATATTTGAAGCACTACACCAGACACCTTGACATTTTGAACATCAACTTCAGAAGCTTAAGGGCCTGTGTCCACTAAATCAGTTTTTTGCACTGGTAGCGCCCATATGAAATACAAAACCAATGCAGTTCAGCAGCTCTCAGTGGAAAACAGTTCAACTTTTAGAACAGTGCCACCTCATCAATGTTACCACCCCCTCACTGACCAATCAAAAACAAGAAGTGGGGCGGCTGTGGCTAAGTGGTAGAGTTGGTCGCCTCTCATCCGAAAAGTCCAGGGTTTGATCCTCAGCTCCTGCAGTCACATGTTGATGTCTCCTTGGGCAAGACACTTGACCCCAAGTTGCTCTCGCTGTTTCATTAGCGGTGTGTGAATGTGTATGAATGGGATTTGCTAATACTGATGTCATCAGCACCGTTGGATCTGAAACTGAGGCCTTAGTGGACACAGGCCCTTATTGTTGTGTGCTGATAGCTGATGGGTTCCAACATTCACAAATCCATCTGCAACCTGCTGATGTGGGAAAGGCTGAAACCTGCCATCATTTACCAACATCATAAGCCACAATCGAAAACAGACTTACAAGTTAACTCAGTAGTTTGATCACAAGTTTGCATCAATTATTACTGCAAGTTCTGTGGATAATAAAGATAACAGCACACTTACCTCACTTTTGTGGTTTTGCACTGAGATTTTGAGGAAAAGATCAGAAAAGCATAAGCAAAAACGTTTTAGAACAATGTTCGACATCTGAAACTTTAAAGAAAGAATGTGCGACATTATACACATAAACATAGAGTTATATATGAGAGGATATACTTGATTTCTGCTGAGTCATGACTGTCTACAACGAGTGAGAAGTGCGAGTCCCGCTGGCTGTGTTGTTGTCGCAGCAGTGTTTACATCATGTTTACATGGACGGGACGGCCGACTCCGCCCCTTGTGTATAAAAGCTGTTTTAGTCAAGGACCAAGAAGAATAACATACTCACTGCTTATTTGAATATCACATAAGGTCATTCTGTGTCAATTTAAATGTAATGTGAAGCTACAAGCTAACTAAAGTGTGCTAACATTAGCCTGATAACACAACAAGGAAGGCCACAGGCAATAGCAGCTAAAGCCAAGGACAATTTTGTCCACCGCTTGCGCTTACTGGTGCTCTTTAATTATGATGCGTTCCATTTGATAACTCGCAAACACAAGGGAAGAGGGGTTGGAGAGGTATCGCTGGAGCAGAACGGAGGCGTCAGTATGGCGGAGGTGTCGCCAAACAGCAGTTTGTTTTGGTTTCCTGAGGGGGCTCAAGGGCGACATCTACTGGATTAAAAAGTCACACATTCTTGCTTTAACAATGGCTATCCGTAAAATTAAAGAGATTGGCGCCTTTCAAAGCAAAAAAAAAACATTTATACCAAAAAATAGAGTCCCTTAATTGTTGACATTGCAAATCATCTCGTATGCAGTACATTTTAGTAGTTATGGTAGCCTATATTCAGCGTGACCTTGAAGTCAGGACCCAGACTGTACAAGAAAAGAGAAACACAACAACACAATGTTAGTACAAGATGGTCTCTTTGTGAAGGGCATGCTTTTGTGTGCTTTTTCTTTTCTTCCCAGACTGTCTTGACACACTGAATGAAGCTCACACAAGCTGTCTTGCAGCCACAGTTTAACAATAGTTTGTTGAGCTGCCATGCACTTGAGTTGGACATGAAGTGCGGTGTGCTGCCTGAGCCTAATTGGTACTTGGTCCAATCACCTTGTTGTAACTGGCCATGCAGCCGAAACAGCACGTCAGCAACACAATAGCAACAGCTGCTGTCCTCTGTCAGTGTCTACTCTGGATGTGTTCAGCCCCAGCACTGCTGTGCAATCAAGGTGTGTTTGACAAAGCTCACAGTCCAGGGTACAAGCATAGCTGTCTATTTAAGCGATAGAGGGAGTGGAAAAAACCCTCAGGTTGCAGTTGCATAGCATGAATGAGACACAAGCCATGACACAGCAGGTCAAGTCAGCACCAAATTAATGTATCTGTTGTATGACACAGAGGACTGGAAAGACTTGAAAACGTGTGATCAAATATTACTAGGAGAACAGATTAAGGTTAAAATATGGCTTAAAACCTGAACTCAACAACCCTGGCGCCTGGATTCAAGTCATGCACTGTTGCTAACCTCTCTTCTTTACTCCCCTTGATGCCTTGGTTTGTATTGTGTACAACTATCTGTATGTTTAAATGTAAAAAAGTGGTTAACCTTTAATCTGGACCCTTGAAAAGCATGTAGGGGCGCCAGACAGCCTAGCAGTTACAGTATATTGCATACCCCGTGTAGTTGTATACCCAGCTTGTAGTTGTATTGTCATTGTTGTTTGTGTAATATTTAAAGTAACTAAGAGGCAGGGGGCAGTTTCTAGATAAACACATATAACCTTGTTGGTGTGACCTGCCAGTGTGTACAGAGAAAAAGAGAGCTTTTGTAATTGTACATTTTGAATGAAAACTTTGTGCTCTAATCAAAATGTCCTCCGTACATTTCTGTTCAATTCCAAGATGGCAGAAATCAATGATTCTGACGGGAAGTGTCCTGACTAATCCGTCAAAACTTCAAAAGTGTATTTTCCAATGACGATTCCAACAACTGTTATCCGTTATAACATAATGTTTTAATATCAATTTATCTACAAAATCTTGACTCACACCACTTTAATCTGGTCTTCATGGAAAGTGCACTGTTACTGAAGCAAAATAACATATAAAAATTACAAACAAATAGACTGTACCTTTTTTTTTTTTACCATAAAATGTCCGTTCAGTTGGCATCAGGTACTTACAGTATAAATGAGCAGATTCATATTGAAACAAGATGGTTCAACGTTTATGTGGTGGTATCTGAATTTTTAGGATAGAATTATTTTGTGAAAGAGTTTGTTTTTGTGAAATAGTTGTGCATTTTCTTGCTGATTCACCTCAGTCTGTATGATAGAGCACTGAAGGTAGTTGCCACAAAACAGAAACCAAAACAACCACATAAGTACATTCTTCGGCTGTCTACAGCTGGTTCTCTCCTGATTCACCATACAGTTTGATAATCCATAGAGACAGGGGACAGCTGTGAGCGTCGGCCTCACAATGGGCACAATTAAATCTTTGTTCTGGATTTCTTCTTGAGGCAGTCAAGATCTCTGTTCAAGCAGCTGTTAACTGCACAGCTTGGTGGTCTCGTAATCCACTGAATTGGGCAGACGAGAGCTGAAGGCCTGTAAGGAGGTATGTATGCGAACCACCTCGCTGGCAGTCAGTTTGAGCCGGTGCCGCAGCAAACAAGCAAACAGATCCAATCTCTGTTGACCTGGTGGAGACAGACGGTTCACCCGGTCTCGTATTTCCAAGAGCTGCAGCATGGCCGTGTCTTGGGAACCTTGGGTGTAAGGATAGTCCAGCTGGAGAATCAAGTCACGGATGGCCTCCGGGTCAAAGTGCATGCTGTAGCCAAAGACCTGGATGCTGTTGATCTTCATGTAGCCCAGGTTCCGTACAGGATCTGTAATTTCTAAAGGCTCATAGTAAGCACTGTCATTCACCCCCTCTTGAGTCTTTATCCTGCTCCGGAGATAGATGTGAATGGTTTCAAAGAATGTCTTCCATTTGTTGCCCAGCGTCAGCGTCCAGTTATAGCACTCAAAGGGAAGGTCAAGCTTGGTGGCTTGCCAGTCTGGAAAGTTATTCTCATTAACCGGGATGTACCAGCTCTCTGAGTGGCTCCCTCCAAAGGGGTTGATGTAGAGAGTAAGGACAGGCTCAAGGGTACTGTTCTTTGTAAGGCAGATCTGGAGGGATATTCCAAGCAGCATGTGGACCATGTTGGACTTGTACTTGTTGCTCTTCAGCGTCAGCAGCATCCGTTTTCTCCATGAAGGGTCAAACCAGCTGTTGAGTCGCATGTCATTGCTGATGAAAATTGCATGGACCTATCAGACAAACAAGACATGAAAACAGTAAAAATATTTAGAAGACAAAGTAATTTGGTTGTTTTTGTCTTAACAATTTGCTGTGTTATTTACTGATACATTCTGTGGGGTGTTAAGGCCTTTTGCAGAGGAGCTTTACATGTAACAAGGGACTTGGTTCAGCTTTAACTAGGCACATGAAACCATTGATATTGCAAGTCATGTGATTGCAAGCCCAAAATACCTCTTTCAGAAACATCTGTTAAAATGAAGTGTCAACCTGGGGTGTTTAAAAGTGAAGCCAATGCAAAAGTGCAAAGAAAGTGCAGTCCTTTAAGTGTCAACTTGAGGCTTGCTCTAGGGGCCAAAGCATCCCTATTAACACCCTTATTATTTTGTGTATTTTTTGTAATTTGTTTTTTGTGCAGGGAGTGATTTTTTTTTAAACTTTGATAATTTCAAGGCTAATTGCATAATAAGGAGTTTGGCTGAGTTGACTGACAGGTGGGCGTACTGTAGCTGTTTGCTAGAACACTTATTGCCACTTAACCCCAACTATGTTACTAGAAAAAAGACTGAAATGTAGGTGGAGATAGCATTTCCAATATGGTGACCACCATTTTTTGGCTTCAAAACATTGTTTCAGAAACCAATGGGTGATGTCACTGAGACTACGTCCATGTTTTATACAGTCTATGGTTAAAGTAAGATTATCCTGGCACAACAAAAACAAACATAATGCTCATGTACCATGGGTCCAAAAAGTGTTGTCATTTGTTGGTGCATTCCTACATGGAGTGCCGTGTCAGAACATTTTATCTTGTTCTATTCATTCATCCGTCCACCAAGCAGGACACTTACATTGAAGAGTCGACATTCACTGAAGTACAAAAGGAAGGTGGGGGGAAAGGTACATTTACAAGAAGTATAAATAGAAAACAGGCAACCCATGACTTGTTGTTTTCAATGCTTTCAACCATATCTCGCAGCATTTTGACCTTCCAACGTAGCTATTAATTTTATTCATATACGGCAATATGCAACATCGCCAGACCAAATGTGAAAGCAATGTCATGCTGGCATTTGAAATGTACTCAGCTGAGTAATAATGGGAGTCATCTAAGGCAAAATGTAATCAACATTTGGCTGGCTCACCATATATCATCATTTACTGAACCCGGATAAATATTTGAAAGACTACAACATTCTAACTCCGCATTGAGAGTTGGTGGTGTTAAGGACTTTGTCAAAATAACATGCCAGCACCACAGACACAGGAACAGACACAGAGGAAAGCCTTTATAAAACATAATTGCTTCATATGTACACAACATCTAAATGATGATACACGCACAATCATTGGGCAGACCTATTTAGTTCCTCAGTAGAAAGAAGGGAAATACTTTGTTATTCAGCATAGCTCCCATGAGTGAGTTTTATTCCCAAGGCTAGTGCTGTGAAAGACAGCTCGGGTCTTGGTCAGTCTGACATGATTTAACAAAGGCTAAAAGAAAAATACCTCTAGCCTGCGGTCAGCTCTCTGCAGTAGGTAGCCCAGCTCCAAATCCTGGAGGTCTGTCTCGAATCCCAGGTAGTTTTCCGAAGAGTCTGCCACCATGGGCCTGCAGGCCCCCTGCGTCAGGGCAAAGCCTGGGTTGCAGCTCCCACAGCGGGTGTGGTTGTCCGGTGCACATGCTGCACAAGCAGAGCCTTCCCCAACAGAGCAGGGTGGTGGCAGCTGACAGGGGCTGTGGTCGTAACGGCAGCTGCAGCTGTGGAGCTCTTCAGAGAAGGACCCGAGCTGGTTGTTCTCCGAGCAGTACAGGAGAGACTGAAAGTGATTCAGCCAGTAGGACTGACGCCTACAGCAGGGACGGGAGAAGAAGAGAAAAAGGCGTTAAAGATGGTCATTGACCAGGGCTCAAAAGACGAGCTTGTTTAATTTGTAGCTGCATTTTTAGGTCAAGGATGTCCGTTTAAGTGTGTAGAAAGCTTGTTTATTAAAACATTGGACATTATCAGCATGTCAGGCAAGATCAAAATGATTGAAATTCTGTAGATATGTGCATGCTACTTTCAACTCTATTAAATCATGCTTATTAAAAACACTGTATTTCTATATCCTGCAGACTTTCTAATTTTATCTCTAAAATAAATCTGCAAATTTCATCCACCAATGAAAGTCACAAGTTAATTCTGGAAAATATCACATTTAAGCCAAAAATGTTGCTTCATTTCTACTTCCACAGCGTATTATTTTTCAATGCTCAGTGCTGATAATGACAGGCTAGTGCTCGACAAGAAGATGTGTTTTTGTATACATATAGAAGACTCCTTTTCCAGACGCAGCTTCAGAATCTGAAAATGACTTTACTCTCAGGATTTGTGGCATAGAAAAATCATTAGATTCTTATTGAAATGTCACGGCCACAAACTTCCTGCAGGGTAATGATGTTAAGCTCAAGTGGAAAAGGTTTGCAGGAACATCTTCCTGTTATTGAGTCGGTCAGGCGAAAGATTCCTGTGTAGTATTCCATGTTGTTATTTTGCAAAAGTGCCGGATGCATGTATGTTAACACATGCAAGAACTATGAGCATAAACACTGCTGTTCAAAGAGGAGAGGAAGGACGGAAGGAAGGAAGAGAAGAAGGGATGCACGAGAAAGAGAACGTTGTCTTTGATCAGTTTGTGACATAAATATTAGAAGTGCTCTGCAGCCGCAGGGTAACTGACGCTTAGATGCACATATAATTCCCTCATGTGGGGAAGAGTTTGATTCCCTTCTGTAGCACTTTCTTGACTGTGATCCCTCTATGCCTCTTATCCTCTTTGCTTGCTGAAGAGAAGAAATTCACAGAACATACCGCTGGCTCTCCTTTCAGAAAGAAGACTTTTTCTTTGTTGAGACGGTATTGTGGTAAACTTTATGCTAATCTGAAAATGTTTGTTGGATTACATTTGGGGCAAACCTTTCCCCAGATTCTCAACCTTTATTGTTTGCTTGGCAGCGGGAAGCAGGTCTGAGTTGTGAAAATCCTAGATTTGAATATCAAAACCCCCAAATGGAAAATAAGCAGTCATGGGAAATGAACTGAAAGGACTCCGCCTTTCCATCAACGGCTACCTGTGGGCAAGGCATTTTACCTCTGACAGCTTCAGCGGCACAAAGCAGTCACCCGGTCAAGACTGCTGTTGTACTGTTAGTTCCCTGGTGTGATTATGTACAGTCTTCCAGCGCCCTGCAACTCTCCTTCCAAACCACTGCTGTGCACACTTTCTTATTCTGGGCTACTTTTAAAGGCGCAGGCAAAACAGTGTTTTGAAAATGAAGTTAGCAGAATACACTGTTTTAACTTCTTAGTAAAAAAGCCTGTAAAACTACACTACCTCTCTGTAATGCTTTCTATTTTCTATAGAGGGGAAACTGCAGGAACTGTATACGGATTCAGGGACGTCTGAAAATGTGTGGGCTTAATTTAACCCATACTGGATTCCCTGCAGAAGAGCAGTATCGTCTGTGAACTAAAGAGCTTACATCTGTCTATGAACTAAAGTTTAGGCACCAAAACAAAACCCCTTTATTTGATTGATGAAGGCAGAAACATAATGTCTATGTGCAGCCAGCCATAGGTTACAGAAAAACACCATGGTTCAGGTTTAAAGAAATTCTGATTGCATAACAAATATGGGTAAATAACTCAAATATTCAAACAGAATACTCACTCTTCTTTTGTCTCACAATAATTATCTTGCACCCAGACAAAAAAACCTTGGATAAATACAAGAGTATAAAAAATAATGAAATTATTGTTATGTTACTATTAAGACAACAGCCATCAACAGGCTCATAATAAAAATAATAATAACTTTATTTAGATAGCTGCTTTAAAAACACAGGTTTACAAAGTGCTTTGACAAACAGCAAAGCAAAATAAACCAAACACAGGAGAACATAAACAACAGCAAGAATATAGCTAATGCAAAATAATCCAAAAAAATAAAAGACAATACAACAGAAAAGAACCCATATAGCAAGATACCCAACAGACAGTAACCCAACCATCAAAAGAACCATGATAAGAACCAGGACAAACAAGAACCCAACAACACGAGCTGAGGAAAAGAGGACCAACGATTTAAAAAGATGTAAGAAACTAAAAAGATAAAATCAAATAAAATAGATAACAACAATAAGAAGGTAAGAGCAGTAAAAGAAATAGAAACCAGTAAATAAAAGTAAAATAATAGCAGAACAGCTCACGTTCCTAAATATCTAATATATATGAAATTTATAGAAAACTGTCAATCAATAAAAAAGCAAGCAAGCAAAAGCAATCAATATCCATCCGTTATTTATACCACTTTTTCCCGTTCGGGGTCTTAGGGGGCTGGAGGTGATCCAAGCTGCCTTTGGGTAAGAGGCTGACTCTTCGCCTGAGCCACACTCACAGTCACACCTACAGGCAATTTTAGAGTCACCAATTAAGCTAACGAGCATGTCTTTGGACTGTGGGAGGAAGCCGGAGTACCCGGAGAGAACCCACGCATGCACGGGGAGAACATGCAAACTCCACACAGAGAGGCTCCTGTCCGACGGGGGTTACAAACCAAGAACCTCCTCGCTGTGAGGTGACAGCGCTAACCACTGCACCGCCGTGCAGCCAAAAGCAATCAATGTGAGCAATGCACAGGCAGAAAACATCAAATGCTTTAATCATGCCTTCTGGACACTTTTTCTTCTTACCATTGAATGCAATTGAAACCGTTCAAGGTTGTAACGATGAAATGAGTCCAATCTAATGTCCTGACAAGCTCAGAAAAAGATTTCTGTACTTTTATACAGAAATTTAAATTCCTCTGTCTCAGTAGTCAAAGATGAGAGAACTCCTTGAGAACATATCTGGGTGGACATGAAACAAATAGCCAGCACCAATTTAATGGGAGAAGGCTAAGCATTTAAAATGCATTTTCTCAGCTGATTAAAACAGAAGTACTGAAATCATCACTTAAATGATAATGTGCATCATTACGCCTAATGACTTAAGTTTGAGCACAGATTGTTCTGTTCAGTCTTATCATTACTCGCCTAATAAAAGCCAAGCCGGCTGCTGCTTCGACTGGCTTATTCGCTCATAATTGTTGGAAAAGTAGCCCCAAGGAAGCAAAATCAATCTTCTATCTCTCATCCATCTCAAGTGTCTCACACAGGATGTTAAAGGGAGAGCAAAGGGTTTCTCAAGAGCTTCCGTTTGTCTCGCAGGGAAACTGACACACATCCCACTTTCAATCTCTTTCCGCCGGGTATGGAGATTTCCGTAAAGACAGAAAAGAAAGGGAAGGCTTCACAGTTGATTCTGCTGTAATAATATAGATAAACACTGCCTGGATGAGGGCGATGATGCTCCCACTCCATTTCCTGGCGAGTGGGTGGGGATATCAGCTGCATGGATCAGTGATTTATGTGTGCTTTGGCAAGTTGGTGGAGGGAATCAGACAGTGGGGTACGCTGAGAGAGAAGAAGAAAGAAACAGAGAAAGAGAGACTGGACGTTGAACGGAGTGCACTGTATAGATTAATCTGCAGGTTGATTCATGTGTTGTTCTCTCCAGCATCACTGCCATCACTGTGGACGCTCAGTCAATATCAACACTGTGCAACATTGATGGGTGGTAATCTGCCTCTCTGATGGAGATAGGTAGCCTAAATCAATGAGAATTTTCAGTCACTCTTATAAGAGAGAAATTCAGGAACTGTCCTCACCTATGAAATAACATCGGCCAAACACTTAACAGGAATTACCTGTCAATTGACTTCTTTCTGGTATGTGTATAAAAACTGTCCTCTCTTAGGAGCACAGACATTGATGAGGTCAAAGTGGATGCTTGTTCTAAATCAGTAACTGTGATTTGTTTTTCATGTTTACAACAAGAAACGTCAGAAACAAAATGTGTCTTTTTGTGGCATACATCAGACCTTGACCTTATGTTGCTAGATCAGAAAACACATAATTTTTCAGAACAGAACAATTGTTTTTTTTTAAGAGCAAACTAAAATGTTCAAGTCAGTAATATTTCAGTTTAAACATTATTCTCAAACTGGCTATGGCAAAGACTTCAAGTGAAAAACAGCTCAAACAACCACCTCCAAAAAAGGAGAACATTGTGGCAGTTCCTTTAATGGCCTCTTGAGGCTCGCTCCACATGAGTCAATCCCTGTAGAACCTTTCTAAGGGCGCACTCACACTATGCAAAGTTTTCCCGTATCATGCTTCAGCTTATTTTGAGTCATTTCAGTCAGATAAATCCATAACACTCTGGGATTTCTCCATAATGAAGGCTGTCCACATGGTGTACCCGTGCTTGTGAATGAACTGTACCGTGCCGAAGCACACCTCTCCGAAGCGTGCCATGGCCAAGGAAGTGTACAGAGCTTGAGCAAGGATTAAAGCACTCACACTAGTCAAACGAACTGGACTTCAGGGGTGAAGTGTGACATTAATCACCTTCTTAAAATGATTTTGGGGCTAAAAAGTTTTGCACAAGTAAGGGGCTTGGTTACAATAAGTAACCATGCAACTGCACTGTCAAAGCACACACAGGGCTGTTAAGTCTACCTCTCCTAGACTATTTGCATTTGTTAAGCAAAGGGTGTGAAGCTGGCAAGATGCAGTGAGAAGCCAAACAACCATGTCACAAAGTAGACCAATTTCAAAACTACACATTTGTAGGTGGACACGTTATATATTGTTGCTCTTAACAATGCAATGTCCCTTTTTGTTTTGTGTCAGTGTCCAAGTTTCCTAGGTTCCTCAACCTCTCGAAGCTTTTTAGTCTTTACAACTCTTGTCAGCTAGCACCTCAAATAGGAACACATTCTGTAGGATACACTGTTACCAACAGGTCAGTTTATAAATAAGCCAAAGGCATAGGTTGAATGGCTTTGACAAATGTTCTTGTCAACCTCTTGCTCCTCTCCAACACGGAATGGTAACATTTGCCTCCAAAAGTCAAGATGGTGACGGCAACTGTGCCAAAAAAGAGGCATCAAGATTGCTATCCACATACCAATGGGACACTGTGACTATGTCCACTTCCTGTTCAGTCTATGACTTAAGCACCTTGGATTAACCTTGACTGGAGGTGTGGGAAACTTCCTCGAATTAACCAATTTGAAAACATATCAGCCTATAGCAGAACCAAATATTCATGTTATTTCAGAATCTTAGAGAGGACTTTCTTTCAAGCATGGAGATGAAGAGATGAATAAAGATGTCATTGTTTTATTGAAGATTTCATGAAGCTTATTAAACATTTAACGGGGCAGAGACTTGTTGATTTAAAAATTCAAGTTTAAGTGTCGAGGCAGTGAAACAGTAATGTAGGCCAGGTATGGTAATTCATGGTTATCTTCATGTGAACAGTCGTGTGTCTGCAAAAGTGGTTGACAAATTGCCCTTTAATGTAAATACCTAGCTTTTCATTGCGTTTCAACATCTAGCAAAATGTACCTATTTCTAGGAAAGCTGAACATAAGAGATAAAAAATGACTTTACATACACCGATGGAGTATTTCAAGGGTGTGTGAAATTCCACTTGAGCAACGGCAGCTTCTTTACTTCCACCTACGTCCCTGAAATTGGTCTAAAGAGAGAACTGCAGGCTGTGACTCCATGTACAGTTTTGATTTGCTCCTCAAATGCCAGAACCTTTCAACTCCGATGAGGATATATATGAACCAGAAAGAGAAATATGCAATAGGCAAACCAGACCAAAAAGACTCCCTTGATGTAAAAATGTTGGCTGCAGAAGATTAACTCAAAGTAATTCTTGATCAAGACATTTTTTTTAAGTATCTGATGTAAGAGGTTGTGCTCACCGTTCTCTTGGCAGATGGACCTGGGGCTGTCTGTGACACCTTTTACTCAGACTGAAGAGCTTGAAGATGACTCTGTGGGCTCGTCTGGAGAGGACCTGCATGCTGTTCTCCAGCTGTTCGTATCGCCACTGGAACATGTTGTCCATGGACCACAAGTGTTGGATGGTTGACACGTTTAGGAAATAGTTCTGGGGCAGCCTCCCATAGAACCCCTTGAATTCATCTAGAACAACAGAAATTGTATTGTTACCTTGCTCAAAACACATGGGGACTGATAAAATACCCTGTTGTTAAACTTTACCAAAAGATTGTTGGCATTGACTTGAATGATGCTGGACATGTTTTTCAAGTAAGAGCCACTCAGAGGGCAAAGGCCATCTTGGAAGACCTTCACCACCATCTTCAGTCAGAGTTTAGACTTCTGCCCACAAGGTGGAGGTTAACTTACACTAGCAGGGCCAAATCAAACTGAGGCCATTTGTCCCATCACTAGTTGGGTTTTTAAATAAGCTGTATGCATTGTAGCCATTACACTTAAACTGTGGACCGTTGGACTTTGTGTGTCTTATCTCACTGCACGTCTATCATGATGACATCCATTGGGCGTTATGGATCATATGGATGTATTTATGTCTTGGTGCAGCTTTATGACGTGTATTGCACGTGTGAACCTCTGTTGCAAACCAAATTGCACCTTGGGGACGTTAAAAAAAATGTTCCAATCCAATATTGAACATATTGTCAACAGTCATTATATGTGTGGTATTACTCTGATGTTTCTGTCGTGTGTCTATATCCAGGGTTCCCCATGCGACCCCCAAAATAAGGTGCTAGAGACCGGGGACCCCTACTGTCCCTGGAGCCACAGCGTAAACACCGTCAAGTGATGTTAGTATTTTATTGTGAGAAACGCGAGAAGCAGAACCGAGTGATCTCTTGAATTACTTTTTTTTGTATGTATTTTCACAATGGGTAAAATATGCAACTTGAAATTTTTATTCATTTTTACATGTTTTTCGAAGAATCTTGCACAGTCTCTCAGTGTCTTGCGACCCTCCAGGGGGTCACAACCCCCACTTTGGGAACCTACAGTATATCATGTCTCAATGGCTAACAGGAACATGTACTGTATACGCTTATGCTTAGATCCATTTTATACATTCTGTAAGAGCTTTATAATATTTATACATATTATGTATTCTATTTCTCAGTACATGGTCACATGAAAGGGAATACATTAAAAAATAAAGTGACCAGTGCATACTGAGTTGTATGATACTATAAAATCACAGAGGGTGAACCAGCTGTGTTTTCAGTGAGAGGCACAGGCTGTTTTTCTGAGCTGCATTTGAAGGAGCCTTTGAATTGGAGAGACCTTGGCAGCTTGTTCTATTGGTTCAGGAATGAAGAGTACCTGGTTTAGGAGGCAGCAGCTGGTGGTGTTTTGAAAAGGTATCTTAAAAAGGTATCTTGAAAATTGTTTGAGAAAAAACCTCGCTGAATATAGCACCAGTTATATAATATAACCAAAGCAGCAATCATTGTTTTTCTCCCTTAATGGAAGAATGTTTCACTTTTTGATCCAGTAGTAGAAGAAAGTGGACACGTGGGGAGAGGGGCCAGCGTATATAAGATAAATAAGGAGTTTTTTGAGCTGCAAAGCTACTCTAATGATTTCCCAGACTGACAACATGGAAGGTAAAAAATTAGTATAATCTCAAACCTTTCCCTGCAGAGGAGACAGTGGCTGTAATGAGTGTTTTAAGGAACCCAGCGTGCATTAACTTGATGCTTTAACAATAGCAATGTGTCAGTGGGAAGTCTTATTGAATCTCAATCCGTGTCAATTGATCTTCCTCTGCTGATGAAGCAGCTGGCTAGAAGTGTGTGATACCCCTCGCTGAAGGACACATTTATGACACTTGTGAGTGTCTGCATTCTCAGCACGTTCCTGCACTCGCCTCGCACCCAGCTATTAAAACATAAACTTTGCAAGTAATTGCACTTAGAGAGATATTTCAGCAAAATCTATCCATGGAATTAAAAAAGATGACGTCCATTTTGATTTCACCTGAGTAATAATGATGAAGGCAGGTTGAGCAAGCACAGCAGTAATAACCAAACATTATGCTTGGAGATTCCACTCGAATTCTGTATCCCGGGTGATATGAAAAACGGGGCCGGCAATAAATGGGCTTTATAGCAGATTAATCTGCTCCGGACATATTGTAAACTACCTGAGCTGAAAACTGTTGATTTTTAATTTGGTACTTTTGCCTTGTTAATATGCTTCATGCAGATAGTGTGCCAGGACCCAGGATTCACAACCAGCAATTATAGCTCACCTATAAATCATAGAACAGGGAGGATCACACATATAGGATCCACACTCAGATTTAACGGTGGAGATAAAACACTTGAATTCATACCCTCTTCCTCTCATATAAATGATTCATCTTCTAAAAGTTAGATCTTCTTGCATTAAGGATGAAGCATGCAATGTGGGAAGGAAGAAAGCCTCTGTTATTTTCAAGAAGCCTTTCATACCTGATTCTTCAAACTCTTTATAAAGCATCCCCCACGTCTCTGTGATCCTCTCCAGGCTCTCCTCCATGGCTTGGATGTCCATATAAGGGCAGTTGCACTCCGGATACTTGGGGTCACAGCTGCACCAGCAGTCGCTGTCCTTGCAGACGAATTCGCCCTCTCCATTACAGGCTATGTAGCTGAGAGCAGCCTGCACGAAGCCTTCTCTCAGGTAGACTGGAAGGATCAGCTGCAAACCTGTAAAACCAAACTGGTTTGAGTGCTACCATCAAACTGCAAACTTGAGGAGTGACAGTGTAGAATGTATAACTTGTGTAAATATACAGATTTAAAGACTTTATTGAATGTCATGTGTTATGTTATCTTTAAAACATTCACTATAAAACAGGTTAAATAAGCCAACATACCTTGAAGCTGGACTTTATTTTCAGGGCTCTGAACCAGCACAGAGCTAACAGAATCCAGGTTGTCATAGTTACTGCATCCAAGAGGACCTGTGCGGGTCTCTGTCACCTGGGCAGCAACAAATAAAAAAAAAGCTCACATTTTGAGTCCTTCACGGCATCCATTCACGAGCAAATGCAATGTTCAATTACACATATTTATCTAACTTAAGGTCAGTTTAAAGGGAAGTCATATCAAGGGGATCTTTTGTCATGCAGCACGGGTAGCAAAGGACGAAATTACAGCTCATTGCCAGACGATGATCTTTTTGTTTTTGGATTCAAACCCGGGCCGCCCTTTTAGAGGTCAATGGCCTCCTTACATGGCGTACGCACTAACCAGTAGGCTAACGGTGCACCTTCATTTTTCAAGTGCATCATCAGTCATTGGCATAAATATCTCTGTCATTACCTTGAACTTTTCAGACTGCCAAGACAGAGTTGCAGATAGCATCACATTTTATTTGTGTCTTGCAATAGATGCAATTAAATATTTCCATTTGCCAGATTTACTATCTTTGTGATGAATGAGTGTGGTACTGTGAGGGATACCTTAAAGGAATCATATATCCCTTTAAGCATCTTCTACAGAGGAGATGTCCCTGTGTCCTTTCTCTATATGTTTCTCCATTAATGTATTTGATTATATACGAAAACATCTCCTTTTTGTCAAACTGAAAGTGCCTTTTTGTGCTTTGTTTAAATAAAGCAGTTTCTACATAATCAATTGTACTTGTGAGAGAAACAGAAAAAACTGGGGTAAGCTAATTTATTTCCTCTAAATTGCTGTAAGAGTGCTTTGCTGCACTTTTCTGCAAGAATGCTAAACCGTTTCTTTTTTTTGTCTAGTCACTGATGGACGACGCTTCGATTGACCTTTGCCACAAAGCAGCTCCAGCAAAGCATCCTTTTTTCTTTTTTTTTTTCTCCCTCCCTCTTCATTTGCAAGAAGAAGAACTTATTTCAGCTCTCTCTTTTCTCTTGCTGTGACACGGCAGGGAAGCAACTAACCGATTCTCATTTTTCTCCCTTTGTGGTGCTGGGACACCATATTTTGTTAAGCGATTTGTCCTGGTCAGGCTTGTCAGAGGACAGTTGGTGTAAAGTGACAGATGGATGAGGCGAGACAATGAGGGTCAGTCGATCAGTAACACAATCATAGAGGGCTGACGGGGCTTGAGAGCTCATATGGAGGCCGCTGCTGCAGGGAAGGGAAAACACAGTATGGGGCAGTATTTAATCACAAGCCTAATCCAAAGGAAAAAGGGGGGTTTGTGAGCGGAAGAATAAATATCCTGTGAATGGGAAAAGGAAAATGAAAGATAATTTGAGTGCAATTCAAAGACTATAATATTTCTATCGCATTATAAATCCCTTGTTTCCCTCATGAGGGATTTGAATACTGATATGAGAGTGAGGAAATGAGATACAAACCCGGGTTTTCAGGCCGCATGAATATTGAATCCATATAAGGAAT
The DNA here is from genome assembly GCA_020745685.1 of Tautogolabrus adspersus. Lineage (NCBI taxonomy): Eukaryota > Metazoa > Chordata > Actinopteri > Labriformes > Labridae > Tautogolabrus > Tautogolabrus adspersus. The sequence continues at coordinate 4,615,546 of CM036536.1, read as the reverse complement.
TATTTGATATGCCAGATGATATGCCATATGGCAAAACACTGACTGATGAGCAGAGCATTCAATTTCCGCTTTGCATAGCAGCTGCTTATCACTGTACATGCATTCTGGTATATTAAAAATACTTAATAGGGCATTATTGGCCACCTGCATAGTGGCATGTTGCTGTGTGAGGGGAAAAAGCACACGAGCTCTTCGAAGTTGGTGTGTTTCCTTTTTCATGATGTGACCCTCTAATCCAGGTGTTACTGTGCTTAAAGTAGACTCATTCAAACAGCAGAGTGGAAGCAACACAAGACCAGGAAGAAGAGAGTTGCCATTGTTACCGCACACAGCACATGGATCATCATAAAGCCTGACAGCTTCTGAATCCCAAATATTTTCAGACTTTTCTAAAGGAAGGTACACCTTTTTTAGTGTTTCTTAAAGCTGCACTGAGCAAATGTGGCCAGTAGAGAGCAGTAGACACACTGCCTGACACATGTTCACGTTTTTAAAAAGTTAAGAGTAAGTGCATCAATGCGCAAGGGAATTTTTAAAGCTGGATTTATTTACTGACTTTACAATGTCAGAAGACTGACATTTGGAGTACTTCAAGGTCTGAAAGGGCATTAAACTCGACACAGTGAATCATCAGAAGAAAACTTGGAGAAATGCTTTAGCTTTTTTTTCTTGTGGAAAAGGTCAACTATGAAAGCTGGTGTGTGTTAAGAACAGGTGAGAGGTTTACCAAGACCTCTTAAGGGCACTTTGGTAACAAACATCCGAACATTTCCCTCCAGATTCTGGATGAAACTATTCAAACTGCAACATAAAAGACCTAACAACAGCATGAATCACAGCTATTATATCATTGCAGAGACTCATGTTGAAAGGTAAAATTGAAAATCTCAACAAACAGACATTTTCAAAACTCTGGTCAGACCTTAACATAAAATGGTTTAAATGAGAAGACAAAAGCAACTTCTGCAGGGGTGCATAGTGCAGGGTACACCCAGGTATACGCCATATACCCACTTGTTTTACAGCCTCCATTGCTTATACCCACTTCTACATTGCCTCTGATTTAGAACCATAACTCCGTTCCCGTCAGACTCTCCCTGACTGAACCTGAAAAATCAATGGAGAAAGTTTTATAAATGGGGAAATGTTGTCATCTGTTGTACTGTCCTAGCTACCAGAGGATAACCTATGGCGACCACAGACTGTAAATATTAATAGACGAAGCCTGAGTGACGTCACCCATCTGTTCCTGTAGGGGGCTCTGGAGGCTCATCGGCAGCAGCTGCCATGCTGGAAATGCTTTCTCATCCTAACTTTCAGTCAACTATTTAACTTTGTAATTTTGTATTTTACATTTTGTATTTCAATTTTGACACTTTACTTTTTTGTCAAAACTTTATTTTTTGTTAAAATGTTAGTATACCTGCACTGTGGTTCATTTACTGCTCTGTGTGCCCTTGAATTGCCCCCCGGGGACAAATAAAGTTTTTTGAATTGAATTAAATTGAATTGAACCTAACGACAGGCTGAGAGCTGGAGCTGAGGCAGGTTTTAAGCCTCTTGACGAACCGTTGCATCGCGCCCACCTGTCAATCATGTCAGCTACGCGCCTGGATATGGATAACATGTATCGTTTTCAAAATCAAAATGGAGCCGTTTTCAAAATAAGTTACCCCCCGTACAGTGTGTGCCAGTGATGACAATAACTTATCAGAATCAGAACAAACAAGAAGACACATGTATGTTGTTGCCACGGTGATTTCCGACGTTGTCTGCCAGTTTGTGCAGGCTCAATCAGGTCGGAGAATCCGATGGTAGCTCTGCTCTCACTGTACGAGTGTGTGCAGTCGTACGTCTAAAATTTCAAACATGCCAGAAAATCATAGGACTGTTCGGGAGCAGCTGATTCGGCTGTGATCGAAAGTCTAACCCTCTGTAAAGACTTCAAAATGAGTTGTGCTACTCACAATTTGGGTCCAAATGGGCTAAAATGGTACAGTGTATGCTCGGCTATAGATACATCAAATACCCATTACATTAAATATGTAATGCTGCCTAAAGCCTTTCATTTGAACAGGATCTAAACATGTGTGTATGTCATTCAGATTTATTGTAAATCTAGATTGTAAGTAAGTATTGTTCATCTGTCTAAAATGTATTGCCATGGCAGTCTTGCACTATTTTAGTTTGTTCGTACTTGGTGTCTCTATGCCTGTAATTATAAAGTTTGGTTTGAGTGATCAAAGATGATGAAGTTAGCCATCTTTCTACTTTGCAATAGTCCAGGCAACAACTGATCGATTCATATACCAGGGAACACAAAACTGTATTTCTCTAACAAAATGAAATCAATCGAGAGGCTGTCTGCAATATGAAATATGAAACCAGAGACTCCTGCTGTTTCCCCGTTGAAGTCTGCCTCCTTGTTCATCACGGCGTGCAGAAAGGCCGGCAAATATGGCCCGAGTTGTTTGGGGTGATCGCTTTCGATTCAGCCCAGGAAATTCTCAAATTGTACCGAAAATGCTCCCTGATGCTCTCCAACAACTGAAATCATTTCTCTTTGTGCAAACAAGTTGATCAGACCCCAGGCTCTTCGCTCGTCCGTGACTTCTTTAAGAAAGCCCAGGTTTCCACAGTCAACGGTAACAGGCTTTTTTAAAATCCAAAATGAGCTCCAATTTCTACTTTGCATGCAGGCAGCAGGAGGGCCTTTGGCTCGCCAGACCTCCCTCTTTATTCCTCAACCAGTTCAATTTCAACTTCATGCAGAGTACAGCTTAGTTCTATCTGTTCCGCTGCTGTGTGGGTCAACACCCTGTGGAAATTAAGCAGAAATGTGGAGGAATATGTTTCTTTTGCCTCACATTCCACCGGTGATGGAGGTGAGTCTGTACTCTTTCCACTTCCTACCTGTCAGTTTCGCCCTATGACTGTCTTTGGAGCATGAAAGCGCATTCTATCTCCTTCTCCTCCTCTCTGTAGCTACAAAAAAAACCTAATTCTCAAGAAATGACACACACAAAGGCATCTGCCTCTGCCCTTCTGATGTGCCCACCTTAGCTGCAAAGAAGAAAAACCCAGCCCTCCCTGAACACAATGTAGAGCGAGGACAGGGCTTTGATATAAGTACAGGGAGACTGATTCATGTTCCGCTCCAGCAGGGAAAGCCACACTTCACAGGCCGACTACCACTGTGTTCAGACAAGTAGAGAAAGGGAGAAAGAAGGGTCATCCTCCTCCTACCCTCCAAAGCCCTATTAACCCCACACTGCCTGAAGGTGACAACCGGAGGAAGAACCTGTCACGAGTCGTCTTTCACAAGATTTATTTATCTCCCCCCCGGGCTCATCGCAGAGCTTACTCCAGACGCAATGTGCTTGCGGCGGCGGATCATCACATCTAATAACAAGCAGGATGATAAAAGCCTCATCTTCCACTTTAATTTCATTGCTGATTCTTGTATGTAACAAGAAAAAGGTTAACAACGAAAAAGCTAAAAAAAACCTTCATCTATTCTCCGCAATGCAAAAATACATTGGAGTCATGGAGACACTAAACACATGCATGGATTGCTTCAAAATTTCCGCCACAGTTCCCAATCTTCATCTGTATGAGAGAAATAAAGTTGTGTTTCTACGTAGGCTCTTATTGGCTATAGTGGCCTTGGAACAGGGAATAGAAGGTGCTAATTGGTCAAATGAGGTGTACTGAAATTATTTAAGAGACTCAACAGTTATTCCACAAATATGTCTCTAATAATTTGTGCTCTGTAGTGTAATAATGAGTTTACAATCCATGACCACAAAGACAACCCAATTTAATTATTTAGTTTTAAAATAACTGATGCTTCTTTTATTTTATTGTGGTATTATTTTGAATGTTTGCTAACACTTTAAATGAAGGTCACAATATTCATCATAAACTAGCAGCTTATTAGCATGCTAATTAGTAGCACTGCTTATTAGTCATTATTGAACGCTTATTAGTACCTAATTCTACATGACCATAGTCTATAGCTAATAGGTCATTAACTAAGAGTTTGTCCTTAATACCCTCCTAATGACTGCTTATTGATAGTAAGTTAGGAAGTTGTTGAACATATATTATGATCAGAATATTCTGTGCTCACTTCTACCTTATACAGTAAGATCATAACAATGCATTTTATTAATGGTCGCCTTTCACGTCACTCAAGGTCACCTTACAGACACAGCAGTAAAACAGTAAGTAAAAACAAGAACACAATCGACTACATAACAACAAAAACAGCAATAGTAAGAAGGGCGTGGTCAGACAGAATAAGCTAATCTAAAGAGGTGTGTTTTGAAGGTGGGGAGAGAGTTAATGTCACAGATGGTTTGTGGAGTTCCAGAGATGGGGGGGGGACTGGCTCGAATGGCTCGACACCCCATTGATGAAAGGCGGGCAGGAGGTGTGGTGAGGAGCATGGAGGAGGCAGAACGGAGGGTCCAGGAGGGTGTGAAGGAGATCAGAAAGGTACGGAGGTGAGAGGTTATGGAGAGCTTTGAAGATCATAATTCCTGTTCAACAACTTCCTACCTTACTGTCAATAAGCAATAATCAGGAGGGTATTGAGGGCTAACTCTTAGTTAATGTCATATTAGCTGCAGACTGTGGTAGAGTAAGGCCATGTTCACACTTATTTACATACAACCCTATGGAAAAAGGAAAAAGGACGACGCCTTTTCAAAAAGCGCTGCAGCCGACGCCTTTTTCAGTTGAATTGTTTTAACTTTTCAGAAAAGCAGTGTGACGTCAAGCGCCTTTCTGACAGCTGACCAATCAGGACGAGTCAAGTATAGTGCGCGTGTACCTTCCCTAGTAACCTACGTCCCTAGTTAACGGTGGCCAAAAAGATGTGGTGTGCATTGCGTGTCTGCTCCGGTCTGTTACGGCCCCGTGCACCCTCGTCCGTCAACACCCACCGGCTGTGTTCTCAGTCCGCAGCTCGGAGAGCACAGCTGGAAAGTTGGAGTACGGAGACAAAGGAATTCTTGCGGTAATTTTACAGATTCACTCGCGACAGCGGGAGATAATACGATGTACGTGGTATAAAACTCTATATAAACCTTATAAACACATAAACACACATACAGCCGTTTTTCTGAACCGTAAAAACAGAGTGTTTTATTCTGAAAATAACAGATGTTTTAATGTTGTATCAGTGTTTGACTTCCCGTCCCGCTTGTTCTTTTCTGTGCTAGATTGATGCGCCGTGCTCCGGCACGGTTGTGCCGTAGGCTAGATTCCGTTGTTAAGGTTACAGAACACTTGCGCAGAAGTGCTCTAAAGGCGCTGAAGGCAGCGTATTGAACAATTCATACTACTAAATTAACAGCTTTTTATCAGAGATATCACATTTTATTAGTGTATGTGTTATGGTAACTGTACTTTGCTTTCATTCAAAGAAGGATTTCATAACAGCTTCCAATGTAAGCATCTCTAAATATGTAGCGAACATGTGATTTTGCAAAAACCCTCCTTTTTAGTTTACAGCCAAAGTCAGACTGACATTTTATAACAGAGCAGACAGCAGCACAGGGTTTTTGGTTTGTGATTACAGGCTTCTTTGAAAAACAGCACTCACTCGGCTGTACAAGAGAAAAATCCCTTTTATTCTAGTCGAGGACATTTCTTTTTCATATTTGTCAAACCAGCTCCAGTGTAATTCCATCAGTAAACGTCGACTTCATCACATCATCATTTTGATGTAATACGGCTCAAAACAATGCACAACGTTCTGCAGTGCCAGCAAAGCGTGGCAGTTTCCAGGTAAATGTAAGGCTAACAATGAATCTACACCAGACGTCACAACTACTAAAACAAAGACAAGAAAATATGATGAGTCATGTCTCGCCCAAGGCTTCACCTGTACGACAGTGTGTAATGAATAGAGCCACACTCCTTCCATTTGACACATCCTACCTGTGTGAGAAAGGTTCTGCTGTTGCCCCAATCAACACAAAACACAGATCACAGCTGGACATTAAAAATGAAGTGAGAGTGGCAGACTCACAGCTGCACCCCAGACTTGAGAAGATCTGTAGCACACAACAAGCCCACACTAGTCATAGAAATGATTGCAGGACAGGAAGTATAAATCTGAAAAGATTTTCACAACTTCTTTTTACCTTCAGGTAGTTGTGAAAATCTTTAGAGAGTCAGGTTTAAAAAATGTATTTTTAAGCAATTAGACAATTTGGAAGTTTCTCTGTGCAAAATCACTTTTCACTGCTTCCTCTGTAAAAGCTGTTTGTTAGTTTTTTCAATTTCTTGTCGCACTGAAGTTGCTATTCTGTAATTTTTGCAGACAATGTTTGAGATATATTGTACATTAAAGGAACTTGTTGGCAAAATGTGTGACTGACAGTGTGTTCAGTGTGTTGATTTGTATGGTAATGGGGGGCTTGGGGAAAGTATGAGAACCACTGCAATAGTCTGAGAGTAATTGTTCTGTAAGAACAATGCAATAGAGACACGAAGGCGTTACCTTGATGGCAGTGGAGGCGATCTGGATGTGGTGCAGCTTGCGCAGGGTGCTCTCCCTGTCGATGAAGTAGGAGGCAGCCAGCTGGTGCAGAGCTTCCAGAGTCACAGTGGAGGAGTTTCCCGAGTAATCGCTCACCTCGGCTTTCTTACTCAGTTTCCTCTTGTCCACAAATATCGTTAAGGCCTCTTCTCCTGCAAGGAAACACAACATTTAGTGGTTTTTATTTGATATTTCCCTGTACTTTTTTTGAAACAGAGGGTGGACACATTATCCATGGCTGTCCAAGGACATTTTGTACTTATTTCAGAGTCTAAGTGACCAATGGGTACAAAATGCTTTTAAATTGTTCCAGTAGATTGCTCTGCTGGCAGCCAGGGCTGTTAACGCTGAATCATACATCCAGATTGTTGTGCGGTCCTGGATTTCTAAAGGGTTATCTCGGAACCAAAAAAACAGAACAGAACAAACAACAGGTTGAGACAGCGGTGGACAAGTTCAACTCCTGAGGTAAAATTTGTACATTTGACAATGTGTATGCTGGCTTTGGAGAGCGAAATAACCACAGTTTTGGGTTAAAACATGTCTCTTACCTTAACAAAAAGGTCCATCTTTGTAGCATGTATTTGTTGTGATGTTGTCAGTTTTTTAACAATCTGAGCCTGTCAGTGGCAACAACAGCACCTTTCTCTGTGTGTTCTTAGATTGGGCGCCAAAAGATTAAAGTGTAGTCATTACAAGCTGTCTCGCAGCTGCTGGCCTCTACTGAAGCAATTCCAAAACTTTTTGAACCTATAAGTCCTCTAGACCAGGGGTTCCAAAACTTTTCAGCCTGTGACCCCCGAAGTAAATCTGCAAGAGACAGGGGACCCCCCCACTGTCCCTGGAGGTGGTGAAGGTATATAATGTAACACATATCCAAGCAGACACTTTAATACTACTGCAACAGCCTAAAAAAACCCCATCAAATTATTCGTATAGTATAGTATAGTAGATTATTGTTAGAAAGGCTAGAAGCAGAAAACAAGTATCTCCATGTATAGACTTTAGCACTGAGTAACTACAAATTAATAAATAGACAAACAGGTGTGTTCATCTTTGCGTATAAAGAGCAGAAGACACCATTGGTATTTTTACACGTATTTAAGAATATTTTTAAAAATCATTTTTTAAATTGGTCATGTGACCATATTGAACACACCTTTAACACACCATGTGATTATGCTGGGCGAACCTGAGGCAGCTTCAGGCGACACACCTTGTGCCCTCACGATAAAGTGACAGTAAAGTCATTTTCAGTGAACCAAGAAGTACTGCTTTATTTCTTGCTTTTAAATATGTATTTGTTTTTTCAAAAGGCATCTCTCGACCCCCCCTGTTGGTTGCTCGCGACCCCCTGGGTAATCCCGACCCACACTTTGGTAACCACTGCTCTAGACCACAAAACATGCAAAACAAAAATGGCACAAGTTAAAAACATACTGAAGATGATTCCGCTCGAAAGGCTTTAAATCATAACCGAAATTGTAGCTTCTTGAGGGCTGACGTGAGCTTCTTTAACGTAAAATCAAAGTGATAATATTTTAAATATTGGTGTTAATTCATTGCAATTCCCACAAATCACATGTCGCTAAAAAAAAGCCAATGACTCTCAGATCTTTCACTTGGATTTTCTGCACATGAAGTTTGAGAATCTGCGTTTGACACCATGGCGGCACAAGGCCCCTTGCTGCTTCTTTTTGCTTTGAATTATTCTCATTAATCTACACTTTGGGATCATTTTTAAACCAAACAGCTGCTCTGCTTCTGGAGAAACACACACACACACATATACACTAAATTCCAGGTGGTTAAGAGCACAGAAGCAGCCTTTCAGGAGCTCCTGAAGCACAGAGACACTTGACCACAATTAGGAGAAGCCACGTCACCCTCTCTCAGTAGCCGGTGATCACAGCAATCAGCACTTCATAAGTGCAGAAGCTGTGGAGCTGCACACACTGCTTAAGAGTTCCCAAGACACTGCACATCATATTTCTCATCATAATGCAGCGTTAATGCTTCGGGGCCATTTCTCTGCCCACTGCCTTTTCTTCCTCCGCTGCTGAAGGGCACCCTTTTAATAACACAATCTATTTATTAATTTCATTAAGTCCATATGTTTCTGCACACAGAGGCAATCCATTCAGAACCACAGAGGCATATCTCTGGCAGCAACCCAAAGCAAACTCCTCATTCTCCTCTCTTCATACCACTAAGTGCTGGCTGAGGGCCAGAGTGCGTGGCTGCATCGGCGCCGGCAGCTGCTACGGCTGCATTACATGCAGCCACTCACAACAGCGACCTTTCCTAAGCCAGGAGTCAGGTCCAAAGTAATTGACAAGTGTTGCTCCGTAAAAGCAAATCTGCTTTGCAATACCTACCTGCACCCTCTCTGGCATCTTAAATGAGTTTTTCTTTTCCCTCTTCTTCTTCCACTCAGAGTGCCATTAATGCATGTTCATTCATCACGCCGACGAAAACCAAAAAGAAGGGGTTTAACTGTGACCCGGAGTGGCAGGCTCACAGTACACAAGCTTTTACATGCATTCATTCTGTTCTGAAGGGTGGTTTCTGTGCTGTCTGTGGTATTTTATTTCGCTGTGATGTTTTATTCAGTTACTTACTGGAGCTGAGTTGTTGTGCAGTGTCCATCTGCTTTCCATATACAATAGCCATGAGAGCAAATTCTAAAAGCTTTTATTGGAGCAAATTGTATACTTTACTAAACACTACATCATCTGGTAGAGGAGCCATTCCTTAAAGCACATTTTTCTTCTTCATACTGCTGTACAATAAAGATAAAAAGCTTCACACAAGAAACAATACTTCTCCTTAATTATCAGTATGTGTGAGATCCCTTAAGCCCTTATGGTAAATGTTAAATGGACTTGAGCTGGTAGAGCGCTCTTCTAGTCTTTTGAATACTTTAACACCGCAGGTCACACCTACAGTACCCATTCACACACTGATGGCAGAGGTTGTTATGTAAAGTGACCATCATAAGTAACTAATCCCATGTGTACATGTTCATTCGCCTCCGATGAAGCAGCAGTAGCAACTTGGGGTTAATTGTCTTGCCCAAGGACTCATCGGACATGTGGCTGCAGGAGCTGGGGATCAAATACATTTTCGAGTATTGAGTAAGCATGACTATCAAGAATACTTTCAGAAGGTTGCATTTCAATCTAATCAGTTTCAAATAATCAACCAAAAACAGATAATCAACCAAAAACAGATTTTCTTCACACTTCTTATCTCAATGCCTATAATCTTCATTGACGTGAAAACAAGAAGCTTTTGTTACTCTGATGCCTTTTTTTGTTGTTAGAAACTGAACACCTGCTGACTCAGAATTGCTGGCATGAAATGACAAATGAAGGGCTGTACTACTTTGTGAATAAACACAAAGCTTGTTGTTGGGGTCAGTTTGCAAACACACGGTTCAATTCCTAAAACGCACAACGGTCCATGCATGCACACCACTACAACTGATCTTAACAACATCAAATAAACAGTTTTATGGAATAATCATCTAGTTGTTGTTTACCTCCCAGCGTGGCTGACAACAGGAAGTGTGTCCCATACTTCCTGATCAGGTTGTCAGTGATCATCTGAGTGGTGGGACGGCGGCCCAGGAGTCGAATGTTCCTGATGAACTCAGGGGTCAGAGGTAACGGAGACGCCAAGAAATCCCTCCTTTCCACAGCCAGGTTGTTCACCTTCCATCTCCCAAACTCCCTGCAGAAAGACGACACGTAAAATATCAGTTAAAATATACATTTTTAAATTCCATAATGGAAGTGGGAAAAGGGCCTTTAAAGGAAGAATGTGCGACTTTTTGATCCAGTAGATGTCGCCCTTGAGCACCAGCATGAAACTAAAACAAACTGCTGTTTGGCCACACCTCCACTATTCTGAATCCTCCGCTCTCCTCCAGCGGCACACCTCCAACCCCTCTCCACTCACATACACACGAAGGAGTTAGAATGCACCATAACTAAGCAACATTAAGCGCAAGCGGCGGATAAAATTGTCCTTTGCTCGAGCTGCAATTGTCTGTGGTCTGCATTGAATTGAATTGTTGTGTTAGCAGGCTAATGTTAGCATGCTTTAGTTAGCTTGTAGCTTCATATTGCACATAAATTGACACAGAATGACCGTGATCTAAAGATACTTATGTGACATCCAAATAAGCAGTAAGTATGTTCTTCTTCCTGTCTCTAGTCCTTGACTAAAACAGCTTTATACACAAGGCCGTCCCGTCCATGTAAACATGATGTAAACACGGCTCTGACAACAGTACAGCTGGCGGGACTCGAGCTTCTCTCTCATTGTAGACAGTCATGACTCAGAGAGACATTTACAGGATAGACTTGATTTCTGCTTTATTTATTTATGTGTAAAATGTCGTACTCTTTCTTTAGGTGACGGCTCCCGTCTTTTTCAGCTTTAAGATCTCTTGATTTCCTCTATTTCTATAATTACCAAGTGAATTTATTTATATATTCAAATATTGATATAAATTGTTTTACTGTTGTGATATTTCTATATTTGCAAAAGGCTTTTTTTCTCTGAATTTGGACCCAGTACAAACTTGGATAAAAACTACAGCGTATAAATAACATCATATTAACGTCATGTAAACTATTGAAACTACAATGTTGATGTGATGTATTTCTTGAAGATTCATAATTTTTTCACATTTAAATATTTGTTCTCTTTGTGTCAGAGAACTAATTGTTCACTTTTTACTTCCAGCTTACAAGAGTTGAGCAACTGAAACTGTTAAACCCATGAAGTCTTTTAATTTATGAAAAAATATACTCAGAGATTGTGTGAGTCAATAAATATGCACACATTAAGTCATGACTTAGTTAAGTCGTTGGCCTGCAAATTCAACCTGTGCCGCCTCTTAAACATAGTAACATCAGTTTGCCTAAGGCTGGGAATCTTAGTGGAATAAATTACAGGAAGAAAGACACAGAGACAAGGAAAAACACGAGAGAGAGAGAGAGAGAGAGAGAGAGAGAGAGAGAGAGAGAGAAAGAGGGAGAGAGAGAGAGAGAGAGAGGATAATTTAATTCATATTCTTTGCTTTTGCAATGTAAGGATTCCTGCACACCGTGCCCACACAGCCTGTACTTGACAAAGAAAGACGGAGAGAATAAGAAAAAAACATCCATGCAAAAGCAGGCTTGTAACCTGGGATAGACATGTGCTCATACTACAAAGCCGATAGATGTTTTCCCTAATAGCCCCATAATGACTGAGATGTACATCGGAATGAATACAGCACATGGTGGCACCAGCTCAAAGCCTCATTGCTCAAACGCAGAATGTGTTCTGTAATGTGAGGGAATCAAAGAGGGTGGGGGGGGGTGAAAGCAGTGTGAACGAAAGACTCTCTCTCTCCCACTCACACCTAATACGTCTGACCTCAACCATTATATTCTGTGTTGAGAGCAATCCCTAATGCTTCATGATCATAATGCATTTGGACATGTTCATATTTGATTGCATCTGACAGCTTTACAATGATTACAGGAAGCCGGTCCAGGCAGCAGGAAGGGAGCAGAATTTCAATAAAGCTTTGAATACTGTAAAGGAAGGACTTTCTTCCTGCTGCCTATCTCCCTCTTACAGCTTTAAATCCACTGTGGTACTCTACTTTCATGTAAAAAAACGAAAATATTTATTATAAGAAGGGGAGAAAAATACGAATGTCAAAGCCAAGCTGCACTGGAGCAAAACTTGAGGAACCAAAGGATATGGATGTTGAATCAACAAAGACCAGCCTGGCACCCTGCAAGCATTCTTTCTAGTTTTCTTTTAGCAAATGTGCCCAAGGCACAGCTCTTTAAACTGATATTGCATTCAGCAGTGCTTTGACTCATATATAAAGTTATACTACCGGCAAAAGTTCAAGGTGTTTAGTGGAAGATTGCCATGTGAAGTGTCCTTCAAAAATACTTTAGTGTTCTGCGTGACCTGCAGCTCCACACTCAGCTTAACAGAGACGGCATGGTGTGAATTAAAATCAGACTTTCATGGGCTGCTTGTCTGACATTTGGGAAGAGGTGCACATTTTAGGAGAAAACTGTGTTTTGTGAAGAGAGGTGAGCGTCGCATCCGTCTTCTGAATAGCTTTGCAAAGTCAAACAAGTCAACTGAAAGAGGTAGGCTGAATAAGTGATTTAGATTCTCAGAACAGTGCATCTTCTCTGTTGTTGCATCGCATCACATTTCCTTTTTTATTTGTTGTTCCGCCTCAGAGGAAAGTTAAATCAAAGAAACTAAAACACAATTTCTTTTTTTCTGGTCAACATTATGGTGCATTGACGGCTGCAGTAACTTGAATACAAAGCACATTTGAAGCCTCTGTAAGAACAGGCAGAAAGAGTATTGTGTGTAACACCTTTAAATGGAATTAGAAAAAGTTGATTAATTGTTTATGTCTGGCTAAAACTGGAAATGTTAGTCTGACTGAAGTCCAATTTCTCAAAGTCCAGGTAATACGGTTGGGAGTCGATTCACCTGGCCTAGGCGTTCTGAGCATGCTCCACAGTTCAGTAGGATGCATGTCCTGGGTACCATACAGTTAACCTTTGTCAAGTATTGTGGTAAACAATCCAAGTGTTAGAATAGTAGAGGTTGGACTGACTGAGACCAAAACAATTCTGTGGGTTATGTCACCAGCAGGGCTAAAGAGGTAAAAGAGGAAAAAAGAGCTGAATTACAACCACTGAAACTGTCCAAATCAACGTCTGAAGAGACATAAACACGGTTCGATCCACCTTGAAACGCCTCTCTTCTTTTGTTTCTTTCATTATTTCCTTCAAACAGATAGCTCATGTTTCTGTGGTTACAAACTTCCAAACATACACACACAGTTTCCAGCATTGCCTCCACACAGACCAACACTCTGTCAGTTGCAATGTCTAGTTTTTCTGCTCAGCACCTCCCAAAGAAAAATTCAACAAATTTGGATTAAAGGGTTTTCGTTTGCCCCGAGCCGCTCAGGCTAAAAGTTACAGTCTGGCCGCTGCTAACCTGCTGTCATAACAAATTGGATAGAAGAACCGACGGCCAAACTCTATACGACTAAGGCAGCACAGGATCAAAAATGCAGGGTCAAAACAGCTAGCTCTACAGAAAATATGCTCTCAGATGTGAACGTTCAGCTCAGGAATTTCAGATCTCCACCTCTGCTTTGGGTTTAAAGCACTTTAAGATGTTAACATCCTGTGACAACAAGGTGGTGTTATGTATTTCTACCTCAATCAGATTTGAACAATATAAAGATCAGAGTCTGATGACACCTGTTGCATTAGTACTTCTTGTGGCATTTTTATTGAACAGCATGCTATTTCATCTTCAATGTTAAAGCCATCATGAAAGGAGAAGTCCCTAACAGCTTAAAGTAAATTAATTTTGAACATCTTCAGCTCTGTGACAACTAGCTTATGTCCATCTGAAGATCTTGTAAAGTAAATTATGATAACTTGAAGGTAGTGTTGTAGTACTTGAAATCGGTCTTGGTCTCAGGACTGGTCTCTGGACCAATTTTTGAGGTCTCATCTCTGTCCTGAAAGCATTTTTACTCGGTCTTGTCTCTGTCTTAGACTGGGTGGAATTTAAAACAAGACCGGTCAAGACCACCACTGATGAGCTATTTTTCCATGTCATTACTGTGATTGGAAGGAAAAAGCTCCTTTCTAAAAGAACTATAACTTCATTTTCATCCCCCGGTTACGGCTGCAACCTTCCTGGCGTTACTGTCTAAGTTAGTGACACGCCAACTGCACACTAGATGAGGATTTTTTTCTGATGAGACATGCTATGAATAGTCTGTACATAGTGTTGTATTTCTAGATTGATCTGATGCTCTCTGTGTTCCAGTGTCTGACTTCCTGTCCTGTTCGACCTGCTCCATTCAGCTTCAACTCAAAGCACCTCAAAAATAGCCTTGGTGCGTATTTGGAGCGGAGCAGAGCAGAGTGATTCTAGGACAGTGGTTCTCAACTCGTCTAGCCTCCGTGACAAATCGCGACCCCAAATTTCTGATATTTTTCAACCAATCAGATTTATTTACTGCAGTTTGGTCGGTACAAATCATGTGACAGAAGCAAGAAACTGAACAAAACCAACATGTTTTAAAAAAGCGCTTCACAGACTTTTTTACACATGCCCACTGAAAATCATCTCTGGGCCCCGATCCACCAGTTGAGAACCACTGCTCTAGGACACACCAGAGATGGACTGCAGCGCATGTTGTGGAAGCACGAGCATTGACAGGATGGAGCGCACGCAGTACACACATATCCTGTGGGTTCTGCAGTTTATAACTACCCCTAAAAACACAACGAAAGTAAAAAAACCACATGGCACATACTGTTATCTCAATAAAATATGTGGGTATCTAAACCTGTTGTCAATCAGGAAGTTAATTATGTAATGAAGACTTGTTCTCCAATCATTAAATGCAGAAGGGTAAGGAAACGCTGGAGGTTAGATTATTTTGGAAGAGTTGTTTCCAGAGTTACAGTCAATCTCACGTTTGTCATTTTATGTCTCCAGGGAAGCATTAATGTCACATCTGGCATTACGAATACACCCACACAGTCATCAATTTACATTTTTAATCATGTGTTACATTTGTTCTATCTGAGGTCACATCCAGTGCTGATCATTAAGCACAAACATTCGATGTTAAAAAGCAATACTTTAGATATTAAACCAAATGAACTTACTTAAAGATGCTGAGCACATGTGTGAGGTTACCTGGGATAACTTACATGCTTCAGGCTCTAATTCGCACAAATCATTTTAGTATTTCCCCTGTGAGATACACGTATTGTTGGTCATATTACATAACATGTGGAAGCCTGAATATACAAATTACGATAAACGGTAAATGGACTTGAGCTTGTCTAGTGTTTTTCTAGTCTTCTGACTACTCAAAGCGCTTTTACACCGCAGGTCACACCTACACATTCACACACATGGTAGAGGTTGCTATGTAGTGAGAGCATCTATTCATACACATTCATACGCCGCTGACAAAGCAGCAGGAGCAAAGTCTTTCCCAAAGACACATCGGACATGTTGCAGTAGGAGCTGGGGATCGAACCCTCAACCTTCCGGTTGAGAGACGACGACTCCACTAAGTGATCCACAGCCGCCCCTGCCCTAGGGATGAAGCTGCAAAATACAGCCATAGTCTCTCTAATACATTCTTCAATTCAGTTCTTCTTTTCAGGATTCAGTCAAGCCGACACACAAAGAAGAGGAAGGACACGACCTCCAAGAAATTGAGAAGAGACGCCGTTAAAAGAGACTCCATGATAATGCCAGCTTCACTTCTTTCTTTTTTTTTTCACCTTAGTCAAATGAATACAACTTCTGCTCACATACAGTATGCCATCTTTTTTCCGGTCCAGTGAATCACTATAAATAAGAATCTAAAGTCCATTTCTTTATGTGTGGGCTTGTTATAATTTAAAATCATTATGTAGAGATTTTTGGGGAAAACTGATACATGCCACCTATTGAGATCAAACCTATTTCAGCATGTGTAACTTGCACTAATTAAAAAGAAACTTGAAGAACTCAGACACTGTTTGAAGAGCACAACTACCTTTGATGTTTAAAAAAAGAAAAAGTCTGATGTGGCCAGTGGAGAGATTGTGTTTATTTCCGAGAGCACTCTCCCTCCATCACAATCTGCATGGTAATGAATGTATAAAGAGACAGTTATGAAGTCACAGGCAGATATCACTGCTGTAATTATAATAGATCGCTTGTGATTACTTTGAAATTTCTCAGGGAAGGCAACAGGAGTGCTGTGCCAATTTTTCTTTTTTTTGTGTGCAATCCGTCTGGTTCTGCCCCCAATTTACTCACATAATCACGCTTATACGAGAAGAAAAGGCACGGAAAAAACATCCCCTCAAAGAGCCTTCAGCCGTTTTAAAGAGTGTTTTTAAGAGAGATCTGAAAGGCTACTTCATGGTGCTTTACGGAAAGGAATGGCAACAATGACAGGAATCATTTCTTTACGTCCTTTACAACCAGAAATGAGCAGAACTGCCCTTAAAATCTTCCTGTGTGGCCTGTTAGCGTCGTAGACTGTAAGTATTAATTGATGAAGCCTGAGTGACGTCACCCGTTCATTACTGCAGGGGGCTTTGGAGTCCCATCAATGGCTGTTGCCATGCTGGAAATGCTGTCTTACTTTCAGTCGACCTAACGACAGGCTGAGAGCTGGAGCTGAGGCGGGTTTTAAAGCCTCATGACAAACAGTTACACCGTGCCTGTCTGTCAATCAGGTCAGCTACAAACCTTGAATAACACTTATCCTTCCAAAGGGACGGGCTATCAAAAAATTCAAATTCGTCAGTGTGTGCTGATTGTAGCATGAGCTAATCAGACCTCATGCATTCTTTGTACCAGGCTGTAAACATGTTCATTTCTGCTGTAAATACGGGCTTTTTTGAATGGGTGTGTATGTGACCTCTGGTTCTTCTGCAGCCAGTCTCAATTGGACACTTGAACAACTGCAGGTTATTGCACTTGCGCATTGGCTTCATTTTTCAACACAGGAGCTTGCTGCTTGTTTAGCACTTTCACCTCAAAGTGGGAGACTTTCCTTTTCGGACGTTACGGGGTCTCAGGAGGCAGGACATTAAGTAATATAACAATTCTTAAAGGATGGACAAAGCTGACCTGACGCTATGGTGTAGTTTGACATATTAATGCTATCAACGAAAGAGCAGAGAAGAACACACTGGCGAACAGAAAATCATTTCATTCTGTGCACGACGATCACACAAGTGGGGACATTTGGTCACCCTAGGTGGAGCCCAAAGTGAATGCCTGGTTCATCACACAATGCAAGAGAGAGTACACAACCTCAACATGAAGAAGAATTATTTTTGTGTATTTTGTGTGTGGCAGAAAGAAAAAAAAAATCCTTAAAACATGTCAGCTGCGTGTCCTAACTGTCAAATGTTGCACCTCTCTCTCTCCAAACTAAAAAAGCCCTGACTGCTGTAATCAGAACAGGGTTGAGCAACCTTGGCGGCTGATGATGGATGGAGGGAGTGTGGCCTTTTGAAAGGGTATATATCACATTAAAGCAGGAGTAATGAGGAAAGCTCGAACACCCAGATGTTTGAATGATACAGAGCGTAAATCCATCTCCAATTCAAAGTGATGCACACCAAATTAGAACGAGTTTGTGGCAGAGATTTGGAGCGCATATCGATTTCAATTTCTCTTACATTATCACAAAACAAGACACTCTTTCACACAATGTTAAGCAGAAACTCTACTCAGAGTGTGTAAAATAAACATAATGATGTTAAATGGATACGTTGTACCCGCTGACCTTTTTGCTGACACCGTAGTTTTCGTACAAAGGCTTTGACTAATCTCTTGCTCAGATACATCGAGTGTAGCTATTAATCTTCACCTCATTTCATGCCATACAAATAAATGACCTCTTCAAATGGGACACTGTGTCTCTCGAGTTCCACTTTGTAGCGTGAAAGCACTAGTTCAAAGCCGCAGCACGTTCTGTGGAAAAAGAGGAATACACAGGGAGGGAGGGAGGGAGGGAGAGAGAGCGAGCAAGAGAAGGGAGAGGGAGAACAGGTACAGAAAGAGTATTCGCAAATCCCCGCTGTCGTTCGTTTCCTCGGTTATCGTTGACTGTGATAAGCTAGCCTAGCCTTATCTTAAACCCCTATAGGCCAAATAGTTTGTCCTGCGAGGAGAAGAGGAAATGAAATGGGTTTCACCACAGAGTTGATTTTAAGGGGCCGCAATCCTCCCAACAAGCAGCTCAGTCATTATTATTATCAATAGCATTGCTCCTGTTTGTTACAGGTACATCAGTTCAACTCTCTGGATGCTATCATGAAGCAAAGTTTTAGAGTTGTTTCTGTTTTCTCTCTCTGAATCCAAAGAGGCTCAAAAAATCTTCAACTTCATTGGTAGAAAGTTTCAGGAAGGATTCTCAGTAATTTAGTGAATATGCTAATGTTGTTTTTTACGCTCATCTGAATTTCTAAACCACTGCACATTGGAGGCAAACATATTGGTTTTAAGTCAATTTAAGTTAATTTTGAAACAAAATAGAACATTACAGCTCCGATATGTAAGAATAGAGACTGAATCCACTGAATGCCGGAGGACACTTAAAGAGGCATTCTTGCTCTCTTCACGACTCCACCAGTTTCTCCTTCTTTTCCAAAGTCCAGAAGAACCGCACCTCCCTTCTACTCCCCGCCATGTTCACAACATTGCAGCTTTCTGTTCGGTGCTCGAGAGACCGCTCCTACAGGTTGTCGACAATGGTCATGTCATTGAACAACACAAGTTACATGAGACTTAAGATGTGCGATAATATTAAATATGTTCAGTTGCATCTGAATGCCAAGATGAGTACAACACTGCTTTTAAACAGTTCAGATTGAGTTTTAGGTGGGTCCTTAAAGAGACAGTAACTGAAGAGAGTGTTTTTTGAGCTGCAATCCATGCATGCAAAGCTACTCTATAGGTTTCAAGCAAAATCCTGCAGTTTGACGAGTGTCCGCTCGAGGCTGGCTGCAGAAGCATCGGAAGTCACAAACACATCACAGCCAAAAAAAGCCAGTTTTTACAGCAGAAATAATCATGTTTACATCTATTGTCACAGATTAAACCATGTGGTTAAAATCCCCTATGCCTATAAAAAGTGGTGTCTACCAAACTGAGATCATTTCTGAGTTGTGAGAATGATCTCCTCTCCTCTAATAAAAAGTTTGTAGGATGCAGAGGTCCATTTATCCAATACTTCACATAAAACGTAAAGTCAAGAATATGAATAAAAAACATGGGTAGCTGAAATCCTCTTCTCTCCTTCCCCATTAATCATCTCACAACCTCCTGATTTATCCTGTGACCCTTTGGAGGGAGTCCAAACCTTAAGATTGGTCCCCACAATCCTACAATGTTTTATCTAACTGAATATAAAGTATTTACAATGTGCTATGCCTTAAAGATTAAAAACATTCTATTGCTACTTTTGCGTTAATGCATCACTAAAAATCTTTATTTCCTTCTAAGTTGACTTTTATGCTGATCCCCATTTTGAAATTTACCCTGGGAATAATCCCAGCATAAGACTGCAGAGGGCGCTAAACAGCTGGTTCTGCAAATCACGCCATCGTTTCCTGATTTAAAACCAAAAATTCCACTAAACAGCTTCAAGCCTTTACGTAGGCGGTTTAAACCTCATAGGCTCTCTTTTCACATCCCTGCAGCGTTCTGCCCCGTGGAAGGCTTCCAGAGATCTGGCCAATCACAAGAAAGCAGGCATGTCGGGGGGGGGGGGGGGGGGGGGGGGCTTAAAGAGACACCTAGCTGTGGGAGTGTCACCCACCTGGGGGAGGGGTTACTGCCCTTTGTGATGTCATGAAGGGAAAATCTCCAAATGGCCTGTTTGAGCACACATTTTCTGAAAAGTGGAGCAGGCAAAAGACGGAGAGGATGGACTTTTCTCATCATTGTAGACAGACTAGAGACACATATTAGTGTTAGAAAACCATGGTAAAGTGTATTTTGCAAAATACTTGACCTTTAAGATTCTGAACATATCATCTTTGTGTCTATTTTTATTAGATTGGAGCATCCCTAACCCTTTTTAGTTTTATTAGTGCATAGGGGATTTTTCACAGTTAAATAAAACTTATAAAGCAATCTTATTCCATGAAAAATAATGACATGTATTATTCAAGTGCAATATGTTGAGAACACCGCCAAATACATGTCAACACTCCTGCCTTCACCCTGGTGAACATGGCAGCCTTCCCTTGGCAGTGTTTCCTGTGGACAGGTGGCTGAGCAGGAAGGCCCACATTGTGTTTGCGTTGGAAGCAACGGTTTGCTATCCAGTGAATCGCCAAAACACACTCACTGACAGCCACAAAAACACAAACCCCTCTATGATTTATTTCAAATGTAATCAGTAAGAGGAGACAAACAGAGTAGAGGATAACTTAATGTGGAATTCTGACTCAATCATTGCTAAGGTAAAGCTTGAACGCTGTAACTCAAAGCACTGCTTCTGGTAATGCATCTTCTCTTGTACTGGAACATTTATTAGGATTTAACAGAGATCCAGAGTAACAATGAAGAAGACCAGACAAGACAATAACACAGTCACTTTCAATCACATCTGTCCTCTTTTCTACAATCAGTAAGATGACTCTCAAACAACAATGAACAATATTTATTCATTTAAGTGATGTCTGTACATCTTTTGGGGGAGCATTAATGTCTGAATTGTTTTCCTTTAAATATAGATGTGAAGCACCAAACTACACAACACAAAATAATGCTAGAGGAGGAGGTCAGAGGATCACTGAAGTCAGTGCCCTATTGATGCAAGATTTCAGACTGGACCAAAGAAGCAGACAAACCAACGACAAACCGACACTGTCAGCTATGAATCTATGTTAAGGGGATAAAACAGGAAACTAGAAAAGACTAGAAAGTGTAAAAAACAAAATGATGTTGCACCGCTCAAAATATCGGATAAAAAACAAGTTAAATGTGGGGCGCTGGTGGTGCAGGGGTTGGTGCGCATGCCCCATGTACGGAGGCTGTGGTCCTACAGACAGGCGAGCCAGGTTTTGAATCCGACCTGTGGCTCCTTCCCCGCATGTCATTCCCCACTCTCTCTCTCTCTCCCTCTCTCTCTCTCTCCCTGATTTCCGACTCTGTCCACAGTCCTATCCTTTCAATGAAGGCACAAAAAGCCCCAAAAATAATTCTTAAAAAAAAAAAAAAAGTAAAATGTTAAATATATGTCAAATATGATATGAAATGAGCTAATTTAAAATAGCCTAGTAAATCCAGTACAAACATACACACACACTCCTCATGCCTACACAAAAAAAACATTCACAGTACAAACATATTTTTGAGGTAGCAGTTAAGAGCAGTATTATTGTGTGACGGTAAGTCTCTAACACTATTGAACTTGTTTAGATTAAAAGGTTTGCACTGCGATCATCTATCGTGACTTTCGAGCAGTGTTAAGCATGGTGATGGCTTCAGGGTAGAAACTGTAGAAATTGATCTTTAGTGCTTTCCCGAGTGCAGGGGGTCAAACAAGAAGTGGACAGGGTGAGATGCGTCCTTGAGGATGCAGGATGTCTTGCGTATGGGCAACGGGAGGTGTAGATGTCATCCGGGGCAGGCAGATGTGTGTGTTTGTGATCTTCTGTGCTGCATTGATAACCTTCTGTAGGGCCTTCCTGTCAGCAACAGAGCTGCTGCAGTACTGCACCAGGATCCCGTGCGTCAGTCTCAATGGAGCATTGGTAAGAATTCACCAGCAGCTGTTGTGTAAGATTGACCTTAATTCCTGAGTGTTGTGTAATGACGTTTCCCTCCATTAACAACTACTGTTACACATTTATAATCTTTAGTGAATGAATAGTTCAGTGAAACAGCTCAACTA
The DNA here is from genome assembly GCA_020745685.1 of Tautogolabrus adspersus. NCBI lineage: Eukaryota > Metazoa > Chordata > Actinopteri > Labriformes > Labridae > Tautogolabrus > Tautogolabrus adspersus. Next base: position 4,593,485 of record CM036536.1, on the reverse strand, counting down.
GAAAGAAATTGCGAACCTCTTATGCCTGAGGCATAAACCAATATAATAAAAGTGAGAACTTTAGTTTTTTTATTTTAAGTGAGCAATTAATCGAGCCAATTCAAGGAAGACTGTCTAATGTTGTGTCTCATAAGACTTCAAAAACAAGGAAGTGAAGAGACCAATACGCTTCCTGCTATTTTAAACAGCGGCTGAGGAAATGTGCCTGAAGGGGGGAAGAACTACAAGTTATTAGGAGTTCCTTCAAAAGCCTGTTTACCACCAGGAGCAACTTAAAGTTGCCAAAATCTCTGAGGGAATTGCAGTAGAAGAGAGCAGACAAAGAACATCAGTAAGAGTGTAGCAGCGGGGTGTTGAGAAGCAGCGCTGAGTGAGTTTGATCTAAAACACTAACCTCGAGCCTCTTCAGAGCACCTGCACGCTCCCCTGGGGTTTAGGAAATCTGCTGTTGTTCACTCTGTTTGAAGTGGCTCTTATATCGAACATGATTGAACATGAGCTGCTTTCTTTTGATCAAGTTAACTCTACGGGTGGGTGGGTCCTGCATGGTGTGGTTTCCAGAATAAACTAATTGTCATTTTTTGTATTTGAGTCCTATTGTTTTAGGTCATTATATTGATGCACAGTGATGCTTTCCTACAAAGTTACTCTATCAACTAATATACACTTTTAGAAACTTTCCTGTTGAGGTTTCACCTGGAGAAAGGGCCTGAATCTAGAAAATACATGTATCTGGCACTGTAGTGTCCATATATCTGACCTTGCTCTTACAGTTCCAGGGACATTGACACATGTAGTAAATACTTTGAGGAAGTCAAATGTGGCAATTGAAATAGGGTGACCATACATCCTGATTGGACCAGGGAGGTCCCGTTTTCAAGCTCTGTGTCCCGAGTCCCCACAAGTATCTATAAAACACTTATATGTCCCGATCTGGAACAGTCCCTGTCCCAGCCGAGGCTGTTGCTGTTTTAACCAATAGAAAAACATCACTAATGCACCATGATTTAAAGTTCAATACTGATTTGTCTGTACATTTGTCAATTTATCTCAGGGTTGCAGCTGTTACTTAGCTAGCCTAGCTTATTATGTTAACAGGACCTGCTGTGTAACGACAGGTAGGCTAGCTGTCATGTGGAAAAGGAAGTCAACGTTTTCCAAAGAGCTCCATGAGAGTCACAGCTTTCTTCGAAAAGTACCACGTGATAAATATGCTGCATTTTTCACATACTGCAAGTGTCTAGTTTTCGCCCATGGCGGAAATGCCGAGATAGAAAGTCACATTAAAACAAGTAAATGCAAAAGGTGGGTGCAGGCTGGAAGTTACATTGTTGCCACCAACTTCAGTGATGCAAATGCATGTGACAACCAACCTTACTCACTGCCGTGTGACTGGAGTCAATGGTTAAACGTGTTTATGGTGTAAACAGGGTCTGCTACCCACCATTTGACGGAAGGAAGTTCTGCTGTTGTTTATATTTTAGTTGCAGATTCTGAAAGTTAGCAGCAGTCTTGATCCCTTTTTTTTATGCAAACTCTTTCATCATCATAGCTATGAAGCCTTTGAATCCAGTTCATCTGAACATCCACTCGCGTTCGCACGAAGGAGTTATCAATTAGAACGCACCATAATTAAGCACCATTAAGCGCAAGCGGCGGACAAAGTTGTCCTTTGCGCAAGCTGCAATTGCCTGTGTCCTGCATTGTTGTGTTAGCAGGCTAATGTGAGCATACTTTGGTTAACTCATAGCTTCATAATGCACATAAATTGATCTAAAGACACTTACGTGACATCCAAATAAGCAGTGAGTATGTTCTTCTTCTTTTCTCTTGTTCTTGACTAAAACAGCTACATAAACAAGGCCGTCCGAAATAAACAAGGAGACTGACACAGATTAGGGTTGAGATACGGCCTGGGACATTATTATGTCACTAAAAACATACAGCGAGATGCTGCAGTTGACCTGAGTTACAGCTCCATAGAACAGTTGCGCCATATTACTCACCAAAGATGAGTCACAAAATAAATCAAAGGAATTCAACTTTATTTTTTCCCATCCTCTAACTTCTCTCCAAACTGGTTATCAAACCTCAATCCTCAGTAAACACACATTTTGGATGTCCCCACAGCATCAAATATAGAAAGCTTCTTTGATTGGATGTTTCTCATTAAAATCAAAGAATCTTAAAGGCAAACTTTAGCAAAAACCTTGTTTTTTTTTTAAACCAACTCAAAATTAGACTTAAAAGCTGACTATTCACTGATGCATTGAGATGTCAGGGAGCATATTCATTTTCATAATTTTAAATATGTATAAATATCAGTTTCTAAACTTACGTGGTATCCTATCTATATCAAAACTTTTTTTTTAGCAGCTCAAGTCACTCATCTACTTGAAACAGCCCAAAAGGGAAACATCAGCCTTGATTTGCTCATGGGGTGATGAGTGGAGAAAATGTTTGTTTGAGCATAGCTATGAAATTAAACATTATGCAAGTTTTTGATTTTTTTTCTGACTTGGCGTGACGTGGTCCTCTCGAGACTATATGGCAGCGGGCCCAGTTTCTTTAATAAAACAACCCAAATGCATTTTTCATGAGCAAGCTCCAGGTGTGTGCATCCAAAAACATCACCACAACACTGAACGAGAGCTGATATTTGCCAAAACATTATGAACACAAGCTTCCTCACACAGCTGTTTCCCTTCTGTCTTTGTCAAGAGTCCTTTCTGGACTGGATTGGGACTGAGTCCAAGATAATTTCAATTTGGGGAAGATTTACAAGCTATTTACTTTTTAGGTTAGTTTTTCCTTTTAATATCATCACAATTAATCAACGCCGCATTGTGGTAATCTAGAGAGCCTCAAACACAACCTTGCAGCTGACAGAACCCTCTCAGGGGATTCTGTGATAATGCAGAGTAATAAGTACTAAGAGCTCACTAATCACTTGGCCACATGATAAGACTATTAATCTTGCTGCCCGTGCAGCTCGGCTCCGACGGATCGCTGCCTTTTTGCCAGAGAAGGAAATATTAAAAAGCTCTAATGCAGCAGCCGTTCGCAGACGCCATAAAGCATCCTTGCTGCGATCCATAGATGTCAGGAACCCTGTCCATCTATTTCCTGAAGCCCAGACAACATCCCCCCCTTAATGACGAAGGATATGATTCATGACACAATCTCTGCTAATTCGTTCGCATACCGATACCTCAGACTGTGTTGCTGTCACGACAAATCATCATTTTTTCCAGCGCTAATCACCATATTTCAGCTGACCACCTGATCGGGAGACTCCCTGAGGGCTTTGGAAAGGCAGAAGAACGTGACGTACAGCCCGCTGATAGCAACATGTCCGCATGAAATGCATCATGATTCTGTCGAGGAAAGTGCCAGAAATCTTGTGAACATTGGCAGCGAGGAACCTTTTCAGCATGACAGCACAGGGCAAATAATCCAGCCTGCCTACTAAATAACCATGAACAGGCTTTTCAGAGAGCATATTGGCCAGTGTGTGTGCACAAATGTGATGTTTCATTTTCTCCCTTACATCATTTTGATGTCACAATAAAAAATGGAAGCAGGGTAAAACAAATGCACTGCTAAAAATCCTTTGCAGTTGAAGCTGCAGGAATCAAATTCCCTCTACCCCATACGTGCTGAAATGCCCTTGGAATAACCTTGTCCTAAATGAAATCAGATGTACATTTGCATGATAGTTCAATCCAAGCAGATGTGAGTTCATTCCCTTCTCATCTCATTCCTATCATTTAATTCAGCTTCAACTGATTTGCAGACTAAAGTGCTTAAGACTCAGAGCATGGCTGTAACAAGGGTCAGGTAAGGATATGTACAAAGTTCAGACGGGTGTTTTTACTGCACATCTTTGAATGAGCAAAAACTGAGTGGCAATAGGTTCACCAGAAATACCTGGCAATGATGGAAACAGGCAGTAATAACATCCATGAATGATGCTGATGACATAAGATTCAAATTGCAAACTCTCCATGCAGAAGTATTTCCTCCAAATCAACTTTAACTCTGTAATTAGTTAACGGTAATAAAAAGTAAGTGTATTTGATCAAACGGTCGGCCTCGCTAGCGGATACGAAAGCCCACTCTCTCATCCCAATTTCCTCCTCTATGCACAGTCCTGTAAATAAAAAGGCATGTTTGACTTGTTTGAATGTAAACCCTGAGTGCACATGCATCAATACATTTGATTTAACTTTGTTTTTCTTTGATAAAGGGGAATTTCAATTGTTTCCTCAAGATTTTGAATGATTAACTTGTTATCTCTGGATTACAACGCTGGTTTTCTAACAACTTCATGTCAGCCACTTTCTTGAGATCTCAATAGATGAACAAGTTATCACTCCAAAAACCAGCACTGTCATCCCGAGATAATTAGATGAATAAGTCGAGATCTCGAGAAACAAAAAAACCCACACAGAATTACAAATACACAGCACATTAAGAAAACAGAAAAAGCACGTGTGTGGGTGCAATGGAAGCCTACGAATGTCTTTAGTCTTTATCGCAGTAAAAAATAGTTTTTAGTTTTATAATTGTTAAGGTAAAACTGAGTTAAACAGAATGTTTGGATGTATGTCGGCTGAGGGCTTGCCTTAAAACTGTAAAAGATTAAGAACTTTACAGTAATTAAAAGCTCAATTACAGTACTGCATTAAATTGACCCTTAAGTTTGACTCCTTCAAGTGTTGACCACTCCAAGTTATTATTTTATACCAAATAATCATCTCAATCGTACTTATAATTAAAATACCAGTAATTATAGTCCCCAGTGTTTGAGCAGCTGTGACTTTATTCATTATTTATGCTTGCTTAAGTTAATATCTGATCCACTAGTTTAACTGTCTTTCTCTGAACATATCTGGTTAGCATTCCTGCCAACAGTCATTTGGTGACCAGACATCCTGCTTTGTCAGGATTGGTGGAGCTCCGTTTCCTGAGTTCTCAAACTTATGTGAAAATCTCTGAAATGTTCTAATCCTCAAACATTTTTGGGCCATTTCTTTGTGTTTGTCCAACACAATTAAAGAATTGTATTGTAATAATACACTTTGTTGAATGACATAGACTTTTGTCATGAACACGTTTAGAGTGTGTGCATGAGAGCCCACGTGTACACTTATATGGCAACCTTAATAAAGACGAAATGCTAATCCCATTTTTAATGAGCTAACAGTACACTCTAAGTGCTTTTGTTTACAGCCTGTGACTCTTATTAAATTATGTAAACACAATTATATGTGGTCTTTATTTGGATGCCCCCCATTTTTTCAGAAAACAACCCAGGAGACAGTTTGATGTGGCTGGTAGGAGATGTGTCATTCATATGAGTAGTAAACTAACTTCATCTCCCCATCCTGCAGTCCTTACTAACCTGTATATCTTGTATCTGGTGGAGAAGCCTTGCCGGTTCTTCTCCACAAAGTCAATGTACTCTGGGGAGTGGTGGAACGGCCCTTTATCCGACAGGAGCCAGTCCAATGGGCCCCCGGCCTTGTCATTGGGAAGGCTGGTTGTTGCCGCTGCAGCTGCCGTTACCACAGACCGTAAACACACCCAGCAGTGAAGGCTGAGGCTGATGACGCCCCATAGAGCCATCAGAGATGGAGGGCGCGAGGAGGGGGTGAGGGGTGGTGATGGTGAAGGTGGGGGTGTTCAGCAGCGAAAGCCACTCTTTATTAGCTGGCTCCTCCACTGGGATGACCGGGGGACCTGCATCACCTCAACGCCCCCCGAACACCTGAAGGAGAGCACAAACAAAGACATAAGGATACAAACAAACACCCACAACCAGCGTAAAGACAGAGAGAGGCGAACATAAAGCCGACAATGCTTCAAACTTTAACAGCTCCGTGTGGCAGACAGACACAGATGCTTGTATTCTCAAGTGTTTGAAGAGATTTCATTACACAGATGGATCATTTCAACACCATCCCTTTGTGTTGGAATGATTCATTCGTTAATCACTCGTGAATTGAAGGGAAATTAATTGATCATTGAAATCATTTATCCAAGAAAGATGGCAAACATTCTCCAGCTGCAGCTTCTTAAATATTAGGATTTTCTCTCTTTTGTTTAACATTTTAGTAAATAAAAAACATTCAGGCTTGGATTGTGTTTAAAAATGGAACTTCATCGTGATTAATCCCTGAAATTCAATAGTTAATTGGATTAATCACATGTTTGAAATTCCTTCATTTGTCATTTCGGGCCACCCAAGTATATTTCTGACCTGTTTTCATGACATTTTTCATTTATTCATAAAATTGCTGCGTGCACGAGAGTGCGAGAGAGAGAGAGCGCATGAGAACGTCACGGCTCCGTGCTACATTACAAAACTCCTGTTTATAAAATGATTCCCTTTCGACTCCTCAGAAAAGACACAGAAAAACCAAGAGAGCAGAATCAGCTTCAGAGAAAGACAGATAAGATCCACTGTCCATACATCCCTCTTGTAAATGCACGGACTCAGGGGCCTTGCTCATATCGTGTCATTCTGTGGGAAACAGTGTAGCCATTCCAAAGTGTGGAGATGTCATTTTTTTCCATCACTGTGACTACAAGGGGACGCCTCTGTCTGTCCGGAGGCTTAACTATGGTGCGCCTAAAGGGAGAAAATAGCATGTGATCAATTTGATGTTTTTTAAAATGCAATAATGTTTTAGCTTAAACACATTGTGATCAACGTGACAGCCCTTATTTCATAGTCGATGATTCACACCTTCAGAAATATATGTATTTTTATTTAACTTAACAGCACTGGAATCTCCTATTACCAGGCCTGCAAGCACTGGACTAGTCATTGAGAGCGAATTGGGGTTCAGTGTCTTGATCAAAGACACTTCATTATGTGACAGGAAGTGCCAGAGGGCCCGATCCACTGAGCCCCACCTTCATGGACAGCCTCACTGCTCTACTCGAAAAGCTCTGATTGGGTAAAACTCCACAGATTGTGCACTTAGCATCACTCCAGAAGTTAGAGTGCTAATGCGTGGATGTGATGAGGTGGTAGAAATATTGTGTTTTATTACTTTATGTAGAACAGGAAAACACCAATACCAACTCCAGAATTCAGCCTATACCTTTGATTCCCTGATGCATGCTGGAAAGCTAAAGAAACTCAGGGTGCTGAAATGTTAATCCATATGAAAGACTAATATAGATTAAATAAAAATAGGTTTATTGTACATGTAAAGCTCCTGTGAGGACTTTATCCACTGCTTGTCCCCGAGTAAATGCTCTGTGTGAAATGCAGAAAATTCTCCGCAAGCGTGTGAGACGGTGTGATGACGTTTATATCCTGCGACTGTCACACAACCGTAGACTGTATACTGCATGCAGTCTTTACTCTCCATGCAGGTAGTGAATCTGTTTCATTATGTTTTCTGTTTGCCAGTTGTTTTCTGTCGGACTCTGTTTGCTGGAATAGAAACAGAGCACGGGGGGCTTTCAAAATCAACACAACCCAAAACGTTTGTCACAGGAGCGTCAATCTTGTACAGAAAGTACTTAACCCTTAAAATACTAAATACTAAACTACACAGGAAAAATAAATCATATTATTGTTAGGACTACAAAATTATAGACTTAAAGTTGACCTATTGTGCCGATCTAAGTGTTACAATGCAGGATGCACATACTAAACAAGGGCAAAGTTTCAGCTCATGTTTGTTGGAGTAATCCTAGGATAAGTCTGCAGAGGGCGCTTACAGATTGTGCAGCAAATCACCCGATAGTTCCCTGACGTGAAACCATGAATTCCACGAGATGGCTTCAAGACTCTACATACGCCGTTTAAACCTTATAGGCTCTCTTCTCCCAACACTGGAGAGCAGCCCTCCACTGGCAGCCATGCAGTGTTCTGCCCCCTGGAAGGCTGGCCAATCAGAAGACAGTGGGCACATGGGGAGCGGGGGCTTAAAGATACAGCGGCTGAAACTTACAGTTTAAGGCAGAGGCTGAAATTAGTTTTTTTTTTTACTGACATCAGTATACAGTAAGATACTGTAAATAAAACAAATAAGGAGTTTTTTGTGTTGCAAATCATGCAAAGCTACTCAATATGTTTCACACACGGACAACATGAAAGGTGAAAATTCAAAAAGAATCACTGAGCTATAACATAACAAAAGTAATACTAAGTTGCAGTTCTATGCTAATTAAACTAAAACTTTCCAAGGTCTGGTATATATATAAATAGCACAATCAAATAAAAGGAAATTGCAGCACTGGAGGTTAAATGCCCTGTGATGTGCTGTGAATCGGTCTTCCTTCAGAAAGACGACAATCAAGCTCTTTTTTTTTGTACAGCTTAGAATTTCACATTAGTTATGAGTCATTGCGTCTTGTGAGTTTGGGTTTTTCTACACCAGACAAGAAGTTAATTTCTGTGAAATGGGAAAAGTTTAGCAGAGACGATTAATGCTCACTTTGTGATCATCAAAGATATGCTCATTCAGAAGTCTAGACTAATATTACTGCTCCTTTACTGTTCTAATAGTTGATGATGTTTACAGCAATGAATCACTGTGAAGGACTGCTGTGAATTAAAACCTTTAACTCTGTAATTAATTGCTGTGCTGCTGTCTCAAATTTACACTCATCATTCTTTAATAGTCACTTTACAGTAACGTTTCAGCATCATTTAAGAATAGTACTAACAGGCAAACCCAGAATAACACTCACACACTTACACAGAAAATAAATATCCTGGTAGCTGAGTTTTCACAGAAGACATGTTGTTCAGACTGTTGTCCAGAGCTCACATTAGTCTCCATCATCTCCTCGAGCCCTGTCAATCATCTCCCCCGCAGTGACACACTCCTTTGCTGTGCATGTGTGTGTTGGTGTTACGGTATTGGGAGGGGGGGTTTGAGTCCCATTTACAGTATTCTGATGACAATCTGTCAAGTTAACTCAGCCATACGATTGTGTGTGTGTGCATGTGTAGGTGTGTTTGCACATGTGTGGGTTTCAACAATCATGCCTCTCAGACAAACCAGCAGGAAGCATGGGAAGAGTGCACAACAGCTGGAGGAGGGTAGAAACAGCAGCAACACAAATAAAAATTGACTTTTTATATTGTTTTTTTTTTGTTTTGAGGAAAATGTTGATTGTTGAAAGTCTAAGCTCTAGGGAGGTCTGAGACTCGGTAGTTTTGACGAGATGAGCTGGCAAATTCAAAGTGCATTTCAGTCTGACTTTGCTGACACCGCTCGTCTGACTGCGATGTGTGAAGGAGTATCCTGTTATGCATTCAAATGTTTTTTTGTTATGTAGTAAATTGTCTCCCCCAGGCTGTTTTAGTAGATTCACTCTTCACTCTCATTTTTCACTTAGAGTGGAAAAAAAAAACGAGAACAAATCAATGCAGCCAAAGGAAAACTGTTTATACTTTTATTATTCTACGCTTTTATCACCTTCATTACACAACTTGACTGCTAACAGCTGGAAGATGGTGAGAGGGCTTGTTATGCTAGAACATGCCTTAATGTTGAGATAGCCTGGAGCTGAGATACAGATTCAGTAACTGAGGTCTGGTATATTTCCAAATGTAAAAATTCACTTGAATGATGACACAAAACAACATTTTTCACCGGTGTTCACACTCGGTTCTTCACCAGTCATTTGAAAAATAGCCTTTAAATATTATTTAGTTGAATATGTTGTGCTCTTTATGTTATATATCTTTAAAAGCTAAAAATAGCATCCAGTTAGTGAATTAAACATGTAAATTAAAAAGCTTGTTTTCTGTTGTCTCGTTACCTTTGATCGTTGTTCTTACTGAGGTCCACTTCCTGGTTGAGGATGGTGCTCCCATTAACACGCGCACATGAACGCATCTTTCTTTACCAGGTTGTGGCAATGTGGACTGTACCAGCAGGATTTACTGACGGGGGGATGCAATGTGTTGGTTTCTCTTTGGTTGTTTTGCTGTTTCTAACCAGGAATAAAATTGACTCTAGCTTGAAGAGCCCTTCAAGTTTTTGTTCATTTTGATGCCTTAGTGGAAATATTGTTCTCAATGATGTTCTTTAGCTTTGATAGTTTGTTGAATTTAACCCTTGCTTGCAGCAACGTGGTTTGACCAGGAAGTATTTAAAACTCAAGTTTGATCCAAGCAGCCTTCTGGATACATTCCTAGACTGTGGATGGCAGCATTACACTCTACAGTGTACAGCCTGCCGGAAATCCATTAGAAGAAGAAGAAGAAGAAGCAGTCTTCTGGATCAAAATGGCGCTTGATGCTGCTCAAAGATTTCGGGACATTGTGGACAAAACAGGGGAAGAGTTGGATGTCACACTTTTAGGGAAGGACTTGCGTAAAACCAGGCAGTAGTGTCCGTGTTATAGAACAGGAGATGTCACGAATAAGGAGCACATTCCAGTTTTTGGCGATAATGCAACACCTTGGATGCCAACCACCATAATGCAGAAGAAGAACAAGCAGCCTTCTGTCAGCCGCATGCAGACCCCTTTAATGTGAATATTTGTACTGAAAGCATCTTTGGCTCTTAAGCTCTTCTAAGTAAGAGAAAAGTGGAGCTCTCAACTTCCTGGATTGTTGGTTTTATTTGGTTTTCCGAACTTCCCAGCATTGCTGCTTTGCATCCTAATGAGCAGGTTTGAAAATCTTCACCCTACCGAGTGTTGAAGGAGGACAACCCTCACTGGATGGCAGGTAATAAAGTGATTTCAATTATAACACTGGGAAACCATAAAACCTCTTGTTCCAACTCCAAAACACAAATGGACATGCAGCAAAACCTGTTCTTTTATGCTGATATTTTGCACCGAAAATGTCAGACAAAAGCTTCAAGATTTTCCTTAGGGATTAATACAGTTCTATCTTAGCTCATCTTCTCTCTCTTAATGCACATAAGAAGCTGAATGGATCAAACTCTGTAGAGACAGCTAGAGGAGATGGAGCAGTTTAAGAGGTTAGAGGATTTGTATTTTAAAGTAATTCCCACTCATACCACCCAACTGCTGTACCATTTTCACTGCTTGCTTTTTTACCACCTTGGTCTTTATTCCAGTTCTTTAATTTACAATTACAAAACGCAGGTTTTAAAGCACTTTGGTGCAATCTTTCTATACAGAGACAATGTTGGAGTTGTATTGGATTGACACTTTATTTAGAGTTCTTTAAGTCTGACCCTATAATGAATGGAAAAGATGGCGGAATTTCCTGTTGGCTTTAGGTGGAGTCATCTAGACTTCTTATCGATTCTTGGGATGTTACATGTGGCTGAAATAATCCTTATGTGAACCTTTATGTTGATATGAAGACACATTTTGTAACCATGAATTTGCAGCCATTTGCCTATAGCCATGTGCAAAACTCTTTCAATGTGACCTTGAATTGCCCCCCAGGGATAAATAAAGTTTTTTATATTGAATTGAATTGAATGTAAAATGCTGCTATATTGTAAATGCAACATTTAAGGAGTTTTCAATTCAGTCCCTAAAATACCTAAATACCCGTCTGTTTCAGATCAAAGTCTAAGTTTACAGTTATAAAATATATATATCAAACTTCATAAAAAGCATCATGTGTAGGCAGTGATTTGGTACAACTCTGAACAGCGTCTAGGAGTAACAAGAGGGCATGAATAGAGTTACACTGAAATGGTGCAACATCTTCCAATTTCTTGTCTAACTTTCTTTTGTTGTTCATGCAGTCAAACTGCCAACGAGTCCTTCAGCAATCTCTGCTCTGGTTCCAGCAGCGTTGAATTCTTTATTGGCACAGAGACAGAGGACCGCTGTCTTCCCATCTATTCTGTTATCTTCTGCCATGCTTGCACATCAAACTTTCCTCTTTCATCCTTCCAGTGGGCCACACAGTGTACAGAGTAACGCTGTGGTGTCAGGGTTTGTCAGAACCCACACAAAGTTGTGGCTTACTGTCTCTTAGAATCAGGTTCTAAAGTGAGTTGTGTTCAAATGCAACACAGTCTCACTCATCACGCTTCAGACATGGCAGCCTGGCCAGCTGTGGCCAACTCAAAATATTTTTACCAGTTTTTCCAGAGGAAAACTGGATTGGATCAACCTGATCCACATAGAAATTTCATGATTATAAAATCTGGATTAGCATTGCTTTTGTGAGGAACTTGCACTACCCTTTTTGTCCACAGAGGGCGCCAAACTCCACACAAACGGAAAGATCTTCACAGTAATTTTAAACAAATATTTAATGTTGATTCTGAGATATTTCATGGGTTAGGGTTAGTCCTGATATGTACCTTATCTACTTAGTCACTGAAGTTAAACAGCATTTTAGTGCAAAACACAAAATTATTAAGAATACCTTGTAGATGTTGTAATGAAAAAGTGTTCTTTGAACAACACATACTGTAGGTTTTATCCAGATAAAAAACAAGTCTAGTTTACCTGATATATTCGATTACATAAATATGTTTCTGCTCTTTTCCTTTGAACAGCCTGATTTCAAGATTCTGATTCAATGTGATCGCTTCAATCGTGTTGAATTACTGAAGGGAAATTGGGCACTGTGCTTTTAGTACTACGGTTAATGATTTTAACACCATAAAAAAAAGGAAAGCTAGATGACATTGTCCACAGATGATGCTTGATGGACACATTGAGCCACCATCCAACATGTTGTATTCAACAGTCTTGTAGGGAGAACTCGCTTGATAATTGCTCTAATAAGACTGCTGTTTCAATCCGTGATATTTACGCCTCTGTGGTGTTTCGCCCTCAATCTGAAAGTCGTGGAGGCGTAATGGGGGAACAAAGTGATAGCCCCTTTGTACCATTTTCAGAGGTAGTAACAGAGGCAAGATGGTTTCAGTGGAGCCGACGGGGGACTGAAGTCTGATAAGAACATGCACACACTGCAACTGACTTGGATAAAAACCACTACAAGGTCATCTTTTGTTAACCAAATCGAAACACTTTGACTCAGTTTTATAGGTGGGCACTGACTTGATTTACATGGTGCATGTTGTGTATACAGCGACCTCTCTCAGAGGGGAGCGGGTGGCGTGTTAATATCAAAAAAAGAGCGCAGAGGTCGTATTAAAAGACTCTTTAATCCTATCATCCAACAGGCAGCTGTCCAAAAAGCTGAGGCAGGAAAACTCTGGGCTCGCTCTCTTCCCTGTTGCTCACCGTCTTGTGTTTTCCCTGCGCTCTCACCCATCTTTGTCATGTTCTTTTGTCTCTCCTTCCTCAAACCACCCACTCTCTCCTTCCCCATTTTTTTCTGAAATGCCTCCAAAGCCCACTGACTCACATACTCCATGTTTTTTTTCACACACTTGCTGTGGCAGCCCTGTCTGTAAACATTCATTGTTTTTCTGACAGGTCTGTGCCAGCCTTATAATCACATTATCTCCCAAACAAAGCCATCCACTAAGTCTTTGTCATCGGCTGCCTGGGTGTTATCAGATACATGCCATTTTCACTTTACAAGGCCATTTTGTCACATTTCCAACCTTATGCAAATACTGCTTTTCATCACTGTGAAAAAATGCTCCTCCTTGAGGCAGGAAGGAGCCACATAATCTAGAAACAACAAATCAAATGTTTGGTGATACAGCAAGGAGGAATTTTCAATTTTAGCAGTAGACAAACGCCGGGGCTCCAGTGGATCCACTCAAATATGATTTTGCACAACGTGGGCTAGCAATAACCCGGGGCTGTTTGGATCCTCTGTATAAAATGAAAGCTCTGTTTGTTCCTGTGAGGTCCTCTCGATGGGATTGTGAGGGGAGTGCAAATGATGGGGGGAATAGAGTTTCTCACACATGAATGTAATGAGGACTCATATTCCCTGAATAGGCAAATGCTAAGAATAATATCCGTGAAAGGCGAGATGAAGCATCAGACAGCAAATACAACCCTTTTACCAATCAAGCATGTAGATTCAAGCAATCAAATGGCTGTCTTTTTTTTTTTTGGAAGGTTTTCATAAGCTCCCTCTAAATTATGCCAGGCATACTCTCCAAGCACCAAGGTAATCATGATTTTAAGTTAAATTAAAAACCGGTTGAGCCTTCAGAAGCACTACTTCCTGCTCTTTGGAAACATCTGTTATTGGCCCTCAAGGTTTATAACATTTCTCTGTGGTTGCACATGTTGGCTGACAATTTCTCCAATCGCCTCAGCCTTGTCATATGACATGCAATTCTTCTTCCAACAAGTTCAGCACATTTGGAGAAGAGAAATATAACGTTTGTTTGAGCGTAAGAGAAGCACAGACATTATAATTTATCTTTAAATAAATGACACTATATGGCAAGGTCGTGTTTATTTCTGCAAGGGAGAAAGATCGCTTTTAAAAGGTCTCCCTTTTTTTTTCCGGCCATTTCCATGGAGAGAGAAGTGTGTTTAACAAATGGCCATTCGAGTGAAGCACAGCCAACAGTGGATCAAACTCTACAACATTTTTACGCCCACTGCCCGTCATAATGGCAGGCCATATTCAGTAAGCACCGCCGAATATCAAATAGTTCAGCTGCAGAAATGCTTAACAACTTGTCCATGATGACTTCCATCATTTGCAAGGTTTAATGTCTCGTCATTACTTGACCAAAAGGCCCAGAAGATCAATGGTGGAGAAAGAAGTGCTGCGTGTGTCTCAGCTTCCTTCTTTTCCTGACACCATTTGCTTTTTGACTAAAGACTGCCAACCCAGTCTTATATGCCGTATATACAGAATCTTACTTGGACAAGTATTTGCATTTTTGTGCATCATTTGGCATCAAATAGAAGTATACTTCATGATGACCCACAGAGCCTTGTCTTACCAATTAGCATGGCTGCATTATGTGGTGGTGGTGGCACAATGTGGGCATTATCAGCAGCCTTCAACGTCTTCTTCCAGAAAGATATTTATTGTCCCCAAAACCCAAAGACATCTTGGAAGATTTACAAATCAATCACTTGTTCTAAAGTTTACAGAGAAGTGTTGGTGCCTAAAAATGTGTTGTCCTATGATTATGTTTTGGAAACAAGGTCAAGGCCAGTACCAGGTCAGGGTTGGAAAGCAGCTTGTTGTTTGGGTTAGTGAACTTGGTTGATGTAAATAATATAACATATGAAAAAAAGGAAACTCATGTCCATAAACGGCTGCAAGACTGATTTGAGTAACTATAAGACAAGCTAATGGTCCAGTATGATTTGATCGTGAATCCTACAGAAACTTGGACAAGTCAATTCAACAAGTTCATTCAGAGTTCTCAGCTGTACATCAAACATTACTTAAATCCACGTTAAGACTCGTAGTCAAAGAAATAGGACAACATACTCAAAGCTTAGTCAAATCTCACAATGTTCTTCCCTGAGGCATGATGTTAAAAAAGTAAATAAAACAGCCAGTCAGACGTTTTCTATTATGAGGCCTACTGGTGGTTACATTAAGGTATGACATACACAGTGTGGGCCTCGCACGTCCTCTGGCTATTTGGAACCTCTGTGTAAGATGACAACTCTCTTTGTTTCTCTGCTTTTCATCGGAATGATCAAAAAGGAAGCATTCACACTATGAAAACCATCACGTCCTCCAGTGACACTGCTGTTACAGTCTTGTAAATGAACAGCCTCTGGGGGAAAAAAGTGTTTGCAAATGTGTCACTCAGGAAAAGAGATAATTTCCTTGAAGGCACGAGTGAGAATATTCTTGACATTCTTCTGCTCTTGTTTTCAAAGGATGTGATTGATTAAGAGTTCTTGAGCTGAATTAACCAAATTGGCACTTGTTGCCACTCTGAGTTAATATCTTAATTGATTTTGCTAAAGAGAACATCCGAAACAAGCTTTCATTTATGGGCCTCTCTTACTAATCTGCTTCGTTTGTGATGAATAGATTTATCTGTCTCCACAAAATCTTTCGGGCTGTGCTGCAGCACTTCTGGTAACTCTGTGGAACTGCCAGAATTACATGTTTCCTCCAAATATAGAGGCATGGCTACTGACTGCAGTGTTGGATCTTGACTCTCACCCTGTCTTTCTGAGGATACTGTAAGCTTGATGAGATGTGGGAACTCCCAAGCTTAATCTTTCTTGAGAATTTCAGCAGCCGTTTCCATTGGAGACCGGCACAAAAGAGAGCATTCAGCCCCCCAAACATCTGCTCGCTTATTGTAGGGTGCCAGCTGTAATGGTCACCTACCTGAGTGTATGTGTGTAGATATGTACAAGTGTGTGTCCTTATCCACAATTGGAGGCCTCCTAACAGCATCTCTCTGTGGGCACTGCCAGTTTGCAAATTGAAATGAGTCTCTTTTTTTATGATTTCACGCAATCAAGCCCCATTCCCACATGCACCAAACTTCTTAAATGTCAAAAGATTTGCGTGGTGAGCTGCACGTGTGAAAACAAGCAGGCAAATTTAGACCCAGACTTTACATGGAATTTTCCTTTCAGTCCCCTAGTAGAACTTTTACAATAAGGCTAGGCATGCTGATGCTTTTCACGTACAGACAAATGATCTGCAAAGGAGTGGAAGGGGGTGTTTTTATCCTTCAATCGTTGGGATCTTCTGTTCGCCATTTCTGGCACTGCGAATATGCAAATTTATAAGTCTTCTTTTATGACCTCTCACACTCAAGCCCTACTCTTACATCACCTTAAGTTCTGAACATGTCCCTACATTTTCTGCGCAAGCTGCATGTGTGAACACAAATAGCTGAATTTACACCCTGACTTTACGCAGGAATGCTCCTGTCAGCCCCTTTAGTATAATTTCTGCAATGAGTTTGCTTGAGCCAATGTGTCCAAGCAGCATGTATATTCAGTGCAAGTGAGAAAGAGGGGCCGATAATGTTTACATCCTTATGGGTGCTTGACCGCTGTGATCTTCGTGCATGTTATGAAACTGCTTCATTAAGTTTTTTGTTCCCCAGTTTTTTCTCCGCCACTCTCTTAACTGTGAATTTGTCCAGTATTGATATTGAGGCTAAAACTGTTATCTCATTGTGGACTCTCTCGCTCATCCCCAATCTCTGCATATTCTTTTTACTACATGGCTTACCTCCTCAGACCCTGAATACCTCTGCTGTCTGACAGGGAAAAGCAACTCTGGAAGATTTCAAGGGCAGGCAGCTAAAATGTTCTATACATTTTCAGGAGTGCATGAAAACGGCTACCGAAAGCATTTGAGGAAAATTACAGTAGAAGAAGAGACATACTGTAAACGAGAGAGGTTGGAGGGTTTAATTGAAACATTTCATGAGAATTTCTTCAACAGGATCAGCTTTGTAACACGTCCGCGAGCCAACCCCAAAACCATCCTCAAAGTAAGGAAGCAGGAACTGTTAAACTTTACATCTTCCCCTCCGTGCTGACTAATGAGGTTTTTGGCCCTAATTAACCCAGTTATCGTTCCCCCTACAACTGTCAACAATGCCTCTCATACCAGCGCCAGCGGTAAAACACAGCCTTTGTGAAATTATAATATGTGACTGCCAGTTGCACTCATCTGGCTGTCTTGCAAACAAATACAAAGTATGAGCTCCCGTGGTGTCCTGGGAAGCAGACATGAAAGACAGAAAATGTCACTAAGTGCTTACACACATGCACACGCACATATCTACAAACATGCATATCTTACAGCAGACATGAAGACTCAAAGCAGTGATTCATAACCTAGCAGTGCTGAGCTGCTGCAGGGAAGGTCAAATTAAAGTGTGTGCAGCGTTGGTGTGTGTTTTTCTGCACAAACTGTGGTTCAGGTGTTGCTGTGTAGACTGCTAAATTTGCCTCTGAGACCTCCTCGAGATGTTCCAATTTGGTGTTTGAAGATTCACCCTCCATCACCAAAGACACATTTATTAAAAATGTAGCTCCGTGGTCCACAGTCCAACTTCTGATTTACTAAGTGAACACTCTGAAGCATAATTTCACGCATGTTAACTCTGTTTTTTTCTTTATAATTCCCGCTTTATCACTCTGAAGTTTGGCTTAAACTATGATTTGCATTTTGGCTGCAATATTCCTTATCTCCTATAATCCTCTTTGTATGTAAATGAGTTTAAGTGAAGTTAGTCACTCAGCAAAGAAACATATTTATATTAGTTATGTACATGGACTCCGACTATAATCATGTACACTACAGTATAGGGAGATGCTGTAATTTTAGACCGAATTCTAATGGCTAAACTTTAGCTTTCTTAAACCCCTGATTTAGCAAACGAGGGATGACGAAACATTTGCAATTCATCGGAGGACAAACAAAATGTATGCATAACATTTAGAAGTAACAGTTGTATGAGGATGTGTTGATAACAGACCCCAAGCCAGCAGCTTTTAACTCTGTATTGAGGCGTTTTCACAATTGCTCCCCGGCCCCCTCTCAACCGCTGGTCTGTGTTCACTTTAGTAACATCGTTCCATACCCGAGTACACTTCTGTATGTACACAGTCCGATACAGCAAGTGGCAGTATGCCCATAATTGGTTTGCAAATCTGCCAAGAAGCAGAGTCCATCCTCCTAACTGTGGATGTTTTTGTTATTTCTAAGACTTCCGCAATGACCCTCTTCCTACTTTCACATCTAGCGTGCAGCACAGAGGACAAAATGTGCCTGTGCAGCGCAAATACGGCGTTTTTTGAAGCGACTGGAGCCGTTAAGGATTACGTCATGTAGCGTCCTACTTCCTTGTTGGAGCACCGTTGTGTTCACACCCCTTGTGGACGTTACTCGAGTACACATGAATTGTGCCCAAGACTACCTCTTCAAGTGGACTCGGGCATGTTACCTGAGTACGGTACGTTTGTGTTCACACTGATCAAATGAAACAAAGTTTGGGCTCAAGTGTACTCTGATACATGCCTAGGTCCCAATTTGAAAACACCAATGGCATCCTTAAACTTGTCGTCATATCCAATGTTAATTGGCAATTCTAATTATGTTCTCAAAAGTGATTAAGTACCAAGCCATTAAAAATGGTGTATTTTGAAAGCTGACAAAGATGTCCGAGTCACAACCACAGACAGAGGAGTGATACACACTAAAGAAGCATGGCTTCTATTGTTGTGTGTTAAAGTTTGCTTTTTAAAAAGAATTCCAAACAGTCCAGAATTTCTGCTTCTTCCCTCCGATAAAGCAGCAGCTGATCAACAGGGGAGCCAGAAAGCAGATAAGCCAATAAACCAGCCAGTGTTACTGCCTCAAATGCACTCTGGGACTCTTACAGTAGTGCAGTTGGGTTCAGTAGACTTGTCTTTTTAGGAAACATACGTCACAGCATAAACTCTGTCTTTGTAAAATCCCCTTTAATCCATCTACCACTGTCTACAAAATACAGTAGTTCGTTAGAGCAGAGAAACTCTCTAGCAAACATCTCCATGGCCAGCTTGGAAACAGATCAGGGAAACAAATCCTTCCTCTCACAAAAGAAAGAGGAACATTTGGCTGGAGGAGGAAGCAATAAACTGATAACAAACACTGCAAGCCCTCCTTTTTTAATACAGTGACAATTCATTATGGAGGATAGATGGAACGGAACAAGCCCAGTCGCCTTACACCAGATACTTTTAATAAAAAGGTGGACTCACCATCTGGTTTAAAAAGTAAAGTCAACGGAAAAAAAAAAGCTCTGTGCCAGTGTATTTTCCAATGACCAGCAGGGGGCGACTACATTCATCCCATTGTTAGAAACTAGAGATGATTATGAGCCATAGTAAACATTTTTCTTATTAGTTTATGCTCTCAATTTCTAGTCTCAAGTCTTCTTTGATACAGCATTATGTGTTGTAAATTATGTAATCATTGTGAGTGAAATAAAAGTAAAGAAGAGTAAGCTTCAGCATGTGACTACCAGTTGAAAATTGCTACCATGGCATCATGTCATCAGCAAGTATACCCAATCGTCCAAATATGGTCCCTTGTGGTTCCAAAAATCAAGATGGCAGTCGCAAAAAGCTTCATAGGATTTTCAAAAACCAATGATTATTCATGGTTGCTAAGTCAACTTGTGTTGTACCAGAGAGTCGCAAAAGTGAGGCCCTTGGGCCATAGAGGGGGGCCTGGGGTTATGACTTGGGGCAAGGCTAAATCAAAATAATGCACACCATTCTGCACTGCTATCAAAGCATGGCATATTTTGTGAGAGGACTTCCAGGTAAACGTAAGGCTGACAATGTATCTACACCAGACGTCTCAACTACTATAACAAAGACAAGAAAATCTAATGATGATGATGATCTCTCCCTCGACTTCACCTGTACAACAGTGTGTAATGAATTCTGACACATCCTACCTGTGTGAGAAAGGTTTCTCTGCAGTTGCCCCAATCAACACAAAACACAGATCACATTAAAAATGAACTTAAAAAGACTTGAGAAGATCTGTAGCACACAACAAGCCCACACTAGTCATGTAAATGATTGCAGGACTGGAAGTATAAATCTGAAAAGACTCATTTATTTTCATTTTGAGGTAGTTAATCATCTTCAGAGATTCAGGTCAAAAACAAATCGGTTTTAAGAAATTACTGTTTTTCCATAATTGCAAATTTAGAAGTTTCTTGTTGCAGAATAACTTTTAAAAGCTTCCTCTGTAAAAGCTGCTTGTTAGTTTTTTTCAGTTTATTGTCAAACTGGAGCTGCTATTCTGCACTTTTTGCACACTGTGTTTGAGATAAATTCCTACAAACATAGGAATTTCTTCGCAAAACGCATGACTGACAGTGTGTTTAGTATATATCGATACATGTCGGTGTGTATGGCGAGGGGTGGGAGAGTTTGAAAAAATATTTTCATCTACCAAAGGGGGGCAGAAAAAAAAGTATGTGAATCACTGTGATATACAGTATTTTATGCAAAGCTGAAAAAGGAATCCAAAAAAGTCACCCAACAAAAAAGCAACCTCAGTTTAAAAAAGAACAGAGGCCTATACTGAAGTGCAAACACGTGCAGTTACTCGACTGTCCACTTGAGGCTGGCTGCACAAGTTGCGGAAGTCCTCTTAAGACCCATGTTAAAATACCCATTTTCACTGCAGAAATAGACATCGATACAGCCAGGTTCAAAACGATTTTGGTCATTTTCTATTTGTTCACAATGTATTATTCACTGAATTATTTTTATAAGCTATCCTCTACGATTTGATTAAGCCTAAGACTTGGGCATAATTAGTGGTGTGGCTTATCTGACTGACAGGCCGGTTGGTTGTCGTTGTTTTCCAGGAGGCTATAGCTTGTGTGGGCTCCACGTCTTTAACTGTTTCTCTGTTGACCGAAAGTTAATTTGAGACTGCTTTTCCAACATGGCAACCTCCATCATTGAGCTTCAGATACGTCCATGTGCTATACAGTCTATGCACCAACCCAATCAATTCCATTTTAATTGTTCAAATGAGATCTCAATTTTCAGCAGCTGATGAGCATTAGAGTTGTGTAAGTGCATGCAGGAACTGTTTATGTAAGAGTGTGTCAGGTTGTTTTCCGTGTGTGTTTATCCCTCTACTCGATGGCTGGTGCAGCGATGGGTGATTAATTATTTAGACAGATTCAATCCTTTACTCAGCTCGTGGTCTCTATCAGTGTCTATATGTGTACACATGTTGACTTAAGCAAGTTTAGTGTGCCATTTTTAATCTACAAGGGTTGTTGTATTAAATCATTGTAAGCTATTGTACATTAAAAACTCAAGTTGAAAGCAAACAGCGGCAAAATTCACCTTAATGACGGCTTTACAGACTGTAAACTTCATGCTTGCTTCTTTTTGTTTATGGTTGCATATCATCGAGCAGCCGAGAGAATACAGAGAGTGAAGCTTCTATAAATCAGAGTAAAATACAAACAGAGCTCTTCTGCTGGTGGCCTTGTGCAAACAGGGACAAAGGTGCCTCTTAAATTAAAGGGGCCGCATTTCTTCCCTCGCTATTCTCGTCGACTGCTTTATTTTGTGCGTGTCTTCTGCTTTTACACCAGCTTCTTGAATGCCAACAAATGGAACAAATTAGACGTTATGTCCGACTGCTTTTAATTCACTTCCTTTTAATGTCGAAGAGGGAGTCTAGCAGATGTAGGTTTTCAGAAAAAAATATTTTTATGTTGTTTTATTGAAGCTCAATCTTTTGCACTCTATGTGGGCTGTAGCAGATTGGTGTACATTAGCTGTGTGCAGCTTTGTGTACTTTGTTAATGAAAAGAGGACACTTGAACCTGATCCACTAATGGAGTATTCACAACAACATAATTGGTGATTATCTGAGTGATGAGAGTTCAGGAGCTGTGACTGTTTATTTATTAAGAATGTGAAAGCCCATTGATTTCTTTAATTCACAATTTGTCATCCTTTTGTAGACCCTTAAGCGGGGAACACACTACAACGCCAATACGACGATTTTGGGACCTGATTCCTGCCTTCTACAAAGCAAGCGAGTAGTAGTTTCAAAGTGACTTAGCATAAAATGATTTTGAGTTAATGAGGGAGAAAAGATGTTTTTAAAGTGACGCTGCCAGCCTGGACAGCATCGCTATGTTTCCCCACAGCTTTCAAGCAACAATGGGTGGAGGTGAATTTTCAACATTTCACGACTGGTATACAGGACAGCCATCTTTTTAGATGAACAAATACGTGTTAAAAAAGTGTGTCCTTTACACCAGGTTTTACGATGACGGCCGTCCTACGTGTCCATGGTATTAAATTCTAGGACAACTGACTGGAGCGCAAAGATAAATGAATGCTAGGAATTACCACCTTAGCAAAATGTGAACTTGTTTCCACTTAAATAGCTATATATTATTCAATAGCTCTATGACACATATTTGCATCTTTGTCTGATGCCCTTAAAAGACTCACAGACTGATTGCCCCAAAACCCCTTTAATATTCTGTAATACTTTAAACCATGTACTGAGTTCATGTTTCCCTTGGCATCTATTTTAATCCATTTAGAAATGGTGTTTTTGACTGGGCTCAAGACTCCAATACAGTGCACTGTCACAAATTAAAAACGCACTAACTACAGAGCACATATGTGGGGTAATAGAGAAGAAACTGATCTACAATGTTGTGAAATATGAGATTAATAGAGTTGCGCACCTTAGAGATATAACACAAGGTATAGCTCTAGTGGGATAAGGATTACGTTTAGGGTTAATAACATCCCATGTGGAAATCACCAGCCTCACAAGTGTGCACTAAACAGAGTTTCGACTGTGATTTTCATGACAATAATTATGTTCATTATAAACAGGCTTGTCAACAGAAATGGCTGTGCCCTTAAAGGCCCAGTGAATTGGCCCTCCCAGGATATGATTTAAATCAACGTATGCACATTCGAATCAGTTGTGTTAGCACTAGCCTCCTGGCTAGCATTAGCTCCCTCTGAACCCGCTTACATAACTTTACAAAAAAAAGGTTCATATCATTTTTAAGAAGAGGGGGTTTACATTGTGATAATAAATCACGTGTGTTTTTATTGCTTGAAGAAGTAATCGTGAGTATTTAGGTGTCAAATAAAATGTGATCATTGTTGCTTAAAATTAGGATGGACTGTGTTTTTGCTAACCTCCATGGGCCCTCCCCATGCAACTGGGTCCCAGAAAGCTTTCCCCTTTACCCCCCCATTATGGGCAGCCTTGATTTAAAGCTGAGGTACTTTTCATTGGATATATATCATTGCCATGTCGACTGTGTGGTGTTGTGTGTGGATGAATGTCTTCACTTCATTTGAAAAAGTAAAATAAGGTATGAAATTGAGTATGTTACTTTTTGTAACTGACTGCAAATTCACCATAAGAGCTCAAAATCTCGAGTCTGCCGGTATTTGTGTGTGTGTGTGTGTGTGTGTGTGTGTGTGTGGGTGTGTGTGCGAATGAGAGGGCTTTTACAGTATCTTCAGACTCAATATTCAATTACCAGTTGCCTTAAAGAGATTCTGCTTTAATGCCCCAGTCGCACTTAATCTGAGAGATTCTATTTTAATGCCCTAGTCGGTCCCAAATCCCTCAATGAGACATTTTTTCCTCTTTTCATGATCTTCTCCTCCTTTTTCTTTTTTTCACATCTCCTCATCTTTCCGCTGCTCTCCCTCGCACCCACTCTGCTCCATCATTTCGGATTGAAGTCAAACCCCACGCTTCGCTCATTATCATGAAATAATGGGCATATTCTGGCAAAACTTGACCTCCAAAATACCACCAAAAACTGCACAGTCAGTCAATCTTTTTTCCTCTTCTTCTTCTCTTTATCCTCCCTTTTTTCTCCCTCTCTTTACACTCCGTATCTACTTAATTCAGACCTCATTTTTTACCTCCCTCCTCCGACTCCCACTTCTAAGCAAATAGCTGGTATGATCAAATATACTGCAGCGAGGGCCCTCATTCATTAAGTCGTAACACTTGTTAGCTTTCCACCCCCCCTCCCCCTTTCTCCCATAGGAAGCTGCAGCACTGGAGAAACATTGTGTGTCAAACTGAAACTACATCCTCACTCCGCAGAGTCTCCTCATTCCCTTGTGGTGTGTTTACAGTGAGTGTGGGAGGAGAGAGGCACAATTCCTCCCTCGTCTCCCATTTTCTCCTCACCCGTCACACCTACTAACAATACCTGATCCGGACCGATCAGGCGCCCAACACTAAACTGTAAGAACAAGGCACCCTCTCAGGCATGTAATTCATCCTGTTGGAGTTAGTTAAGACACGTATAGATGACCCCAAAGAGCCTGTTTGAATGTTTGTGTTGAATTTCTTAGAAAAGTACGATGCAATTTAACAAATTGTTACACTAGTGCAGAGCAGAGAGTTTCTTTTGCTTATTTTTCAACTTGTCACTTGTTGGGCCTGTACACGTCCAGCGTAATCAAAACATACTTATTGCAATATCAAACAAATGCATTGCACTACAGACATGAGTAATTCAATACATTTGCCGTAATTTACAATAAAAACCTGTATTCAATTCACCAAAACACCTTAATAGCTTGGGTTCAATAAGCTTAAAGTGAAGACAGCTGCAGAGTCCCTTTGCACCTTTAAGAAAAAAATAAAGATCCAGCTCTTTCATGGACACCACGCACTTAATGCTTGAAGGCATATTGACTTAAATTATTACAAAATAAATTATTACAAAACAAAAGGAGGAGAAAGTGCTTTGCCTCTGTTCACTTCCTGTCAGCATCTTTGTGTCCAATCAGACTTAAAGCTGTTTGTTTGCACTTACTGACATTGTTTCCTCCTCTCTGGATCCTTGCTTGTGTTGTTCTTACTCTCTGATCTTCATTGCTGTGGATAAAAGCGTCTGCTAAGTGAATTGTAGAATTGTAGCTTTGCTTTTAGTCAGCACCAATTATTTTATTCGTAAAGATTTGACAGTATATCTTGAATGAATTTGATCTCAGCTGATTATGTTTACCAGAGCCCTTTATAGAGAAAGCTTATGATGTTGTATATTTACAGTATATATTTGCCATTCTACATGCTCCTCTGTTGCTGTCCCATTCTAGGATTGATGTGGAACCAGAATCGAGACAGCTGATCCATTTGGAAACTTTTAGAGGAACATTGAAGAGTAACTCTTTTAACCAACAGGTAAGTATCTTTTTTTCAATGTGACAGTGATGCCTTTTGTCTGTTTTTAGTGCATGGTTGCACAAGGATGTAAGGTTTCTAGAAGCAGATAGTGGTGCTTGAGCTCATACTGCTGGACCATTCAGAGAAAATAATGTTTGCCAAGGGCATTGTTGCATAGTGGTTGGTACTCTAACTTTAAAGCTCAGTTTCTCCTCCACGACAGACAGCTGGCCTCCTCATTGACACCTGCACAAACGAGTAAATCTACCATAAAAGTAGTCGCACAAAAGCGTCTCTCCCTGGCTGGACATCCTAACAGGGAGAAAAGTAGAAATGTGTTGAGCTGTTAACTTCTCCTTTTGTGGCGCAGGTGAGCGACTCCAGGAGAGAAATCTCTCTTTTCATGGGAGGAGACAGTGTGCCTTTCAGGCCCAGACACGCTCGGGTTCACCAGTCTCCCAGGATAGATGAGGACAGCGGCTGAACAGTGGCCCTGTTGTGGCCCTATAAACCGTCTGAGGCTCTGGCACTTCTGCCCAACACTGGCGAGTGGCATTGAGAATTACAGCACGGTTTTATTTTCTCTCCACAGTATAAGCTCAGCTACAAAACCACCTTCCTGCCTTTGCTATGTTTTCTAAGATACTGCATTAATATTAACTTACATTTTAAATATTACAACTAACACCTATGCCAGGGTGCCCTTGGGCCAGTATGATTGCATTTTAAATGTTATTTGTATGCTTCGAGGGCATTTGGCTCATTATCAGAGCCTCTGCTGACGCTCCCATACGGCTGCCCTGACTCATGTGCTGTCTTTGAGGGTGATGCTAAAGGGTGAAATGTATAATTATGAAATCAGTGGGACTGTTTTCCCTTTTTTTTTTTCCTTTTCCTCCCAGGCTGAAAGTGAGCAGGCTTTTTCTGCCTCGCTGCTGCTTGGCGAAGCGTGCACTGTGCACACATCAGTGTTAGAGATCTGATCCTCTACAGGCTAGAATGCCAATACACCCTAAGGAATATAGATTAGAGATGTTTGTTGGAGGAGGCAGATAAAGGGTGGCAGTGTGTGTACAGGGAAGGGAGGGAGAAGGGAAGGCAGTCAGATGAGTCTGATTGTGCTCATATATGTACTGACAAGGCATGAAAAGCAATATTGTGTTCGCTCTCCTGAGGCGGCAGTAGATAGAGTTTGCCTGTTTGCATGTATGTGAAGGTGTGAGTTTGTTGTCATACTTGTGCAGGTATGTGAGTGTTTGTGTGTGTGTGGGAGTTTCAGGAAGCATTTCACACATGTCACAGCGCAGCACATTTGTTTTTGGAACGCTATCCAGGTCAAGTACACTGCAGGTATGTGTATGTATCAAGATAAAAAAGCAGAACATGTCCACAGGATGCTTATTAATTGATGAAGGAGTTCTAATATGTAATCACATACTAAAATTTCACAGGGAAAAAAACATAATTACAAGAACTCACCGCGGTTTGGAACAGCAGATAAAGTTTAACTCAGTATTTCCCATTCTCGGTGCCTTGTAATTGCCGAAATTGTAGAGAAACTCATGACACAGTTAATCAGGGTTCAATAGCAACTCCGTGAAGGGGGGGGGAAATAACAAGCACTCCAAAAACACTCAGTACACACTCAGGGATCCGGTAAGACGTAAAAAAAAAAAAAGTGAAGGGTGGTGAAGGCTGCTCCGGACCAATCCGCCGCACCAGCGAGAAACTTTCACTTTGTCTGCGGGTGAAAAAGTCGCCTTATCCCAGCTGTAATTCAACGTTCCTAGAAGCTTTGACCTTTGTGAGGATAATGAGTTAACAAAATGAAATCATCCAGCAGGAGATGTAGTCAAGAGGAGAGAGAGAGAGATGAGGAGGAGAAGGAGAAGGAGGAGGAGGGAGAGAGAGACTCAAGGAGCGCAAAGGGGCTGTCGATTAGAGGATTAAAAAGACGCGTTTGCGCAATTTGTTGCAGCCAGAAAGCGGCGGGGTCCAGCGGCGGGACAGATGCGACGGAATGCGGCTACAGGGGACGCGGACAGCCGCCCCACCGAGATGGTTAAAAATCCCGTTATGAATTCCAACCCAACAACACGACCCGCCTACTCCGCATCAGTGAGTGTGTGTGCGTTTGTGTGTGTGTTTGTGAGTGTGTGGAGGAGCGCATGAGCCCGATCCTGTAGAAAGTGTAGGCGCCCGGCAGCAGATAACAGGCATGGGCGCCTCAGCTCTCCCCTCTGCCCCTCTCTCTCTCTCTCTCTCTCTCTCTCTCTCTCTCTCTCTCATAGTCACATGTTTAAGACACAAGAAGCCCTCTGTAATAGCTGCCAAAGCGGGGTAGAATAAGGTAGGCGACGTGGAGAGAATGATAACACGCGACTTTTTTTTTATTCACACTCTTCCTTCTCACTTTAAATGAGGCTCTGCACTAAGCGAAATGGCAGTCTTCTCATTAACTTTATGCCCCAATATAGTTCTTTTAATGCCGCAGTTATTTATAAAGACATGGGCAATGGCAGTAATTGAATAACTCGGATAACTGGCTGGCTGGTCCACTCCAAAAAAAAGAAAGAAAATGCGCCCGAAGAGAGGACGTCAACACTGAAGTCCTTTTCTGTCT
Source organism: Tautogolabrus adspersus (assembly GCA_020745685.1). Lineage (NCBI taxonomy): Eukaryota > Metazoa > Chordata > Actinopteri > Labriformes > Labridae > Tautogolabrus > Tautogolabrus adspersus. Next base: position 4,565,331 of record CM036536.1, on the reverse strand, counting down.
CAGCTGTCACATTAGTCAGAGGAGAGAAGGTGTTGAGCAAAAAAAAAAAGCTCAATCCTCTCTGGTTTTGTCTCTTGAAGCATGCCTATGCATGAACCATGAGTCATTAAGCGGCTCTGCACAGGAAGCTCTGCTCAAATCACCATGCAGCAGAGAGACCATGAAGCCACTGAGTGAATGAATGGATGCTGGCGCTTTCATAATGACTATGACAGCACACATTACAGTTACAGGGATCAGCGCTGTTAAACTGTACGCCCAGGCACCTGATTTCATTTCAGGTGGCACTGATCAAAACCAGAGCCAGAGCATGTAGGGTTTGAACTTGGTCAGGAGGGATCTAACTGCTCTGCAGGAAAGGGATAATCATTATGCATAGAGAATAAAAAGAGAGGTTTTTTTAACTAAAAGACTTGTGAAACTACATTTAAATATCCCCAGAGATGTGAATATTTCTGTGTGTTAGGACGTTTTAAACACGCTGATGGTTAAACATGTTTTTAAATAGTTAATACTGACTTTAAAATGTGGCTTGAAATAGTGAATGTGCATATCATACCAACGTCTGGAGTCTCCTTAGGTATCCTCATGAATCTGAGAGGAAATACACGTTCCAAACTTTAGGGATAGGAAGCTACAGTTGCTGTTTGGAACATGTGTCAAGACTTTGAAGGCAAAATTGATGATATTTTGATCGACACTCTGTCTGGCTCTTTGTCAGAGAGCTATGTGCAGCCCTAAACATTATCTTTTGATCTTCTATCTTGTCATCAGTGCACATTAATCGACATATCAGCTGTAAAGTATGCACCAATTGAAATATGCTGGAATTAACACAATAGCTAAATTGAATCCTTAGTCGTACTTAAAAAGAACCAGTGTTCAAACTAAATGAAGACATTTGTTACAGACCCAATGTGGTTGAAATGAAGGATATACCAGGACTATGGCATATACCACTTGGCTGATTGCCATTCAATGTTCTATAATTGACTGAAAGTGGAAGGTCTTATATATTGTAGATATACAATAAAGAGAAGCTAGGAGGTATTTTCAAGAGGAAGATGAGAGACGCCAGACCTAATGAAACAGAAGAGCTGAAGGCCGCTATCGAAGCTTCAGCAGTGCCACAAACTGATGCCTCAATGCATCGCCGCATTGACGCAGTATTTCTTGCAAAAAGGAGCCCTGAACAAGTATTGAGTATTCAGTTCATAAACGTACATACTTTTGAGAAGGTCGACATTTCCGTGATATGAATTATGTTTTTTATATTGGTCATATGTGATGTTCTAATATTTTGAGATAAAATCCTGTGAGAGACATTGGACATCAGCGGTCAACATAATGGCTAAAGAGCGGTGCTTTACCATTTTTTAATTGAATCATGACATTACTGGATAATTCTTGTAACACATTTGCCAGCTTAACTAAGCTGGATCCATTACAAACAGACCAAGAGAGTTTAATTCCAATAAATTGAATATGGACTGAGACTAATTTCTTAACCTTGAAGATTTTTACTTTAATGTACAAAGGACCAAAGGTTACATATAGTCCATGCAAAATGCACTACTGACTGCATCCACTACTTTCATGTAACAGAAGATGTTATCACTCCTGATAAACACTGAACTATGTTGCTTATGTGAATGGTTACGGTGGTGTTTCATATACAGTACAATGTGGGTGGTGTCTGTGAGTAATTTTTCAACCCCTGAGTCCGCTGGGACTAAAGAAAAGGCACAAAATCCACTCGGAAACAGCAGAAATTAATCTGCGAAACAATCAGCCCCTTGGAATTCTACAAGCACAGCAGCCTCATAGTGGTGCTAATTAACCCAGTTCCCCTGCATGTTTCCAGTGTCCATTTAGTATGCTGTGCTGCGCTGTGGTCCGTCCCTGCTTCTGAAGTTGATTTATGTCGCGTCCCAGCAGAGATTGGTGCCGTATTCTCTGTGACACGAACCCGGTTTTAATATTCCTATCTGTCAATTCCGATCAGGACGGTGCTGCAAAAAAGTGACAACTTATTTGAAAAATGTCATTAATTTAACCATTTCCTTAAAGTGTATCCATCCATGTGTGCGCTAAATTAGAATAACAACACTGTTGTTGCCTTCAGAATCCATCCATCATTCACAATGAAGCCCCTTCAGATCTGTGGATCTTGTTGATGCTGATAAGCATGTGAAAGTGGAGCTGTCCATGGTGCTGAATAACCAGCTTCACACTGTTCAGAGCTCTTGGGGTCATCAGAGTTGAACTTTTAGATGATATGCTACTTAAATGCTTGATTGGATAAGTGATGTGCTGTTTGCAAGAGAGCCCTCCTCACGTAACAGTAAACATAATAATTACAAACCACTTCAAATTCTGTTTTTGTTCAACAACAAAAACACTTCAAACTTTGCTCCATATAAATACTTTTTTTGTACGTTGAAATGGCTTTCTGTTTGAAACTGTATCCCTCTCTTCCTGGGCATGACCTGCTTAGTACTGTAATTCCATTAATTCCGCTATCAACCATTAATGACCTCCATTAGCATATTAATGAGTGATGTTCATGAAATGGATCTCCATCTTGTCTGCTGGAAGTGGAGCAGCCCAGTGGATGTGCTGCTCCAGTGTCTGTGATGAGCGGGGCTGTGTGTAACTAATTTACACCTTAAGCACAGTCTCATTAGAGGACCTGGGAGTGTCTGGAGAGAATCACATTCATTTTCAGCTCTGCCACTCACCACCGTCTGGACGGGTGCAGGAAATGTTCCTCTATAGGGGGAGGGGGAGGGAGGGGGCTGGGTGTGATATTTGGCCTTTTTCAGCGTCATTCTTCATTCTCTAATGCCAGGCTTCTGCTCACAAAGGAGATAACGTCCATGTCAGTGTCTTCCCTGTGTCAGAGACCTTTTTTTTTCAGGGGGGGATGTTTGTTTGACTTTTATGCAGGGTGGGACTTGGACAAAAAAAAAAAAATCCTGTGGCATTTTAGCCCAGACGGGTCTACCACCATCGATCACACAAAATCCATCTCCTTGCTGCATGTGTCAGGGTCTAATGTGAATTAATGAAGTTAAACTTAAAGGATTTATAACATTGGTGAAATTGTTAGTGTAATGGCAACTGTCTGGTGTTTAGAAGTGCTGTTATCTAAAGATGTGTGGATGAACAGACACAATGTACATCGACTCTGGGGACCAAAGAGTCGTTTTTTTAATGAAATTATTTAATTATTTTTACAATTAGGGGGCTTTATAACACCATAAATGTTGGGTAGAAACTCAATAAAAGCTGAAATCTACATATTTGACAACTCATTTAGCCTCTTCATAGATGGGTGCTTGCATTTCCCAGTTGGAGATGTAAGTATTTAGACACAGACCTGTTCAGAATAACCACAAGTCAAACGTTCAAGCTGTATTATCTTCAAATTATCCAGTTTTAACAAACCAAATTGGGTCAGAATTAAGTGAGTTTCAGATGCTTTTGTTGGGATGTCCTGATCTCCTGGTTCTCCTTGTATTTGTTTACTTGCTGATCTTGACAAGTAGATTGTGTCCATCCTAGAACATCCTCCTGAGTATTTAGGCTCACAGTTTGCTCAGTCTGTGTCGGGCACAGCCCTAAGGTGCCTTGGAGATCCCACCCAGAGGTGCCGTGCTGGTGAAATCCACCCACAGTCATTACAGTTAAACACGACACCAATTTTTTATCGAGAACTTTGTGTTGGGTCTGCCAATAATAGCAAACAATCCCTGCAAGTAATTAGCTCTGCGCGTACACAAGACTCGAGTGCTATGAAGTCACTCACCCCAGAGTCTTACTGCCCCCCGGACACAGTTAGAGCTGTGTCCATAGCAACGGCTAACTCTGAAGCCTCCATAAAATGAGCTACACTAGCTTTCATTACTCAAATAAAATTCAACAAATCTTAAAACTTGCAAACCTAGCAGCAATTACATTAAACTGAACATTGAAGTGAGACAAGGTGAACAGATTGGCATGAATCAGCGTAGCAACTGATTTAGTTTTTAATTCTTCAGCATTCCTGAAGTCTGCTGATATTTTATTTTTCATTCAGCAGTCTTCAAATGCCACCGTATCCCATAGCACGTTCCATTAAGTGTTTACTTCACATGCCATCTTCAGTTTTGTGGATTTCTTCATCATAGTGTCCACTTCTGGTTCCTATTCATTTGTAAAGGGACCGTGTATATTGTTAAAAACATTGATGTTGCCATGTGTTGATTGCACCAGAGTTAGCTTAGAGCTAGTTTACATCTGCGGTCCTTTTTACCCTCTTTCCTGTTATGTTCTCCTTTCTCCTTTTCCTACAGTAAACAGACCAATCAAATTAACCAGACCTCTTTCTGCCGATTGATGATTACAGTTAGTCCTTCAGATTCTGTGATTAGAGCCGCGTCCCTCGAAGACCGTTGCTGAGTATTACTGGCTAATCAGAATCAAGTATTTAACACAGCCATATAATTGCAGTTTGCCATCAGACAATGAAACAATTATAGTTTAGAGCACAGTAGCAGGGATGGTATGAAGGTACGCTGGGTTGAAATACATGTAAGTAACAAAAGCCTCGGTATCAGTCTGCTTGCTGGTTGTTCCAACATATTCAGAATCATTTCCATTTCTGTGGTTATCATTTTGGTTGTAGATTTTAAGACTCATTATTTCGGCTTTGTATTTCTCTATAACATAAAAGTAGAAGTGGACCCAAGGAAGAGTAGTTGCTCCTTAGGTGAGGCTAATGGGGATCCAAATAAATAAATAAATGAACAGTAATGTTACTTTTTCATTTCTTTTTCAACCCTGGATCCCACATCATTTTCTGAAAACGTAGTCATAATTACTGGACGATAGCCATTGACTGGCGTGAAATAAAAAAAAACCATGTCGCCCACCATGAAAGTGCTCTGTCGACCAGTGACCATTCCAACCCTGTACTCGAATACATGTTTGACTTTACACTCTGGACCACACTCCCTTTAATACACAACAGGATTTGTCTTTGCGACCCAATTTAAGCTCCATCTCAGTGGATCTTACTGTATATAGCTGAATGTCAGGGTCCTGCAATTCCTCTAAAGTCACACACAAGCCGACACCCCCCCTCCTCTAGTTTGACCTTCGCCGTCTCCAATATCCCTCAGGCAGCCATGGAGGACAGTAGATTCAGAAAACTCCATTTCGTTGGGCCTGTGAAATGAATTTAGATCTGTTCAACCAAGAGCCCATTCATTTTGGCTCCATTTTGCCCTCTATCATTCCCCCAGAATGCCATCAGACCAGCCGTTCTCTGTTCCATATTTAAAACAGCGGGGATTATTTGGTGCAGGGGATGGATCTACCTCATACTTCATACTGATTTCCTCAAGCTATCTTGCGTTACCTTCTATCTATTGCTGCACTACAGATTCTCTGTATTAGAATATTAGCCATTGCCAGCAGTATCATACCCTGTTTATTATGATGTCTGCTTATCACTGCATAGACGGGACAAAGGGCTTATGAACAGAGGGAACTTTTAAAACGCTCAGGGGGGATATTTCAACTTTTTTTGTCTCTTCACAAAGCTAATTCTGCTGCTCCCCTCTTGACTTCTTAAGGAGTCACACTGCAATCATGATTATTTACCCTGATTGAACACGGCAAAATCTCAAGAACAAACCCATTGACTCCTGTTCTTACCGGATGCTGCAAAAGACTTAATGAGAGTCTTCAGGGTTAATGTTTTCATCTACTGGAACTCCTCATGATATCATTACCAGCTCCCAAATGCATCCCACTTTAGTACTTATAATACCATAAACAACGCTTTGTGTAATGGCCAATACGAGGCTTAATGTTGACCCTGATGAGAAGAGGAATTAAGTAGATACCAAAGGCAGAGTTATAAAGGTGAGATAACCTTGTTTTCAGCTCGAAGCATCAACAGTAATACTGTGATAGCAATCAGTGTTTTCATTTCAGATATTTATCACGGTGTGACAGCATCAGTGCTTAACAGTGTGGCCGCTAATTCGGAGGGATTGTTGGACTGATAAAACATCTGCAGAGGAGGATGAGGAAGGTAAGCTGCTTTGTCTACCCTTCAGTAAACACAGATCATATTTCCTATCACACACTGACAGTGCTTTTCTTCTGAACAAGCTGTCCAGAGTTCCTTTGGTTTTTCCATTAAATTAATTCCACACTTTCCCAACTTAAATGTGGTCTAAAAACAAGTTAAACGTACAGTATGTAAAATCCGCCGACAAGGGGCTCTTAATCAAAACAATAACAAAAGATGATGTTGAGGCTGGTGGGGAATCATGGGAGTGATTCTCTCTGCTACTCTACCCCTCCCCCCAGTGAAAACGAACTCCGTGTTGACCGTAGCCAATATGAACGGGTGTAACTGACCTGGGAAAGAGAATATGTTTACCGACGATGTATCAAAGTATAATTTACCTGAGGTTTTTATCACAGCAGCACATACAGCAACAGTACGGCAGCTTTGAGTAGCAGCTCCCGCTTCCTTATGCTGCGGTCTTTGACATAACATCTGGTGTTTCCATGGCAACGATTAACATTCCGGGACTGGCATGGCGGCTGCCACGACAAGACACGTCCCATTACAACTATAAAATTACTGATTTCTCTGGCTTAATTTAAATATTTGAATGTAGACATTGTCATCAAATTTTACCTTTAATTCCCAAATTGGACTCAAAGAAGTACCGGCTAGATATTATGTAAGGACGTTTTTTTAAATGGCATCCTTAAAGCTCCTGTGAGGGTTTTTTAAACTTCTTGTGAAAAAGACCCAAATTAATACCGATTCCTCTCTATGACCTACAAAAGAAAACCAAATCATCAGTACAAGGATTTACTATTTGAGTATTGTTATCTTTAACTTCTGAAACAGCTTGCAGAGGGCAGGTGTCAGACCAAAGGGAATAAGTACGATCTTTGGCTTCAGCAAAAATAAAACAGGATGAGTGTTGTGTTAAAAAAACACTACTTACACAGGATCAACAGAGACCAAGATGTACCACTTTGTCCACAGGGGGCGCCAAAATCTACACAAACAGAAAGTTCCTCACAGGAGCTTTAACATGACTGTACCAGGCTTATATTAGGACATTTTAAATAAACCTCAGATGCTTTGATTTACAGATTTGGTGCTGTTTAAGTAGTAGTGCACTGGAAAACATTTTGCCACCTGCCATGAAACATAAAAAGAAGAACTTTAGTATTAAGGTACACATTAATTTTTAACTGATAGAATTATTGTTCCCACTGTATTGTATAGCATCATTAGCATTAACATGTAATGACAATGACTTGAAAAAGTTACGTTATTCAATTTCCACGGCATCTATGGTGAAGTCTTCTTTATGCACTGTTTCCCTGGAAACGATGATTAACACAGCCATAGAAAAAAAAACTATTCCTGCATGACTAATTAATTTTCAGAGACGGTCAGTATGTGGTTATTTCTAACTCAATGTGGCGGCAATAGCTCAGTCTGTAAGGACTTGGAGGGAACTGGAGGGTCGCCGGATCAAGTCGTAGTGCAGACCAAGTCTGGATTCAGTAAAGGTTTGAGTTGCAACTCAAAATTCAAGTCGTATTTTCTTTTTGCAGTGACAGAACCAAATTCATGACAAACATTGATGCCACAAAATCCCTGAAAAGGCTCACAAAAAAAGAAGAAATGCTTGAACGTCAGCTACAACTAAGTGCCCTAAGGTTAGACACTGAACGTACTACTACTCCCTTCAAGCGTTTGTGTTTCCCAACAAAACAGAGTTGTTATACACATTTGACAAAGAAGTCCCTGTGCAGCTGCTCCCCTGTTGCTGGAATGTAATATGTTGTTTTATCAGGCCTAGTTTAAAACATTGAAATGTAACCCTTATGATCAGCAGTACAGCTTGAATGTGTATTTGTAAAGTGACACACTCCAGAAGTGCAGACTTTGTCAATCACTTCTCTTCTGGAAAGAAATTGGGAAATTGAGAGGCCAGGCATGGATGGACCAATGTGCCTTTTTTATAACATGGGTACGCTGCCATGGAGGAAGCCTATCATTGAAACCCAATGAACAGATCGCTCTGAGATTCATCAGAAATGATATAGTGCTGTGAATGAGAAGGCTATGGCTTCTCCATTACCCATCCATTACCAGTGATGTATTGCAGATAAACAACTAGGCAGCAACAAGCTCTTGCTGAGAGGCTGACCTCGTTGATGAAAGTGAAAACTCCCCCATGGCCATCCCCGCATACACAGCCCCCTCTCCTCAATACAACAGTCGGCGCTTGTCTCTGTACAAGGGAACTCATATCAACACTATTACTTCTTGGGGGTGGTGTGTGTGCACTGACAGAAAATAACAAACACACAATTTTTCTCCAGACTTGGGATGGAAGGTCTCCTGTCTCGACACCAGTCCCTTGAGGTGAAGTTTAAAGGTTACTCTTGCACCTATCTCTATTGTTCCACATAGAAATACATACATAGAATCTGTACACGGGGGTCTGGACTGTCAGCGTGTGACGTTTTCTGTTTTTTGTTTAAAGTACATTTGTAGGCTGAGCTGTGTTGACCAATCAGGTCTCAGCAGGCATTGGTGTATGCAGGAGAAACAGTCTGTGGACAGCAAGAAAACAGGCAGAACGTCAACAGCGTTAATGACTTACCAGCTTCCATCGACAGTATTCTGCTGATGATTTATTTGTCTTTATAAACAGATATCGGCATCAAAGTGAGGCTAACAATCTTTTCTATTCTTTTCTGTGTCACGAAAGCCGATCAGCATTTAGATTGCCTGACTACCTGAGAAGCATCAGATCTGACATCCATTTAACAAATGAGCATTTTTTAAAGTCGTTTCCTTCTCCACTTGAAGATAGACCCGACAAAGCTGGACCTTTTATTTCTTTAAAAATCACCACAATGATGTAATTTTGGCGAAATTAATTTCCATTAATTGCAAGTAAATCACAAGAAATGCTTTTCTTTTCCACACTCTTACTGTTTAGGTGAGCTAGACTGAAGCAGCTTTATAACTTATACTGTTATATTATTATACTACTCAGGGATGTTACCGACCAAGAAATGACTGTTTACGTTGCTGTAAAACAAAGCGAAAATGCTGCTGTTGATGTAAACGCAGCATGGAAAAGAAAGCCTTGCTTGGAAGTCACTTAACGCTAACCACTGGCTTCACTGGAATTACTGAGAAATTGACTTCTGTTTCTTGAGGCATCCTCTATCAGGCGATTATAGACAATGGGCTCTCAGAATGCTCCCTCGCAGCAGATGTGCGTCTTCACTAGCCTGTACCTTACCTGTTCCTGTAGCATCTGGTTTTATTCTACACTCAGTAACAAATAGAGTATAACTACAACTGTATTTTGTGTATTTATGGCCAAGAAGCCTAATGAACTCCCAAACAAGCAGCAACTTTCAGGGCTAAATGTGGAATTGCCAAAAATGCAGTTTCTCAAGTGGCCACTTGGGATTGGCTCCTAATACGAGTCAATCTTCTTTAGGTCAAACTATTGAAAAAGTAAAGGTCACAATTAGGTTATTTTAGGCCCTTTGTTTATAGTTAGGGAAATGATTTTGGTTTCAGTTTGATACAGCACACTAAGGGCATTAAAAAGACAAGGGCAAAGTCATGTTGAGTAGGTGATGTAACACGTGTCAACAAAAATCATTGACCTCTGCGACCTCCAGGTCTATTGAAATGAAGCCAATGTTGAAGTGATATGAACTGCTCTGTTTCCTCAGCTAAATGTGTCCCTGAACTTAAACTAAGGGCTCCACATAGCAGCTGAGAGTCGACTTTATTTTGAGTACATCAGTACCATCAGAAAATCGCCAAATGATCCACCCAAGCCTTTATACACAGTTTACATAAGAGATGACTCATCTTCCCAAAAGCATAAAAAATCAACCGTGAGCAAAAAACAGCATAATAATATTCTTGCATTAACACACCCATCTTTATAAGGGATGTCTCAATTAAGTTTGTAGCCCACAGCCCTTATTTAATATGTGTCTGCTGTTAGAGGTCAACCTAATATTTACATTTCTTTTCACACTGTAGGACAGCTGCACAGTGCAGTTCTTGTGAAAGACCTGCATTAGAGGGTGGATTGGGAACCAGAGGGTCGCCGGTTCAAGTCTTTGTGTGGACTAGTGATGTTCGATACCACAGATTTCCTTTCCGATCCGATACTGAGTAAATTCAGGCTGGTATCGGCCGATACCGATACTTTGTGCAAATACACCTAATGTGTCTGGTAAATCTAAAAAAAAATAGTGTATTATAGTTCACCATGGCTGTTTTATCGCAATTGCTCTGTATAATTTAATGACACCTAGTCTATGTAATCCACTTTAAATGATCAATTCTTTAGGAAACCTTACCTGAATAAATCTAGGCGATTATCTCAGTGATAAATATTATTACTCCAAGCTGAACTCATGCAGCTATTTGTTGAAGCATGTATTTATTTCGTTACTTATTTCATAACCATATTTATTAATTTGAGCAACTCTAACAGCAACAGTGCTTAGAGCCGCTTAAAGCTCTACATTTTCTTCCTCTGTACCTGGATAGTGCCTGCCTGCAGCACCGAGGGACTCCGCCAAAGACGTCTGTCTTGCCCTAGCAGCAGCACCTGACACTGTGCTCTCCTCTTCTGTCCGCCTCATCATAAATGCCTCGTATTCTGTGTTGTGGTTTAACCTGAGGTGTTTCACAAGGTTTGCTGTGTTGCCACATCTCCTTACTGTCTTTCCACACACATCGCAAACCGCGTCTTGGCTGTTAGTGGAGCTGAAATTGCTCCACACATGACTTTGTTTGCGCTCTGTCATTGTGTCTACAGACTGAGACTGACTGACTGAGCAATGTGCCGCTGCGCTTACACATTACACACTTACCCAGGCGGAAGAAAAAGTAGTTCCCACCAACTGCGTATCATTTAGACAAGATCTCAATAGTTCAGTTACTTTCCACTGTGTTCCTGTTAATGATATACATAACCTCAAATGACTTAAGTATCAAAAGTATCGATATTTTGATTTGAGAATCGATTTTAGAGCATAAAGATCTGGTATCTGTGGTATCGATATTTCAGTATCGATCCGCACATCACTAGTGTGGACCAAGTCTGGTCTGGTAGATGGAGAGGTGCCAGTTTACTTTCTGAGCACTGCAGAGGTGCCCTTGAGCAAGCCCCCCACCAGCTCAGGAGCGCTCTCTGTGGGCAGCCCCCTCAATCTGACATCTCTCCATTAGTGCATGTCCACAGGATCCTGTTTGTGCATACGTGTGTGTTTCAGCCTCTATGTGGGTAGCATGTTCAACAACAGAGGGTACATTATTTCCTCTCAGGAGGAGAAGTAAAGTTCTTCTTCTTCTCCTAAAGAACATTAGCCAGTTATTAGGGGCTAAAACGTGTTTTAAATATCTATGTGTGATGAGATAAAGCCTTTGTCACAGGTCGCATTAACACTTTACAATAAATAAAAACAAGTCTGTTAGGAAAAGGAATGTGATTCTGGGAAAATACTGAAGTTCAAACCACTTCTTAAGAAACAGGATTAGTTGTCAAAAGAATGTGGGGGAAAAAAACAGTCCTTCTCCGTGTTCCTGCATCTCCCTCTATCCTGCTTTCCAAGCCCAACACCGTTTCGGCAGATGGCTGTTCAACATGAGTCTGGTTCTGCTCGAGCTTTCTGCCTCTTAATATAAGTTTTCCCTTGCCACTGTAACTTTGCTAAATGTTGCTTAGTACTCTGGATGGGTTCATGTCTTTGTAGAAAATATACAAAATACAACAAAAAGTAAGGTCTTTTACCTGCTCTTTTGTAACATAACAAGGAGTAAGGTCTTTTACCTGCTCTTTTGTAACATAACAAGGAGTAAGGTCTTTTACCTGCTCTTTTGTAACATAACAAGGAGTAAGGTCTTTTACCTGCTCTTTTGTAACATAACAAGGAGTAAGGTCTTTTACCTGCTCTTTTGTAACATAACAAGGAGTAAGGTCTTTTACCTGCTCTTTTGTAACATAACAAGGAGTAAGGTCTTTTTACCTGCTCTTTTGTAACATATAAAGGAGTAAGGTCTTTTACCTGCTCTTTTGTAACATAACAAGGAGTAAGGTCTTTTACCTGCTCTTTTGTAACATATAAAGGAGTAAGGTCTTTTACCTGCTCTTTTGTAACATAACAAGGAGTAAGGTCTTTTACCTGCTCTTTTGTAACATAACAAGGAGTAAGGTCTTTTACCTGCTCCTTTGTAACATAACAAGGAGTAAGGTCTTTTACCTGCTCTTTTGCAACATAACAAGGAGTAAGGTCTTTTACCTGCTCTTTTGTAACATAACAAGGAGTAAGGTCTTTTTACCTGCTCTTTTGTAACATAACAAGGAGTAAGGTCTTTTACCTGCTCCTTTGTAACATAACAAGGAGTAAGGTCTTTTACCTGCTCTTTTGTAACATAACAAGGAGTAAGGTCTTTTACCTGCTCTTTTGTAACATAACAAGGAGTAAGGTCTTTTACCTGCTCTTTTTGTAAAGTGTCTTGGGATAAGATTTGTTATGAATTGGTGCTATACAAATAAAGATTGATTGATTCTGTTGGTTACCTTTGGGCTGATGAGACAACCCTGTCTCTCCGGGACAACATTCATTTCTACTAAAAGTAATGTTGCCAGGATCGTCTTAAGTTTGTTTTTTATTTTACACAAGGTCAACTAAGACACATCCAGTTGCAATAGCAAGAAAGTGACATGGTGCTAACTCAATCTGCTAAACGATTGATGACAATGTTTTCGTTTGTTGTCTTAAAATATCTGCCGGTAGCAACTTGAACATTAGGAGACAATACTATGTTTAAGTCGAGGCACACACAGCACTTGGCCTTTATTTAATGTAAAGGAGTCATTTTCTATTGCTTTTGAAATAGTAGATATTGAGTTTATGGCCATTTAAAGCTCTTGCATTGTAATTGCAATGTTTTGGTATTATAAAGTGGGTGCTGTGTAAATCTTTTCAAATTGCTCGCAGTAGAAATATGCAGCACAAAAAAACATTACTCTTGAAATCAAAGCAGTATTTGTGTTTACCATCAACTCATATTTGGGGGTGAAAATAACTCAAATTTAGACATATGAACTAGAGCACAAGGCTGGGTGGACACATCCCTTCTTCGATACAGAGCCTGTTTTTCTTTTAGGGTAGTGTTTTCACCAGGCCTTAGTCCTGCAGAAATCAATACTAACCTTACAGATTGAACCATCCTTTGTGCAATTAAAAGCCCTGTCCAACCATTAGGAGTCATTTTTGCATTAACAAGCGCAGGATTCCTCATTAGCTTCTCTCCCTGAAAGTCTGCTGGCTGTATTGATCAGGCCCAATAGAGCTTTCCATTACCATTCCCTGCTCAGTTATCAATGCTTCTGACATTCCTGCTGTTTGTTTTCTGTAAAGACATGTCATTGTCAATGCTAGTGCCACACTAACCAAGACCAAGACATACCCGAGACCAGAGTGCTCCAAAACTGAGACAACACCAAGACATTTAGGGATCCTGACCGATTCAAGACCAAGACTAAGGCAGGGCGAGACTGAGAAAATACCAGGACATTTAGGGATAGAGACCGAGAGAAGGCCAAGACCATAGATATCTATGAAAAATCATCAACTTGTGTGCAGTGGGGGTGTCACTCACTTAGACTGTAACACTGGGAAAGTTGTAGGGGTGGCTGGGCATTTGGATAAAAAAACATTATGAGTTAATTGAAGTTATTCGTTCTTAAAGAAAGGGGCGTTTTCCTTCTAATCCCAGGAAGGACCCGGAAAAATATCCAATCAGTGGTGGTCTTGACCGGTCTTGATTTAAAATCTGGAGTCCGTCCAGTCTGAGACCGAGACAAGCCAGAGTAAAAAGGCCTTCAATTTCGAGACGAGACCGAGGCCGACTGGTCTTGAGACCAAGACCAATTTCGAGTATTAATACACTAGTCAATGCCATTAAATGAGATGTTTAACAATGTGGTGGTGGATTGAGACCTGCTTAGGCCCCACCCCATAGACATGTGGCTCAGCCCCAGAAAGGACTCAAGAATTTGATCATGTTTCTGTTTTATCAGTTTCTGAAGGCAGAGATTTTCTCCACGTGACCAGAACCCATATCAGAATTTTATTCCACAAAGGAGAGTAAAAGATGAAATGAGTTTTCCCTTGTCTTTTTTCCTCTGTGTACTCTTCTTATCCGACCTTTTGTTTCGCCTTCAAGAGGGTAAACAAATGACACAAAGCTGAGTGGAAGTCTTAGAGATAAATTCTCAACCTGTGGTTTGCAGAGGATTGAGCTTTGGATGAAGGGACAAGTTAAGGCATGTGAAGTGACCCGGTCCACATTACCCCTGTCACTATCTGTATTTCCCAGCTTGGCCTGATAGATCCATGGGCCCTCTGCTGACAGAGATAATACGAGGCCCAGAGAAAGATTGTTTTGTGACAGCATCGAAAGAAGCGAGGAAAAGCAGAGAAAAAGGGGAAAGTGCATGACTCAGCGAAAGGTGCCGCACCATTAAAATTAAATTTACAGCTGGTTTCAGACAAATCTGTAAGCTCTGTGGCTGTAGGCAGGGGTGGCTGGGCATTTGGAGGACATTACAAATTGACACCCTACTTCTTGGGACTACTGAATCATTTATTACACCTACCACTACTTAAGCTGTCGAAGCAGTGATGGGTTTGGCACTGTGTTGTCCACAGTTAATTTATCAGCGATGAGCAGGCTGCTGCACTGCCTGCCCAGTCCACTGTTGAATCTTCCTCAGTCAGTAAAAATGTCAAAATCTCCGGCTTTCATTTAATCTGTGAAGCACATCAAACTACTCACCGAAGCATGTACTAGAAGACGTATGTGTGTACTCATTTGAATAATCAAGAATCTTATTTAATGCCTATTTTCATATACTTATTATTTCCCTGTAAAGATGTAACTGAATGATTCAGTTGTACAGTGTGAGCTGACATTCTGCCGCAACTTTTCTACAATCGTACAGTGTACGCCGGGCTTAACCCGTAGAAGAAAACTCTTAACCCCCAATCCCCACATACTCCGTGCGCACCGCGGTACGTCAGCGCCATGGTTTTGCTCCGCCCTTCCCCTACTGGATCAGTTTCTGGAATGTGAGCGCAGCGGAGCGCAGCCATGATCAGCTGTACACTCATCATGCAAAAAACATGTTGCTTTGTCTTTCTGAGGATGATTTGTTCATTTGGTGTGTTCAGTGCGACCAAAATTTTCTGGGGAGATCCCCAGACCCCCCCTAACCTGTTGGTGACCACTATTAAAGTGCGCCCCCCCCAAAAAAAAGTTCAGGCTCACGATTTTCTTTTTACTTTAAGCCCTGTAGGGGGCCCCCCCGATTGCCACCGGGTATTTCGCACCCTGCTTTATCTGCTTTATTATGCCTCGTCTGTAAAGCACTTGAGGCTGTTTTTAAACGTGCTATACAAGTAAACTTGACTTAAGAACAGGTAACTAGTACAAGTAGAACCAGAGAAAGTTCTTTACTTAACCAAAACAACTCTGCTTATCTTTTAAGCGTCCTGCCATGTTTGTATTTGTTGTGCTGGTGAAGATGCAGACAGACAGGTATCACATCATAACTCCTGTTGAGGATGATAGAGTGAGACATGCTCTCTGCGTGACGCTAGGTGAGGGTCCGTGCGATGAAAGCCATTTATCTTTCTAAAAAAGAGAATTGTTAAGTATCAAAAACTAGCAGACAGAAAATAATAAAAAGGAATATATAAGCAGCCTGCAGGACGGCTGTGTGATCTCAATGTGTGCACAACACCATGAGAGAACTGATGATGTTCTGCTGCAGACTATGACCCCTGATTAAACACACAAATTAAAAGCATAACAAAACCTGGCTTTTCCTGTTGGAGTATTACAAAAAAAAGAAGCGCTTCCAACATTATGCAGAGAAATTGATTTTTTTTTGTGAAACATTACCATAATACCCTTATATCTGTCTGCACAAATTAATTACTTCCATTACAGTCGAGCTTAGCCGAATGGATTTGCATTTTTTGGCCTTATAGCAAAAGCCACTCTCTCCTTTTTCTGACTTTTATTCATTAGGGCTTCACTCATGGATACCAGATAAAAAAAACAACAGACCTAATTTGGGGTTTTTTGCTTTCCAGCTTCACAACAGTTTTTTTAATCAATCCATGACTTTTACTTTCTTTCCTTTGTGCAATCAATGATGTTTTTACTGTAGGGTTACATAACTATGTTAATAAGCTTGTACTGCAAACAGAAAAAAAAAACATTTTAATTTCAACAATATACAACCGAGAAAGGCTAGAATTCTGGGTTGCATTTCTGCAGGGGCTTGTTTCAGTTTCAAGTTAAAAAAGGACTCGTACAATATATCTAGTTTTTGCTGTCAAAAGTCCTTCTTCATAATTCAAAAAGGAGGTAGAAAGGGGGCTTGGAGATACATCCTTATTGTCAAATCTTCCCAGTGTGGGCAGGCCGAGAACATGTTTGATTGACAGGTTAACCAGTAGGAGCACAGAGGCACAATGTGAACAAAGCTTGCAGTGAACCAGCCATGGGCAGACATCATGTCAGCAGGACAAAACGAGCGCAGCGTATTTGATCTTGTATGTTTTCAATGTGCTACAGCAGATGAATGAGCAACGTGGCCTGCTTAATGATTATAGCTATGTACCAGGGGCGGAGCCAGGGGCAGACCGGGTCCTCCCTGATCTGCTTGGCCGCCTTGTCAGAGATGAGACTTATGCTTAAATCACCTATTTGTAGGCTGCTCTTAGCTTCTTTTGAATTTCAGTGTAGCCCGTTTCATTATGTTTGTATTTTATATAGATAGATAGATAGATAGATAGATAGATAGATAGATAGATAGATAGATAGATAGATAGATACTTTATTGATCCCGAGGGAAATTCAAGGTATCCAGTAGCAGTATACAAACATGCAAGACACATAGCAATTGTTACATAAACACCCCCTGTCCCCCCTCCCATACATATATTACCCAACAACAAAGATATTGCGACATTGGACATACATCATATTTTTGAGTCCTTAAAGAGTAAAGCTAAGAAGACCCCCCTGAACCAAAGAAAACAGTCCATTGGCCTGCGCCATCAGAACATAACCGAACCAAAAAACGGAACACAGTGACCAAAAATCTAGTTAGGTATTAAGCCGAGGGGTGACTGTATTGTTGCATCCTTAGTAGCCGGTCACTAACTGTGTACATCTGCAGTTTGTACATGTTTTTTTTTAGAGCTTATTTGCTAAGTAAACAACCTGATGTGGCTTAAAAAAAGCTTTAAGAGTGAATCAATACACTGGCAGAAAGCTGTGGCAGAAGCTCTGCTGAGCTGAAATGAGCTGCACGTTTAGGTGATAACTTTCATGACATTCATTAAAGTGACACACAGCATATTTTTGTTTAGATCAAAATCTAAATCAAAGAACAAATAAGCTTGCTCCAGATGGAAAAACATTGCTGCTGAAAGTTTGGTACCTTCTCAAACTGCTGAAAGATTAGGTAACCTTCACAT
The DNA here is from genome assembly GCA_020745685.1 of Tautogolabrus adspersus. NCBI lineage: Eukaryota > Metazoa > Chordata > Actinopteri > Labriformes > Labridae > Tautogolabrus > Tautogolabrus adspersus. The sequence continues at coordinate 4,547,682 of CM036536.1, read as the reverse complement.
GCAGAGTTTAATTAACTGACTATGAATTGAATCCTCGGAGTACGTAGAACTTGAATAGAATTCTTTAAAAAAAAATACATGGTCATCAGCTCAAAAGCAAGAAAAATTCATTGCTTGATTTTATTTTATTTTTTTAGCACCAGTGAGCTATGAAGTCTAAACTCAATGTCAGTGTGTAATACAACCACATTCCTCAGGAACATAAAGTGGGTATGTATTCAACTCCTAGTTAAACGCTTTCATTGGCCCACTGAGCGGCGGAGATTTGGCTTGCTTTCAAGACACACTTTCACCCATCAACAGTGATTTAGAGTTTGATTGTTGGACATCTGTTTTGCAGGGTTTTGGATAATATGTACTGAGAAACAGAGCTGTCGCCAACCCCTGGCGTTTATCCCCACTATAGACAAGGGATTTAGAGGCCCTTTAGAAACAGTGATTGACAGTCATGTTAAATAACAGAGAGCTTCCAGAAGAGCCGTCTTCCCTCGTGGTTTGACTGGCTGTAATTTTTCCTGAATCTGGTGCGAGCATTCCCCTGCTTCCGAGCGCTGATTTAACAGTCCTAAAGCACCTCGGTGCACTCGGTGCTGAACAAAAACCAAACATTGCTAATGCCAAGTTAATTAATAGAACCCCAGCTGCTCGGGTCTCGAAAAAGACATGACAAAGCCAAGGAGGAAATATTCTGCTCCATACGTGTCTATTGTGTCAATAATTATTCAGTGTCAATGGGAAATGCCCTTATTGCACCTCTCATCTGCTTTGTTAATTTTGTTTACAAGGGCATTACTTTCCAAAAAAATGCTCGGATTAATTTTTAGTATCATGGCTCATGGGGGCTTCCAGGTGCTGTCAGATTTGAAAGGAAGTTACCACACAAGTGTATTTTCTTAGGGATTTTTTAAGGAAATAAATGTATTCCCTCAGTCATTATCCCATTCTTTAAATAAATCACTCAGTATGTGAAAAAATATATATAGACCTTTCTATCAGGCTCTGCTAGCATGCAAAGATGGCAACCATCGCCACCCCCAATGTAGCTGCTAAACATCAACATGTCTGAAACACACCAAACTAACTACATGCTAATCTTAACGTTGGCATACCTTTTGCAACATACTAAACTACGGGCGCCGTACCTTTATCAGGCATGTATTTGTGTTCTAATCTATACGTTGGATGAGCTAGCAACAAGCTAGCGCGACCATCTGTCCGGAAATATACTCCAACAACAATAACATTCATTACCAATACAGTTATTTAGTCATTGTAAAACTTTCTGATAACTTGTTTTTTACAGTTATACAGTTTGGTTACTTTTATTCGTTTGCCACTTTCTGGCTGGCTGGATGAAGAGTGAGTACACCCAGTGAACTTTAAAGTCCCAGTGAAACAGAACTTTGAGAGTATCTAACTTACTGCCATGTCTTGACATATTTTGTACTGAAAGTGGATAGAACCAATCACAAGACAGAAAGCGGGACATAACGTTGGGATGAATTTGATTGGATCGTTGGCTTCGTGACGCTGGTGGCAGCTTAGAGAAAGATGTTTAATAGGTCGAAAATAAGTAAACGCCCCTTAGTGCAGGATGAGTCATCAGGCATTTGAAATGTTTTACAGGAAGATAAACAAAAGTTAGTTTGATTTAAAAATAGACAGAATATATTTGGCAGATGATGTCATATATATGAACATTTAACTCAGCAACGATGGATTTAAACTGGTTAAATATATTTTTCATATCATGGGGACTCTAAAAATCATGACCCATCTTTACATACATAACATCACATGTTATGAACTTCGGAACGCACGCCATACTCAGTGTGACATATTACTTGTTATGAATCGTACGAATGTTCGCAATTTTGGACACAGCCATCGTCATTATGAGCGGTTTAGCATGCTAGCATTAGCACTACTTAGCTTGCACCAGTAACACATTCTGATTAAGATCATGTTATGCGACATCAATCACAAGGACTATAAGACACATGTATGTTGAGATTATGCATCATGGAAAACAATTTGGACAAGGAGGCTATAACAATCATGTTTCAGAAAAAAACATGAGAAAGGGATTGGGTTATGAAGGAACAATGGTAAGAGACGAGTGAATGCCGCCTTTGAGAAAATCATTGAATTTGAAATAACACTATCTTTCACTTACGAGCAGTGCCAGACCTTTTTCTTCCTGCCCTTTCAAATGTAATCTCCCTCTCCCTTCATCAAGGGACTTGGGTAATTGAAAGGATAGATAACAACATGTTTTCATTGGGTGCAACGCTTTATCTAATCCAGTTTTGAGGGAAGATAATTAAAGGTCAAATGACTGACCAAGGTAGTGCTTCTACTCGCATCGGTGCCCCGTCTGATAAAACACCATGTCACCCAATCATTTAATTGACTTTGCTTTACATGTGCTACCTCAGAAATTGGAGAGCGATATACGATCGTGGGAGGCAAGGTCATAAATCATCTACCCTGCCTGTAAACACTATCACTTAAATGGGATGGTAGATCTAGCCGGCGCTGTTAACAAATCTCCTTTGACCTGCAGAAGCAGACGGACAGCCTCTGCTGCTCGGCCTAGACCATTTCACCGGAGAGCAGAACAGGCGCACATGCACCTTTCCATATCTGACTCTTTAATTTTTCATATCCAGCCTCTCTCCTGATACGAAGAGGCAGGTCAAATTGAGAAACATTGCCCAGAGTATGGTAACTGTGGTCAGTTAATGGCTCTGAAATATGTAGGCATTTTCCCCTCTTCTCAGGCACGCACGCTATCGATTCCTTTGGGGCTCCATCAATCACGGCGATAACTCCGCCGTCACATAAGTTACTGAGAGCCATCGCTCAGACCCCGAGGCCGAGGGAGGACAGGACAGGAAGGGACAGAAATCTATGGGGTCTTTATCTCTCCAGTTTGTTTTATTCCTGCCTCTGTGTTGTTGCCACCATTCAAGTGGAGGATGACAGTAAGAGCCAATGAATCCTCTGACAATTATACTTTCAGTCTAATTGTTTAAATTAAAGTGCTGCCTCTTTAACACCTCTTAATTTTTCCAGAAATATCATAACCTCTCAGGTCTTTGGGAGGCTTAAAGAGTACTCTGTGAATTTATTTGTGGAAGTGATTCTTCATGATGAATAAGAAAATGTCTTACTGAAGTAACACCACGGAACAAATATACAGATATATCTTTTTGAACTTGCTTAATGCTCTGCTAATCAATATTTTCTATTGTATTTCTAATAACATTTATTATTGTTGCAAGGAAATAAAACCTATTATGCGACTAAGCTAATTTTGAGCATTAATATCTATTACATTTGACATGTTTAATATTGATTTGTTTATTGGTTAATAACTGTATGTTGATCATTTAAAGGTCACATATTATTCTCCTTTTCAACAAGTTTAGATAAGTCTCAGAGCCCCCCAAAAAACATGCCTTCAAAGTTTCTTGCCAAAAATCCCAAATATTTTATCCCTCTACTTCAGCCCTGCTCAGAACAGACTGTTCCCTCTAGAGGGGCATGGGTGGCTCACCCCCAGTGTCCACATACTTTGTGCGTTTTGCTCTGTCGGATGGCGTGTGCCCTACCGCACTGGATCCGTTTCTGGTACGTTGAGCAGCCATGAACAGGTGTACACACATCACAGGAGAACTACAAGATCACACGGACATCAGGAAAGCAACATGTTGTTTGCTCGTTTTTCTGTCTTTCTGAGGATGATTTGTTGTTCGTTTGGTGCCTGTTTTGACGTAATGTTGATAAAGTGATGAAAAATACAATCACAAGTCTGTATAATGTGTTTTATTTTGAAATTGACCGGACGCTCTGTGCGTTTGCTTGACTTCCTGTTCGGGCCGTTCTATTTTGTCCAGCTTGACGTGTGCCTGCAGTGTACTCTGTTGTAAAAAGACTTGCAGCGTATTTAAAACAGAGCAGAGCGTAGTGGCGCTGCTGGCTGGCTCCAGAGACGGACTGCGGCGCCTGCTGGGGAAACACAATCATTGTGTAGAGTGGCAGTGAACAGTGGCGTAGCGTGTGATACTGACAAAGTAGCGTATGAGTAGAGTATGTGGAAATTGGGGGTCAGGTTTTCTCGCTTCATGCCCTATTGTTTACACTGAGAAGGCAGACTCAGAGGGCAGAACAAACACCTAGCTGTGGGAGTGTCACCCACCTGGGGGAGGGGTTATTGCCCTTTGTGATGTCATGAAGGGAAATCTCCAAACGGCCGGTTTGAGCACACATTTTCTGAAAAGTGCAGCAGGTAAAAGACGGAGAGGATGGACTTTTCTCATCATTGGGGGGTTTGAAGACAGACTAGGGTCACATATGACTGTTATAAAAACATCTTAAAGTGTGTTTTGCATAATATGTGACCTTTAAATGAAAAGAGTGAGTGCTGTCGCAGAGACAGACATTTTGGCTCATTATTCAATAAAGTGGCACTCAAGTTCAAAAATATTAAAATATATGTTGGTGCTGCAGTGCTGCAAAATAAAGTATTTCCTTTCCATTTTTCTAGCCTATGTATATTCTGTCTTGTGAGACAAATACATCTGTTCACTACATTTGATTTGGACTGTAAGCCCTGGATAAAGCTCGATCTACTTCATAAATAAGTCATAAAAACATACATATACAATTTCACGTTTAAGTTGTTTGTCTCTCTTCATCGTGTTCCCCCCTGAAGAGGAGAGGGGTCACCCTGCTGTAAAGATCCACAGACTGTGTTTCGAGGGGGGTGGTTTTATATTCCAAGGAAAACAATGAATACTTATTGTTTGCAATACTGATATTCAGGCACATGGAACATGAGGACAAAATACTTACAACTGAAAAGCCTCAGTGCTGAAATCTCGACATCGATATCCACTTTCTTGAAAACATTCTTTGTTTTAAGTGTCATAATATTTGAGCGTGTCATGGAGTGATTCAATTAGATTCTGACAGTAACAGGAATGTATTTGAAAGTCACTTTATTACATTTTTATGTGATTGACAACCCGTCGCCTTCGCTGACACCGTCTTAATTGTGCCGGTGCAGTAAATCCCTGCCATCATGCAGTGCACACAGATTCTAAAAAAGTGAGATTGATTTGCAAGTAGTCTTTGACCCGGGCCACAGGCACAAGCCTGTGCAAATGTCACTCAATGCACGTTACAGCAAAGAGAGCACAAAAGGCAGCCGGGTGTAATATTTATTTTAAACTGAATTTGATGGGTATGTAAAAAGGGGTCTGTTCTTGTCTCTTCTTCAGGCCAGCTGTGAGTAAACAAGCGGCCATTGTCTGATTGCTTTGCTGATGTCAAAGCTTTCCCCTGGGACCCACATCAAATATTCATAAGGCCTGTTCTGAAATGCAAGTGAAGTCATAGCAGAGAGTGAATTGCAGAGGGGCTGCCACTATATCTTTTCTTTTTCTTTTTTACAAGATCCTTTAATCTGGAAGACAGTACCAGCATGTTTTAGCTTCACAGTATGTCATAATAATGGCCCAGACTGGATTTCTCATTTCAGGCTGGTTAGATCTCTGCTAGGCTTGAAGTTGGGCATAAATAAAGCATTGCATAAAATGAAATGGGATCAAATAATGCAGGACGTGTTAAAATAGCATCTAGATGATAAATATGTATAATGTTTGAGCTCTCATTCTGTGCTGTAAACTGGACATGTGTAATTGTTCAGGTTTCCTATGCAGCTCCCAGAGAGGAACTAATATGAACTAAGTTTTCTGTAAAGGGGAAAACAATTTGGAATAAAGCTGTAGAGAAAATTGGCAGTGTGCTTTTGGGACGTTTCCAAAAAAAATAATAATCCAACAGTTTTTTTTTCTTGCATAACTTTGAGACTTTTTAGTCAGTGCACAGCAGGTCATTTGAATTTACAGAAAAAAAAAGTAATTTCTGCAGGCAAGGACAGAGAATAAACTTTTCAACAACACAGAAATGTTCAATGTGAGAGAAAGCATTGAAAAAAGGCATTTAGGGGGAAAAGGTAAGTAATGATTGCTTTTAAACTAATTTGCAGAGGGTCAGGTCACCTAGCCAAGTTGCAGCAAGATTACATGACTTTATGACGACAAATATCTTGGAATATGTGATACAAATCTTGTAATATAGGGGGCCGTTAGCACAGTGGTTAGTGAGCGTGCCCCATGTGGGGAGGCTGTAGTCCTCTAGGCGGTTGGCCAGGGTCCGAATCCGGCCTCTGGCTACTTTCCCACATGTTATTCCCCTCTCTCTCTCTCTGTCCCAGATTTCTGACTGTTCACTGTCCTATCTCTACAATAAAGTCACAAAAAGCCCAACAAATACATCTTTAAAAAATATTGTAATATGAACATGGCATACGTTTTCCTGCCTGAAAAAAAAAACAATGCACACAGGGAAGATGTCAGTGTAGCACTGTCTGTGCCATGTCTTCAATGTTACGAGCTGAAATCATTCTAAACAATTGCAACACCTGTTTCCCAATCCAAACTCCAACAGATGCACCTCATGATGTGTGATTAGAGTCTTTCTTTCAGGCTGTCAGACTTAGATCTATCATCTTTCATTTTGTGTTGGTTCAAACTTAAACTCTATTTACAGATTCTACATAACAATCTGAAAACGGGGGATTTGATTTTTGAGCATGTGAGTTTTTCTTTTTTCCGTTTAAAGTACATTTGTAGTTCGAGCTGTCTGACCAATCACAACTCAGCAGGCTTTGGTGTATCCACTTAAAATAGTCGGTGTGGACACGTTAAACAGTCAGAAAGTTATCTGTACTTATGACATAGCAGCTCTCATCAACAGTATTCTTATTTATGTGTCTCTGTGGGCAGACGTGCATAAAAATTAAGCCAGCAATAAAATCAACATTTCAACTTGAGGCACAAATCTGCTTGACGCCGTGGCATGGAAGCCAATCACATTTAGACTCATTGACTAGCTGAAAAGCATCAGAAATGCTGGCTCCGACCTCCATTAAACAAAGATTTTTTTCAGTAGTAGTAGTTATTGAAGGTAAATCACAAGAAAATGTGTGTATGTTGGGTTCATACCGCTAAAGTGAGCCAGACTTACACCACTGTATAGCTGACATGCTACCGTTGAAATGAGACTCAACAGATGAACGGGCAGTACTGCGGGATGCTATGGACAAAGAAATAATGGCACTTACTGTACATTACAGACGTAAAATGCCACCGGGTAGATGAAGTCTTGCCTGGAAGTAGTTTAACGCTTAACGCTGGCTTCACTGGAATTACTGAGGAATTCAGGTCGGTTTCCAGAGGCATATGTGGAGCATCAGACGATGATAGAGGATGATTGCCGAAGAGTTCCGACGTGTTCATACAGACCTTTTTTACAACATTTCTTTGGGTTTTATTGTCGGCTCTGTATTATTGAGTCACTTTTTTTGGGCTTTTAAATCAATGCCATCCATTGTTGTTCAAGCTCTAAATCTACGTAAACATTTAAAACTCAAGAAAGCCTGAGAACATTTTCTAGTTGCCACATTTTGCTTTGTGAAGCATAATCTTACAAGGATTGTTTGGATTATTAAATGGTGATTTTTTCAAATTCATGCATGGCGCCATTGGCCAAGTGGTTAGTTTGCACTCCCATGTATAGAGGATGTGGTCCTCGGAGTGGGCTGCCTGGGTTCGAATCCGACCTGTGGTTTGTTATCTTCATTCCCAACTCTCTCTCGCCCTGATGTTACTACAAGAAAGGCACAAAATTAATCTTTTAAAAAAGTAATTTTGTGACCATATGAATTGTACTCAAATGTTTTGCAATGGGCTCCAACAGTTTAGACTCAATCCCTTGTCTTCCATCTTGAAGAGTTTGATATTGAAGCATCACCATGACCACCAACGAACAAACTCTGATTTGTGTGATTCGCTGTCCTCCTGCACTGAAACGTATCCCACTGGGCGCTGTAGCAAACTGACACAAACGAGGTACCACTGAATAATATTTCATTTTGTTGTTGTACTATTGTTGATGCAAACTCGCGGCTTCATATAAACATTCCTGGTCAGACTACTTTTTAGTTGTTGTTGTCTTTCATTTTGCTCTCGCAAACAAACAGCGGGGAGGCAGAGCGGTAGCATCATCCTTCTTTCAAAAGGAAGCAGCAGGGGTTTATGGGAAACAGAACAGGTGCTAGTGAGTTATCAACTCTCCACAACTACGGCTGTCAACTTCATGATTGATGTCTTCCAGTGTTACTCGCTGTAAATAAGATTGGAATCCAAATTGCCTGTGCCGCCTGTGCCGCCGGAGTCAAATGACAAGAAAGAGGAGAATAGAAAAAAAGAGAGTGATTGGTTGACAGAATTGGAGATGGTACAAACCACCATGATATTGTCTGATGACAATTTAGCCTCCGGGGCAAAGGTGCATATTCTGGTTCATTCAGTTTAGCCGGTGGATATCTGAATCATGGTATCCGAGCCAAGACCTCCTTTTCAGTGTGGTGGTCATTGTTCACAGCCAACAAGCCTTCTGATATGGAAGAATGGAGTCAGAAGGGAGAGCCAACAGTCAAGAATGGATTTATATCACTATACATGTGCAGCTTTCTGTTTATGGAGATTAACAAAAAGCTTTATCATCATGAAACAATGGCCATTGGGGTCCAAAATACATGGGGTCCAATGCCTGCTTAAACACACCCGGTCAACACAAACAGAAAGTAAAAAGCTGACAACATCAAGGATCTAGTTAATCAAGCATTTTTTATTACCAAATCTTTACAAAACGGATCTTAGGAAACCCTATAAAGTAGCAGGTCTAAACTATCTTTTAGCCCAACAGAACCATGAGAACAGGACTTTTGAACATTTGTCAATTGTTCAAGTAAAAAAAGAAAAAGCAGGAAGAAAGAGACTCTCGGTTTGAGAGCCATCTGCCTCGACTGGATTGGCCAGAAAATGGATAGAGAGCGAAGCAAACAGGAAGAGATAGACAGAGACATACAAACAGAGAGAAAGAAAAACATAATTTAGCATTATGGTAATGGTAAATGGCCTTGAGCTTGTATAACGCTTTTCTAGTCTTCCGACTACTCGAAGCATTTTTACATCGCAGGTCACACCTACATATTCACACACTGATGGTAGAGGCTGCTTTGTAAAGTGTCCATCAGTATTAACTAATACATTCATACACATGCATACGCCTCCGAAGAAGCAGCGGAAGCAACTTGGGGTTAAGTGTCTTGCCTAAGGACAAACGGACATGTTGCTGCAAGAGCTGGGGATCGAGCCCCCAACCTTGAGAGATGACCGACTCTACCGACTGAGCCACAGCAATACTTTCACCGACAAGTAACTGTTTTTTTTTACTGTTTAATAAGTTGTTGTTTAAAGGACCATGGGAGGGGTTCTGATGGTTTAGTTCCCATCATTTTTCCTTTGAGCACCCCATACTTCTATCAAAAAATATCTGACCCCCCGAGGACCAACACGAAAAGAAGTGATAAATCGTTGTCAAAAATCAACATACATTTAAAATGATTTTAAAAATACAAGTGTGGCTGACTAAGTAGCCTAATATTGTTGAAATGTGACATTTTAACACAGTTTAATCTACGGACGTTTCAATACACTATCCCGAAAGTGTGTGATCATGATTTGAGTTAATACAATATGTGCACATCTAATTGTGACGACCTCAGAGCTGACAAAGGACTGTATACTGTAACCTTTACTTATATATCTGACCTTTTTCTAGAGTTTTTTTTACGCTCTCTTCTGTAGCAGGAACATGCAATATCATGCAATGATGTCTAACTGAGACAAAGTTAAAAGGACAGAAACTGCGGCAGCATCATTTGTCCTTCAAACAACCTTGTAAGTAGTTTGCAATTAAATGAAATTTAATTTATTTTTCACTGTCTTTAAAACTACTGAAGATGATTTTTTTTCCAAAGTCGTCAGAAGTTGTTAAATGTCGTGTTTAAGTCCATATTTTCTGCTAAAGTCTTCGCTGCAGCCTTGTTGTTAGGCCAGGTTTGTTGCTTGTGATAACAGCAATTAAGATTACTCCAAGGCCTGAACAAGCTTTTTGCTATCAAAGCAAATTAATCCCAATTAGCCAGTATTCAGGGGCACAATTGATTACAACAATTGTGGAAAACAACCTCAAACAGGGGAATTGGATGTGAGACTGGAGCCATGTTCCTCCTCTTCTAGCATTTTGAGTTTAAGTTTGAAGAAAAAATAAGAACCATAGCAACATATATAATGTCACATAAATGTTACTAAAGGAGGGGTTTTTCATTTCTTTGTCAAATTATCTCAGTCACTTGCACTCAGTGGATCCATGGAGTCATTATTATCAAGGAGCCCCTATGAACTTTTCTCCAGCTGGTTCTGTCCCAACAGGGGCTTTCATTAACATGGACTCCTGCTCCGAGCCTGGAGCCTTCCACCGTCCTTAAACTGCCCATGCTAAAAGGAGAAATTAGCAAATGTCAATCACCGGCTGACACAACTATCAGGAGGAGTCGCTGTGAGTCTGAAAACGGCCCGAGGGGTTTGGTGGTGACAGAGCGGGGTATCGTTTCCTTTTACATTGTCCCACTCTGAATATTAACTTGTCATATTATGTCCATCCTCCTCGCTGTGCGGAATTTTCTGCCCACGGTGCTTCACACCAAGTCGCCCCCTCCTCCGTAACCTTGTTTGCTCAAAATGACAGCCACTGGAAATCATGTAGGAGGATCAATTAGATGGCAGATGGTACAACAATCACTGGCACGTTAGCTTGCAGGATTTCAACCAAGACAGCTCCTCTTTTTCTGCAGATAATATAGGCAGTACACACAGAGAGATTATTCAAATTGACACTACTTAGCCAAAGATGTGTAATAGCTATGTGTGGTAGATTTTAAAAGATCATTTGCATGGAACAACTGGGACATAAATCAAGACATTGTTAAGGCTTCCAAAGATCTGTGGCCTAGCTGGACAGGGCAATGGAAAGAGAGAACAATGATTTAACCAAAATGCTTTTCTTTCATGCCTTTACAAAAGCAGACTTAAAACCATATTATCCATGATGCAAGAAATCTCTTGCATTACAAAAATGTCCCTGACATAAAATGCAATGTTCTTTTCGATGGAGGAGCAGAATGTTGTTATCTTGAACGAAAGAAAGCAGAGAATACAAATTTAAATCACATTTAAAAAATGTTGCTGTGGCATTCTGACATCATGGGAATAAAGGTTGCTATCTCAGTGTTTCCATTCATTAGTTGCATTTTTAAAGACTTTCCCCTCGTTTCTGTGACCTGCTTACTGCAGTAAGGTCATGTTTTCACAACCAACTACTAACCTTGATTCATTCCTGGTGAATGTGGCGTGGCAACATGATGTTTCCTGACTTTCCCACACTGACAAGGACCTTCTGAATGCACCATTAAACAATTGACTATTGGCTTAATTGGCTGCAAAGGGTACATTAGTTTGTGTCCCCCAATTTCAAACAAGGACGGCTGCATGTATTTCTCTGCTGTTGGAGAAGTGTTGGGGAGAGGACAGGTCCGTCAGCCTGATGTATTCGGTGGTGAACATACAGTGTATAGGAGGGTGCAGTCTCTGAATTGAGATGCAACACAGCAGTTGTGCCAAACAGAAGTCCCTGAGTCTCTCGTTGTGTTTTCCCCGCATGCAGTCCTGTGCTCCCCTGTCTCAGCTGCCTCTAATTAAGGCCTACCTTATTATCCCTAATGTATTTAGGCTGTGTGCCGCAGTCTCAGCTGCCGAGAGTAATGACAGATTGGTCTAATTCTTTATAAAAACAAACAGAAAAACAAAGAAAGTGGTCCAAAATCTGCACTCGCAATAACTTCATGTGGTGGTTTTTTGTACTTCTACTCATATTATAAGTATTTTTTAGACAAGCCTGTGGGCTGTACAATTATATTTCAGCAGAAATAGTGCAGTTTTAATAAGGTACATGTTTTGAATTTCACTTGAACTCATAACTTGCTTCATCAAAATGCAAATGAAACCTCTGAAATATCAGGAAAGACACTTAAAACTGTGATTTGATCCTAACAGAGAGAAGTTCATTTGCTTGCTCTTGCCCCCACAAACAAATATAAAGAAATAAAACACATCTTACAAAGCACATTTAAATACACTTGGGAGCACTATCTACTTTCTAGCCCTGTGGCGAGATACCCTAATATTCCACAGGGCTTTTGAATTGCAATTAGAATTTTATCAGAGACTTAAATGGAGTAAACTCATAAGAACACTTCCACCAATGCATCCTCTTAAGTGTGACCTCCGAGGTCAGCAGGGCCAAGAAAGTCTCACAATTTTACTCAGCTGCTGTTGGTGCATTAACCTACTAATGCATGCCACAGTGTGAGAAAGAGCTAATAGAATCTTTGCCATAATCTGTCAGACTGTCTGTCTGTTTTGTATTTAAGTCATTGACTTTAAGAATTCAGCCCTACAATTCTGACAGCCAGACTTCTAATGGGGACAAACCTTTCATTGATGTCTCTTCTAACTTTCTAGAACCAAGTTTTTTGATGGATGCCCACAGGATGACCTATGTTTCTTTTCCGATTGTCAACTTCTGTTTTGAACAGCCTGAGGCTGCACAGTGTAGAGGCCATTATAGTGCAACAAATGCATTTGAATAAACTGAATTTCTGACATTTTACTTCCATTTTATAGTGGTAGTAGTTGTTTTTGAGAATATGATTCCTCCCCAGTCTGCAGAAACAGCACTCATCCCATGACTTTGGGGAAATAAGCCCCAGGTTTTGAATTTGTTGGTTCGTACATCTTTTGTCAAGAGGTCAGTTTACCAACTATGTGGTAAAAATCGCACCATGGATTTTCAAACTTGTTCTTCACTATGGCAAAGGCCAGCAAACTTACCACATACCTCGTTTTTAACCGCTCATGGTGAATTGCAAAGTCTGCTTAGGTTAACCCTCCTCCAATCTTGGCAGTACTCAGAGTTTTGGAGCCGAGGCCGCCCAGTCTTTCACATCTTGAGTTTCTAAGTCTAACCATATTAGCTGCTGAATTCCTTGGAGTTTAACAACATCTGTGATGCATCCCTTTAGCTGTTTTAACAAGCCCTATCTACATTTTTACTTGGCTGCTTCTTTTTGAGTGATCATAAGTTTCTACCATTTCGCTTAATACTCAAGTGGACGTTTTATGTAATCAACCCTTCAGGGAGTGAGTACTCTCTGGATATATTCATGGCCACATCTTTAATAAAGCTTTTGCCCAACGTTGTCTAAAATGAGCAGTGTGAATGCTGTAATTTATTGTTTCAAGTGGCTGTCAATTCCATTTTACCTTTAGATAGCAAAACACCCGTTGCTTGACTGATCTCTTGACTTTTAGCGCTACACTACCACTGGTTATTCTTTAAACCAACCAATGTTTCCATAGAAACTGCTTGTATGAGCCAGCTTCAACCTACCTATTTTTCGTCATGCAAGTCCACAGATCTGCTATATGCGATGATTTTACTGCTCCCAATACCCCAATAGCCAATGACAGCAAGCAGATGGGAAAGCATCAATGACTCACCTCCAGCTCGCTCTGCAAAGTGTATCAGCCGCGCCTTTACCAGCTTCTCAGCCAGGATTCTACCCATATTCTTTACTGGGGAGAATCACTTTTCATAATTTGTGTGTGCTGAATAATACCCACTGCAAAAACAAACCTACAAAAAAAATGTTTTCGTTTGCAAAAAATTTCCCAGGAAGGCATTTTTCAAAGTAAGGGTTTTTGCCTTTTACTCTCACCAGTGAAAGAGAACCTGAGTAGAAGCAACATGACATCACAGCGATCGATTTCTCTGTTGACCAACAGTTGTTGAACATGTGAGAGCAGCTTTGTGTAACTCCCAAGGTGAAAACTACAGAGTAATACTTCTAAGGGGGAAAAGAGAGAGAGACATTTGATTGCCACATAGGCTTTTAGAAGTTGTTTTTCACCGACTTTCATTCTCTGTCAGTCAGATAAGTCAAATATCTGCACAGCTCAAGACACCAAAATTGCTCTGTGCTGCCTGATTGTTACTGACACATCCACTCACTGTGCCTTTCCTCTGACTTTGTCAAGTCATGCTCACAATGACAAAGGGACAGCAAGCGAAAAAAGTCACCTCCCCTCTAAATACAATCCATACCCTCTGTAAATCTGTGTCACGAGAATGAATGGCGTCTATGGGATGCTCATTCTCTAACACTAAAATGCATACAAAAACAAAGGCTGGCTGGCGGTGTAGAGTGTGGGCTTACCTCTGGTCAGAAGTCGGCTGTGAGCTCCGACCGTCGGCTCTCACATAAGAGGCTTGACCAAGCACACAGTCTCTTTCTCAAGTTTTGTTGTTGTTAAAGGTTGTTTAAACGAAAAGGAACAAACCTGGGAGGTAGTGGATGTCCATCTTCACTGTTGTCGGGTCACACGGCTCAGCATTGAGATTCACCCTGGACGCTGTGACCAAACACACTTAACACACCTAGGCCACTGTGTTAAATGACTCGGCTCGGTATGGTACACATTTAGTGGCATTTCAACTATCAGAAGTTGGAAAGGGTGCCAAAATAACTGATCCATACCGTCCCACTTTTTGGGTACCCTTCTGTTGGGGTGCCAAGAGTACCGATCCAACCCTAAAGGGTGGAGCTTGCCCCTCTGCAGTCCATTGATTGGTTGAAATAATCTTTACTTACTGTGCTAGAGCCGTAACAAAGGACCAACACAAAAACGCACCATGTTTAGATATCCTGTGGATTTGGAGGGAGTCATTTTAAGGCTGTTTTTATTTTTTTAAACTTCTGTCAGTGCGTAGCTCCGCCCCATGGACGTCCTCGGAGATGCTGGCCTTCTTAGGAATCAATGATCTTTGTTTACTGTGCCACATTATTCTTCTTTGTTGAATATATTGGCTGTATACACTATGTCGCGTCGCTGTGATTTAGTGAAGTGTAAGGGTACGGTTGGCTGTGGAAACGCAAGCAATGTCACGGTTTAACGTAACAAACTGTACTGAACCAAACCGGACCGCTTGGTGGAAACGGGGCTTAAACAGAGGCTGAATGGAACGCAGCCATCATGGACGTTATTTCTACACCTTGCAATTACTTTACTATTGTCAAACATTTTCTTTGCAGATAGTTCCACCTTCAACAAAGGTGTTTTTGTGTTTTCACATCAGGTTATTTATTTTCTATCAGAGAGTAACAAAGATTTTTCACGGTTTTAAATCATTGTTTTCAGGTTCAGATTTTATGTGAAAAGGCACCATAAAAAGAGAAGGCCTTCATGTGCCATTTCACTTTTATTTGACAATATCAGACAAGAACTGATCCTGCCTGGTGTATTCAAAGCCCAGTGGATCAACAAATGGATGCAATTGTAAAATGATTGCTTCTGTTTTCTTACAAGAGAAACATAGACTGTGCACTATTCCATCTTCATACCAGTGCACTTACAGGTCACGATATGAATTGTTATAAACCATAATTTTATCACCTATAATCCTGTACATATAACATAATTACAGATACATTTCCTGAGAGCTTAGGAGCTCCCAGGAAAATATGTGGTTAGTAACTGAGATTTACAGATAGCGACATGGAGTTATATGACTGACCAATCACCTGTTTATAGAATTTAACAGAAATATACATGCTCAGTACTTATACAGCCGAGTACACCACTTGTTGAGAGGCTGGCGAGTTCCGCCACTCAAACGTCTGAAGAGCCGCAATGCATTGTGGGCATTGAACTCCCGTATCGTACATGCAATTGATGGCCAATCTAGTATACAACTGAGCTCTTCTCACAGAAGAGACAGAATTGCAAACTGAATTCGGCTCAGTGCTTTAAAATCCAATGCTGACGTGTGAAGGGAGAAGCTCTCGGGTTGGGGAGTGCTGTGTCATCCGTCCTTCAGTCAGGGACAGTGTGTTGTGTTTTCTTAATTTTGGCTTCGGTTGGTATTTGTCTGATGAATTCATTTTTTTATGATTTGATCAACAAAAAAATCCCTTTTGAGTGTTTCACGTGTTTCCTTTTTTCATTTGTAGAAGCGTGTTAGCCCCGTAGAGCTGTCTAAGGGTGGAGTGTAACAGACTGCTAGGGAGAGAGTGCTCACTATGTCAGCTTTTTTCCTAGAATACTGAGCGTGAAAAACTGAACACATTGTATATTGGCATTTTTTCATAGCATTTCCTATTATCATGAATTTTCACATATTTCTGGGACATTTCAAAGTTTGTGTATGGTGACCCCAAACATGTATCAAGAGTAGGACACAGTTGTTTTAGAAGAGTAAAGCTTTGTAGCAGGAAAAGAGAAAGGGTGAGGCAGCAGTCAGAGCTGACCTCTGGAGCCCTACAGTAAGTGGGAGTCATTGTGGGGCCAGTCATCGGGGGCTTGGAAACCAAACCAGGCAAGAAATTCAGCCTGGGGTCAAGTTTGCCACCGCTATTTATGTTTAGAGTGAATATGCTAAATCTACAAACTTGTTGCCATGGAAATGGATTACATCTAACTATTAACCATACCCCAATTCTTTGTTTAAAGCAGTCTTTTACAGTGGGACTTTGAAAATCATATCCTTGAATACTTTCCAGGACACTCTGTGTAAGGTCTCTGCAGACAGCTAAAATGCAAATCTTAAACAATGACAGATAGTCTTTGATTAGGTTTCTGCCTGCGCGGGGCAGGCTGGGTTTGATAGTGCAAGAGTGTGAGATCATTTGCATTGATTATGTCACCTTCTTGTTATAGAGAGCCAATCCCTGGGAATTAACTTCAGTTCCGGATCTCTAATCATTTTTAACCAACGTGCTGAAATGAAGGCAAGAGTGATCGATAAGGCTTCGACAACTTCTATGTTGGGGTCGCTCCGCGTCTTATCTCCTCCTCTAGCAGCATTGACGGATGAATTTAACAAGAGGGGCACTATCTGCCTCGCCGAGAATAGAGCAGCTAAACTATCCGCGGCCTTGCTTGCATGGTTTCAGCAGTATTGATGAATATATCACAGTGCGTTCAGTCAGAAGGAACCAATCCTCCTCCTCCTTCTTGTCTTTTCATTTTAATCACTGATTTGGTTGGATCTCTTCCCATGCAGCTGGGTGTGATGACCCAGGGTAAGCCGCATTTTCACAGGCAGATTTGTGTGCTGGTAAATGGAATTCTCTCCATTCCTAAATGCATTCATTCTGGCTATTCTGTTGGAGGTCATGAGTGCTTTTACAGCTCGGTAAACAAGTTGAATGCAGCGTTTGCTGTGCAGTAAACAAATTACCTGAAGCAATGATTGACTTCACAGTACCACCACTACCAGATGTAGTCTTGATTGTGTACTTTGCTATACTTCTTTCATCTGATGTGATGTTTACTTTAGATAGTAAGGATAATGAATAACTAGAGGGTCTGATTCTGTAGACCTTAATGAGTACGTTAGCATCCACATTGAGATGTTTACTACCACACATGAAATGTCAAGACACTTTTGATTGCAATTCCAAAGTGTTCTTTATTGATTTGGTAAAGCCAGTCTAGAAGCACTGTATATAATCATTTAGTTCCAGCCGTTGTATTTGACCAGTTGGCATGAAGCCAATGCAGAAGTGCACAAAACTGCAGTTCTTCAAGGGTCTGTTTGAGGCTGGCTCCATGAGCCCCAGAAGACACATACACACCCCATTCAAAAATGTTTTTTACAGCAGAATTGAACATGCTTACAGCCTGGTACAAAAAAATGATATTGGTCTGATTAGTTATTGTCCTGAAGGGGGGAGGGGGATTTTCTTATAACTCATCCGTTTTGATTTTATGAACGATACGAGTTATCCATAGTTAGGGAGAGAAAAAAATTGTCAGGTGGGTGCGATGTAACGGTTTGTCAAGAGGTTTAAAACACGCCTATGCAGTGCATGCAAAATGTTAACTGAACCAAAGCTTTCAATAAGCTGTACACTGTAAAAAAAAAAAAAAAATCGTAAAAAAACGGTAATGTTCTGGCAGCTGGGGCGCCAATAAATTACCGTAAAATAACGGGAAAAAACGTTCTCGTAAAAAAACCCAGTAATTTTCCATAATTAAAATACAGTTTTTGACTTTAAATTTACGAGGGATTTTGTGTATTTGAATGGTTTTTCAATGCATAAGGAAAGAAATTTACATGTGAAAAAACCATAAAATGATGTAGTAATACGGTTTAAAAACCACTATAATACAAATCATCAGTCTTATAATTACAGAGAAAAAAATTGACAGGTGGGTGCGATGTAACGGTTTGTCACGAGGTTTTAAACACGCCTATGAAGTGCATGCAAAATGTTAACCAAAGCTTTCAATACAGACTAGAGAAATAACCCCCATTGCCAAGTTCTGTCCAAGATCTATTCTTTCTACTGGAGTAGTGAGCAATATGTCGCAATTAATTAAGGTTGCATTCCATTAAGCTGTCGAGTATGGGCTTTGGAACTGGTAAACCAAATCGATACCAGTATGAGTTCTTTTTTTACTAATCATTTCAGTTGTCTGTTAGACTAATATTTATATTTCATAAAGTTGATGCATTCTTGATGTGTATTTCAAGCAGCTCAGGAACAATTTCACTTGAATTCAACATCAAAGAAGCTCTGTCAGTACTCAAGCTTTTAAAGTCTGACCAGCGTACTGTACACATGCACTGTGAACACAACAGGTAAGACAAAGAATCTAGCAATGTAAAAACAAATTATGAAGCAACATCCTGTTTATAATTCTTAAATAAAAGTCAGAGTCACACGGAAGCAGAAAGGCAACACAACACAAGAGAGGCAAGCTCAGCGCTCTCACATGGGCCGACAGGAGAAACAAACAAACAGAGGGGGGAGAGACAAGGAAACATGTAAACTAGGGAGAGAGGGAGAAAAAGGAGAGGCTGAATCTCCTCGAGGAGATGATCCAGATCAACATCAGGATGAGACGCCAGAAGCCTGAGAGAGAGAGAGAGAGAGGACGCTAAGCGAAGCGCTCGCAGGGCCATCAATGATTGAATCATTTTCTTCACTTTGAAATGAATGATACTGTTTCTGACCCATCGGCCCATGTTGTGTTCACCTGCAGCAGGAATGTTCAAAGAAAAGAAATCTCCCTCCATGGATGATGGCAGTGAGGTTCAGAAGTCTTACACAGAGCCCGGGGTAACATAGCTTCCATATATACAGGTATACAGAAAGAGTATGGACAGAATTTCTGTCTCTATGTCAGGGATACATATCTTTAAAGTAAATCAAATATACTCAAACAAATGACCTGGATTTCAGTCTCTTTTTACACTACATTTGATCTTGTTTTATATATATGGAAGAAAGCACATTGTACAATATTTAGTTTTTATGGCCTTTTATGGCCAAAAGAAAATAACGGGTACCATGAATTTTTTTTTTTTTTAAATGTGTTCCCCTCAGCTGTTTATCGTAGCAAACTCTTTGCACATTATGTCAATGTTTTCAGCAAATGCATTTTTAGAAATTGCACAGCATAAGGCCCCGTGTCAACCAACTTTTTTTTTGTTCTGGTAGAAAAGCACTGGCTGTGCGCTCGGGAGCTCTTGCATGAGGCGTTTGTGCGCTGAGAAGAAAAGCGCTGCACATCCGTCCTGTCTCTATGACAACAGTCTATTGACTCGGCCACTGTATGACCAACACTGCTCCGTTGATTTTTACTGTATTTTTTATTTTATTTGTAGGCAGTAGAAATACGGGGAGTATAGTACATTTGGAAAAGAGTGCCGGTGACGTCAACAGTGCGTTGAAAGATTTTCAACTTGAGTGCTCGTAGCGGCCGTACGAAAAAGGCGGACCGCTCGTAAAAAGAAAACACTGGGCGCTGCACACCTTCTACGTGAGGCCGCCTGCTGCTGCAAACGCTCTCTATTGAAAACAATTTAAAAAAGGTGCTGGGGCTCAGAAAAAAGCGCTAGGTGGACATGGAGCCTAACAGCACCATATGTGGCAGGTACAACGGTAAAAAAAAAATTCTATCCAAGAGCTGTTTAGTCTTTTTTTATTTCTTAAATCTAAAACTTGGTTATTTATTAGCTGAGGCCAAGTGAAAGCACCTGGATGGTGGCACAGTTAGTTATGCTGAGGATTGATTAAGTGTGGTGCATAGGTTAACAAGATCCCTCTGTGGGAAATGATGAAGGACACTTATTAATATCACAGCATGTGCAGGCCCGGGGAAAAAGGGCACTCATTGTTTTTTCAAGCAATCTGCCACCCCACAGTGTCAGAGCGGAGAGGCAGAGACGGCTTATTTACCACTTGTCCCTCAGGATCTGTGACATTTTCGTATCAAACTTCACCCTTACCCTCATTCTCTTTACCGTGTTTTTCTTTTCTCACTTTTTTTTTTTTGCAGTGTCTGAGAGGAAAAAATGTTACAGGAAATGCTGGGTTAGCTGAACAGCATCACTGTCAGTATGCGAAATAGCAGCAAAGACGTGAATTATTCATTTATTATTTGAGCTGTCTGCCGTTAGCTTTGCAATAGCATGTATGACATAACATGTTTGAAAAGCCGTGGTGATTGTTATTATGCATGTTCAATTTTTTTAGTACAAACATTAGGGGGTGTTTCAGCCAGTGAAATATGAAGAGTATGGGTCATTGTGTGCAGAGGTTGTGTGTAGTTTGTGTGTGGGGGGGGGGGGGGGGGGGGGGGGGGGCTCCTCATGACAGAGTACCATCAGGTGATATGGATTTATTGTCCTCAGGGGATTGTGTGTGTTTTCTTTCCACTGTGTTGGTGGTTTGGAAACCATGCTCATAAATCATGAGTGTATGGAAGCGTACATATTATGCACTGGTTAGATATACTTTTGATTTATATATATAGAGAGAGAAATACATATAAGCCTAAGGAGACAGAACCACACACCGTCACGCCCTTGGACAATTAACAATGCCTACATGTTGTCTTATTAAGTGGTTACACAGAACAGCGATCAGCTTTGTCTTTTCTTTGCAGGTGTATTTTCAGGTTTTTTTTCCTTTTTTAGAGGACAGGACAGTGGACTAATAAACAAATCAGGAGTAGAGAGTGGTGGATGACATGTAGGAAAGAGACAAAGGGTTACCGGCAGTGAGTGGTAATCTGGTCGTCATGATGGATGTCCATCTTGCTTGCTGCAAACAAATCTAAATTACAAATAAAGTCACCTTAACCTGAAGAGTTGGGGTAAAACCCTAGCTTCTCAATTTGAGGACTACAGCATCTGAGCGTGGGGCACACAAGATCTAACCACTTGCACAACAATATTTTTTATTTTTATATTTTGCTATCCATCAACATTTCCCCTAAACTTAAAAATGACTTCATGCACTCAGAGGGGTAGTGAGGCCGACAGCAGGATTGGATACCCCCCTATTGAGTCTAGACCCTGGTGGTGGTGGTGTGGAAGAATGCAGGATGTGATGAGGAGTGGGTTTCTGAGGCTGTATCTGAACTCTGCTGAGCTGTAATGGAGGAGGGTCGCAGCGATCGCACTGAAATGACAAACTGACTGTGGAAGAGAGAGAACAGGTTTTGAAATTTGACCGCGGCAGGATGATTGGTTGAGAGAGGTCGTGGCAAAATCTGGTTGGATTATTACTTAAAGAGTGAACGCCCCTAATCAGCTGATCACCAGAGCAGGGAGACGGAGGGAGTGAATGAAGAAAATTGAAAGAATGTGTGAGAGAATATAACCAGTCTTCCTGCTTGAACTTACGTTGAGCTGAACAGTAAGAAGTGCACCTTAAATCTAAAAGATAAACACAGTGTTGCATCAGTCTGCGTTGAATGTGTGACTTTTTTAAATTGATCAATTATTCGATTAACCCAACACAACATTATCTTTACTTGTAACATACAAGCACTGTGAAATAGTACATTTGTTCATTGGATTTTGTTGAGTGTGATTTATGTTGTGTGAAAAACAGCAACGGGGCAAATAATGCTGTGATTGTTTCTGCTACATTTAAAAAAACAATGCTTCATCTCATTCAGCCATTTAAAAATCATTTTTTGTCTGATTCCCTTCAATTAAATCTCAACGTTTCAACTTTTGAATGAGAACCAAAACACACCAATTATCCAAAAAGCGTGTCCCCTATGTTTTCATTATTTTAAATACCTTTTCCCATTGTTTGTACTGATTTTCATTTTCTTATTTTCAGCTTCACTTCTGACTAATCAACCACAACAAAAACAAAGTCAAAGTCTGCACACAAAGATGGCACGTCGACAATTTCACTATAAAACTCTGCAGATTCCCGCTGTAAAGATTAACTTTCAATTTAGTTAATTGGCCTACTAAATGACATTTTATTTCTTTTGTATTTTCCTGCAGAGGTAATTAGATTAATGAGGAACATCGCTGTTTAACAAGAACAGGCTGCACAACTGTCCTTGGGAAGACAACCATTGCTGCACCAACAAAATGTTGATGGCAGAACTGTGGCGAGCAAGCCAGAGGAATTTTTACAGAAGCAGAGACAGAACTTAGGAGAAGAAGCCGAGGGAGGGACGAGGGGAGGGGGGCGAAATAATCATTGGGAGAGGGATGTGCTATCCACAGGGGCTCCTGCTAATTGCCTCGCTCACGAGTTTGTGGGACGTGTTAGTCGGCGACTGGATCTGGATCCAGCTCTGCCGCCTCAGGGGTGTTGGCATCTCCGCTCACCAGACGACAGCTCAGTTTGACATGGACTTTTTTTTTTCTTCTCTCCTTCCTCCCAGCCATTGCAGCTTGCCTCCCCTAGAGGTTTACCCCCATCAGAAGTGGCCTAGCTGTGATGGATTGGCATCCTGTGAGTGTCAAACTGCTTTATGGCTCTTTAATGAGGCGATCAGGCTGAGGGAGCCTCCACTGCCGCTGCCACTATTGGCGCTTAAATAGGAAATCAAAACAGGTGAAGTTTCATTACGGCTGCTGTTAGCAACCGCCTTGGGTGGACAATCTGCTCCTACATAGAAACAAGCACACACATTCAGTTAGAGGGGAAATTGGAGCATTTCCATATTTGAGATCGATTCAAGTCACCCTGTATGTTTGCATGTGTTTAACGGACATAAACTAGTCAAGTCAAGTCTAGGGAACTTGTGGAATGCAATTTTTCAGATTGAATGGAGTTCCTGAAATCTAAATGTATGAAAGCAATCAAAGAAACTTCAACCAAAACTGCATTATTCTTACTTCCTGTTCAAACAAAGCTCATTCTGTACGTTTCATATGAATGGAATAATTACAAGCGAGACAATGGCGAACACTTGCACAAAGCAGATGTCTTCTCAGCTTCAATATTGCATGTTTTTTTTTTTTTTTTTGGACTGACATCATTAGCGAAACACAACAGAACAGCCAGCATTCATAAATGATGTTTCAGCTCGTAACAATCTGTTGGTTTACTGTATTGACTTAGACTTAGCACCGACCCACTCGTACTGTCTGCACACGAGCGCAAACACACACCTATGCATGTCTTCACACAATCAAGCCCCACTAAAACACACAATCCAAAAACACTCCAAAACCGAGGCAAAGTGAACCCTGTTGACAAAGAAATACTCCAATTATGCATAAAAGAAGATACAGCGGCGAGCAATTACTCAAACTGTGCCAGCTGTCACAACAGTAATACGGCTGTGCATATGCTGTATTCCATCAATCAGGAAGGCGCCACATGTGTGTCTCAGCACAGAGCTGTAGTCTGCTGACGGCCGAAAATAATTTATTCTGACAAAATTAGTCACAACTGGAAAGTAAAAAGTAGGTCTGTTTATTGCAAACATCAAATCCCACAAGAATGTATGCAATGAATTTCTAATTTTCCTAAATCTGTATACTGTCAGTGTTTTTTTTTTCTTCTTCTTTCTTTTGCTGCCAAGTCGGCAGGGAGAAGAATCTGACGACATTTAAGTGACGGTTAAAACTTGGTGAACTGAGCATGAACTCTGAAATGCTCATTATTGTTTTCTTGGACACATACACTGCAGACATGTCGTATTCCACGATACATTTCACCTGCATGTCGCAAACAACACGACAACACTTCCTCCCTTTCTGCTCATCACTTGCTACAAGTTAGTCAGACAAGTTGCAGGTACATTTTATAATGGTATCTTTTATACGAGAGATGCTGGATATTGTTTCAATGCCCCTGGATTTCAAGATGCACATGAGTTATTAATTTCTGTCAGGACCTAAAGAGAATTTCAACCAAAATCTTAAAAAGTGAATCTGGAGAAAATTACCAACCCTGCCTTTACAGTAAGTGCTGAGCCAGTGACTCAAAACCTTTGATAATGTGATACTGCATATTCTGCTTCTTGGGAGTGTATGTGATGCCATATTAGAATGCATAAGTGTAACTAGATAATAAAAAAAACTGAGGCAATATGTGGCAACCTCTTCAACACAAATCATACAGCCACTATTTGATTGCATTTAATACGCTATAAATGTCCAGCACAGGATTTTGCAGCAATCTAAGGACAACGCAATAAATAAACAACACGTTTTATAACCACCATGATGTCTAGAAGATAGAAGATGTTAAAAAAATAATTATATGCCTCTTTTAAATCCATTCTATTTATCCAGTGTGAAGCAATTAAAACGCCACATTGGGAGAGACACTATAAATACACGTTGGGTCGTAAAAACTAAATTAAAGGCCTCTTAATGCGGCTTGTTTTGTGTGGTTTTTTAGTGTGTTTTTTTTTTTTTTTTTCAATTTTGGAGATTAAGCCAAAAACAGTAAGTCCCATTTTGTCTTGTATCTTCATTGCTCCACAGAGGCTGAATAAAATACAGAGTTTTCTGATTGGAATAACTTGATGCTCCTCTTCTAAAGACATTTTTTTCCCCTGGAATAGCTTGCAAACAGAAGCAATTTCATGCCGCTTTAACACTCAGAAAATCGTTTTAATTCAGGAACACAAAGCGGATCCCAAACCGCTGCAGTCAGATGAAGGCCATTATGAGACGAGGATTAAATCCACAATACATGGCATTGACATGAAACTCTGTGTTTGTTTCTTCCACATAAAGAGATCAAATAACAGTCATCTTACAGTGTGGCTTCTCCGTTAGATACTTTGTGACAGTGGCGGCTGGTGCGTTGTTCTTCAGGGTGGGCACAATTTCTCACAGATGGACCGGGATGTAAGGCCCTTTCTTAGCTTGTTAGCTTGATGCTAACACATCCTGGAAAATGCCATTAACTTGCTAAAATAAGTAGCTTCACAATTAGTTTAGCTTAGGAAACAATCTATTTTCCTAATGTACTCAACCACCAACACCATATGCACTTGTACATACAGGCATATATTTCCTAAACTCTGTGAACACAATCTTAAAAAAAATGCTGACTCATGCTAGCCTGGTTTGCTTCCCTGCATGGTCTACCTTAATAATCTGTCAATGATCTAATCCAGTGACACTGCATGACTCGCTCTTTATGTCTCAGATCATGGGACGTATCCTCTGCTGCCAACGTTTGGGTGGTGTTGTGTAATGCACTCATGGGCACAGTTTTTTTCCTGCGCTCCTTGATGCTCCCATCTCTTGCGGTATTGAAGAGATGCAAATCTGCATGTGCAATTTATGGAGGCCCAGAGTACTGGAGTCTCGCTAAAACTATCGCCAATTCTTCCTGTCAGCTATGTTGACTCTAAAGTCTCGATTGACTGAGAGAGATCTTGTGAGATTTCTAGTTTTTAGAGTCAGGACTCTCGTTGTTGGTGAATTAAGTGGTGTGCTGTTTTGGTCCCATCATTGTTCGCCACAAACTATAGGCACAAAAATTTGGAATCTGTCATTATTTGTCGTCCCACACAAAATCTGTAAAGATTTGAAAATCTCTCAGTATGGGCATAGGGTTTAGTAGTAATTAATGAAAGAGGAGTAGAAGAAACTGACTCCTTATGCTGAGCAGAGCCAGTTGATCAATCTAGCTCACTAAATGAGCTGTAATATCTGACTGAGTTGCTGTAATTTATCTATAAGTTTAATTTTCATACACGTACTCTACCATGTGATGATTACCTACATGATGTACTTAGAATTTTCTGTGTTGATATGGCTGCAGTGATCCTGATCATGGCTCAAGTATCACATAAACTAATAGAATTGTTTTAAACAATCACCTTTTCCTTCACATCCAAGGCTTGGATCGGGCGACTTTCAAAGGAACCCTTCCTAAATGGAAAGAAAAGCCATAACCTCCTTACTTTGCAGCCACAGTGACTCCGACACTTACTCTGTCACTCCACAGAATAGGCCTTCCTAAAAAAGCACAGCAAGTGGTGATTATGTAGGAAGGAAAGTGGATGAAAATAAATCATATCCTCCAGCCTGGCCCTATGGAACAAATTCAATCTCCCCAAATGTGCAAGCACTGCCTCCCAAGCAAGGAAACCTATGTACTTAAACTCATTGTAAGCATTTTGATTGCTATTTTGCGCATGCTTTAGATTATAATCCCACAGCATGGCCACCAGAGGCTGAATGTTGGAGGCAGCAGGCAGCACTAAAAAGGTCCCCTGGACAATGATTTATGTCAGCGCAGTGTATTTGTAAAAGCCAAAACTTAATAAAAAAAAGACCTCAGTCGTTTCTGCAAAAGGTCAAGATAACCATGTACACCTTGGCATCAGATATTATTGCTAAAAACAAAGAAAAAACACATTGAATGGATCAGGTTTATATTTGATTTATTCCACTTAGTTTTTTTAATTTCAGTATCATCATAATAACATTGAATATGTATGAATAGCACTTTTTAAAGAACACAGGTACAAAATGCAGGAGAGTGCAAAAATAAAATCCACAGCACAGACAGGAAAACATACAAACTTACTGTACAGTCACACATGTATTAAAATAATGTAACATACATCACATATCATACCACATTCAAACACACACAGCACGGTGCATGGACAGACATGATTTATGCAAATTCTGACCTATATTAAAGGCAGGGTTGGTAATTTTCTCCCACTGCATGCAGATTCACTTTTTAGGATTTTGGTTGAAATTGTCATTAGTTCCTGACAGAAAATAATAACTCATGTGCTCTTTGACCAATGTCTGCCATGAGGTACCAATTTGATGAACCAATCACGCCTCCCTATCTCCCTGCTCGTTGTCTACCCCTTGCGTGCACGAGCCCACACTCAAAGCGCGTCACAGACGACAGAGTTTATACTGTAAGTTTACTTACCGCTGAATGAGACATGAGACGATGTAGTTTCTACACAATTCAAGCGATAAGCTCCAGGTCCACTTCTGGAGCAACGGTGCTCGTGCATGTAAGTGAGGGGCGTGGCTTTTGAGGTACCACAGAGGGGAGGGGGTGGGTGCAGACGGAGCATTGAGGGAATGCTACTTTCAAAATCATGTTAGTTTTCAAAAATTACCAACCCTTACTTTAATGAATTTTTAGCAGCCGATTAAATGAAACATCAGATTCAGCAGACCTGATGTTCTGGGGAAGACTGTTCTAGAGTCAAGCTCAACTTGTATTAAAAGCCAGAGCAAAGAGGTGAGTTATAAGCAGATATTTGAAGTTTTCAGTGGTCTGAGCAGTGACAGAAAAATAATGATCCACTCAAAACAGAGTAGTTTTCTGTTTGAATGTTCAAAAAAGTTCAGCGTTCCGACAACTATATTTTTTTGTTGTTGTTTTGGGCTTTTTGTGCCTTTATTGCAGAGATAGGACAGTGGATATAGTCTGAAATCAGGGTGAGAGAGTGGGGAATGACATGCGGGAAAGGAGCCGCAGGTCGGAATCGAACCTGGGCCGCCCACTTGGAGGACTCCAGCCTCTGTACATGGGGCGCATGCACTAACAACTGACGAACCCAGATGACTACGTTTTGATAACAACCGCTGTGCATATCTGCAAAAACGGCTGAAAAACAAAGTGGTATACATGCAAGGCCAGTAGGTGCATGTAGTGTAGGTGCAGGTATGCATGCATGCATGCATACCTTTCCTCCTACAGAGCTGTGAGGCAGAAACATCCACAAATAGCTAACTTGTGGCTTTTAATTTGGATTTAGTAAAACAAAATCATGCATTTAAATATGTTTCCATCTTAAATCTGTACAAGAGAGAAAAGTAATTGGCTTAAATTCTTCCATTTTAGCATGAATAGAAAATATAAGTAACAATGAAATGATGTCATCTTGTAATATATAATGTTAATTTCTATACTAAAATTGGACTCTATTTGAATGGCTTGTTGAGTATACTTATCATATTGCCAATGAGCACTTTGGACTAATGATTCTGTCTCGTTATGTCTAATAGAAAGCAGTTATGGCCTCCCTGCAATACTTTATCCTTGTTAAAGTCTGTGTACTGGACAATGGCTGTGCAGCGGTGTGTTATTACTGAGATGAGCCCTCCAACTTAGCTCATTTCCATCCAAATGTCAGCTTTGATTAATCACCTCGGTGAGAGCCCTCCACCATCTCATGCATCCGCCAAGACCCGGCACCGCCACAGCACACCAGCAGACTCCCAAACAAGTCCGCGTCCACCGGCGGAGACACAATTGAGGAATTACAGTACGGCCTTCGGTACAGTGGGAGGATATTGGAAGGATGTCAGCAGAGTTTTATCAAATTAAATCATTTTCGGTGGAGATATCAAACAATTTAGAAGTCTAAATTAGATTAGTGGGAGTCACTGTGTTTCCGCAGATTGATTGACATATCCGTCATATGTCATGTCTCAATAAATATTTATCGTTTTTCAATCAAATTACAAATTGAAAATGAAAGTTATCTCAAGTTTTTGTTCTGAAAGCTTGAAGGAAAGTGCTCTGGGTGAGGAAAATCTTGACAGTATAAATGCAAAACTGGTTGAAAAGAAGTCAATAAGGTTTATGAAATTAACTTTGATGCACGCAATCATAATGATTTTATGAAGCAAAAGAAATGCATGCGATATTTGATGGATTTAAAGTGAAAAAACAGATTAAAGTGACATTTGCAGCTACTCCATCTGTCAAACTCGTCTTTCAAAAGTGACTTCAGTCTAAATTAGCTTCCTTATTTTGCTTATGCTTTATTACTGATGACTGATAGGGAAACAAAGATAAGCATCCACTCATTATGCAGCCAATTTACTGATTCATGGAGTATTATCTACTTTGATGAAGTTATTAATAAACTTTAGAGAAAGTTTGACAGGAGAAAAAAAAACACATCTGGGGAGTACACTCTCTCAGATTGAAATGTGTAATCTGATTCTAGGAAACCTCTTAACGTTTGCTGTCCATGTGAACCAAGACGCTGGACTGACGAATGTTTTAAATAGACAGTTGTGGGTACCAAATTCATTGACTCTTTAAAAGAAGGCCACAATATTTACCATTAACTAGCCACATATTAGCATATTGGCTGCTTATTAGCCATTAAGAAACGCTATTTAGTACCTTAGTCTACTTGACCATCTATTCATTTGTACTCAAGTACACTCCACGGGAGATGTAAACGAAACTGTGCTCAAACAGGGAAGTGGACCGCGATATGGAGTCATTCTTAACGGCTCCTGTCGCTTTAATAACCGTTGTATGCCCGCGCCGCACGGGCCCGTTTCGTTCTCTGAGCTGCACAGTAGATGATCTATAGCTAAAAGATGATTAACTAAGAGTTTTCCCTCCTGATTACTACTTATTGAAAGTCAGTTAGGAAGTTGTTGCACATTAATTATTATCTTAAAATGCTTTTATTAGCTTGGCCCTTATTAGGTAGAAGTAGGGAAAGCTTTTTAAGTTCAGTAACAGTAGCCCCCGTTCATCTGTGGAGTCTCAGTTCAACAGTTACACAGCGGATTCACTCCGATTCACTTCAGCTGCATGAGTCATCCCCCCCAACCCCAAAAAAAACAATCACCATGTACCAGCAATTAATTGGGATTAAGCTTGCAGAAATAAAAACCTTATGATGCAGATTTGTAAAAGTAAGCTTTGTCAAGAGGAGATGAAAATGTTTGTTTGTTGAACGGAGGTCAGATAAATCATTTCTGATGCGTTCTAGGTAGTCTGGAAATCCAAAACGCTGATTGGCTTCGACAACACAACATCGCTCAGATTTGTGGCTCAAGTTGAAATGTGTGATTTTAATTTGATTGTCAGCTGCACTTTTCATCCAGATCTCTGTTTCCATAGCGATCAATGAATCATGGTTTGAACCAAAGGATGTCATTATTGAGGAGAACTATCCACCTGTTTCCAGGCTACTGTTTCTCCTGCATACACCAACTCATGCTGATACGTTATTGGTTATTAGAGCTTGGACTACAATTCAATTCACTTCAAACAACTTTATTAATCCCTCTTGGGGCAATTGGTGTGGAGCAGCTTGTACATATGAGACAGAAACTCAAATAAAGACAAGTTGACGTACAAACAACAGATTACAGAAGGAGTTCAAATATAAATAAGACCAAAAGGAGATACTAATGTTAGGGAGCATGCAGTAATCTGATAGCAGAGGGGAGAAACGATTTGGAGTAGCGGTTAGTTTTACAGGCAGGTAAAACATAACGACGACGTGATGGCAGCAGAGGAAATTCACTTGGGCTTGACCAGAAGAAGCTAAAATACTCTCAGCCTTCCTGAGGATCTGCTGGTTGCAAATGAGTTCAAATCTCTCTGTTTCACACCAATAATCTTAGAACAGATTTGAACTGAGAGGCTGTGAAATCAACAGATAAAAGAAAAACAGAGGAGACTCAATAAAAGACTGATAAAAACGTCAAAGTATTACAGGACTGATCAGAAAGAGTTCAGTTTCCTTAAAAGGTGAATTCTCTGTTGCCCTCTCTTTGCGATAGCCTCAGTGTTGGCATCCAATTTAAGTTGGTCGTCCAAATACGTGCGCAAGTATTTGTACGACCTTACAAGCTCCACAGTTTTATTATGGATGCTGCACTCTGGCTGCCTCCCTCTTACGTGTAAAATCAAAGACTAATTCCTTGGTTTTTGAAACATTCAATTCTAGAAAGTTGTCGTCACACCACCAAATAAAATCAGGGAGAGCTCTCCCATGGTCTGACACTGGACCTTGGAGGAGAGACAACAAGGCTGTGTCAGGCAGGTAGCTGCCCTCCTGAGAGCTCCTGCAAGCGAGGCTACAAATATACTGCAAACAGAAACTGGAGCACTTCACATGCTGGCAATCCAGACACCTGTGCACAGAGTCTACGTTTCCATTTAGAATATGTAAACAGAGATTAAAAGGCCACGAAATAACAGCCGCACTACATTTTTTCTTTCAAGACACAGACGCAGGCAACTAAGTTTTAATCTGTTTTGCATAATTACCATATACAAGTCAGCCCTGTGAATGACTGGTGACCAGTCCAAGGTTTACCTCTCCTCTCTTTCTCGATGACAGCTGGGATCCGCTCCAGCCCCCCCCCCCCGACCCCGAACGGGAATAGCGGTATCTAAAATAGATGGAGGGATGGACCATATAAAAGTGTCTTCAGTTGCATGTAGAACAATAACATTTGAGTTTCTTCTGCCTCTATGCTTTTGATTCAGCCTTTCCTTTGACTCTGGATATGATCTCTCTTTCTGAATTTTACTTAATTTGTATCTACTGTAAACACTTTTTAATTTCCTTTCTTTGTCACCATTTTAACTCATTTAACCCTCACAACAAAACAACACAGAAGACTTTTGGTGGTCGTATTTGCAATAAGTTTTAAATTACGGCAGAGACTGGCCTCTTATCTGAAGCAACTATCAGATATAACGTATGGGACTTGGGGGGTGGTTGTGATTCAAGGTAAATAACTGTGCAGACCAGCAAAGTAAAAAAAAAAAAGGTATCTAGAAACTTTTGACTTTAGAGTCTAAATGAGATTCTTAAACGAGCTGCTCTCTCCCGGTGGAGCGTCCTGTATTTTCCCCTGGCATTGTGTACTGGTAATGTTGAAGAATACAAATAAAGCGTTGTAATCATAGCTGCGTTGAATAAAGAGGGCTTTGCATTTACAGGTAATTGTAGAGCTAATCATTGTTGTCTCTGACAGATGGTGCAACACAGAGGTGAAGCTGATTAAGAAAACCTCCTGGCAAAGTTTCTGGATTGTTCTTGGATTGTTAAATGGCTGGATATTGGAGCCAACCAAGTGTTTGTAGACATTCATTGACTGCCTTTGCAATGATATTAACTACTCTGTGATAAAGACATTAAACCAGATGGAGTACACAACGCTTCAACAACAACAACAACAACACTGGTTTAAATAAGTTAGGAGGAAACACAAACACTAAGCGTATCCATGGCTCAGTCCTGAAACACTTCAGATTTATCTCAGTCCATAATACCATTTCAACAAATGTGTGTATATAAATATTTAGATATGTGTGGGAGCTGAGAATTAATCGTCTGTCTTTTTCTGCATTAGCCAAAAACAATGCTTCTCTTAGCTTTATCACGTATGATGAAAGACCATTGAACATGCAGTCCCTTTGAGTTAGCGGTTCATTTATTTCTCTGCTATGTGCCCACTTTATATATAGCACTGAATATAAACAGGAATATTTCAAGGATATTTGACCTGAGATATATCTGTGTGTGTGTGTGTGTGTGTGTGTGTGTGCGTGTGTGTGTGCGTGTGTGTGCGTGTGTGTGCGTGTGTGTGTGTGTGTGTGTGTGTGTGTGTGTGTGTGTGTGTGTGTGTGTGTGTGTGTGTGTGTGTGTGTGTGTGTGTGTGTGTGTGTGTGTGTGTGTGTGTGTGTGTGTGTGTGTGTGTGTGTGTGTGTGTGTGTGTGTGTGTGTGTGTGTGTGTGTGTGTGTGTGTGTGTGTGTGTGTGTGCTGACACAGAGACAACCATAGTGACAAAGAGCAGCAGGCAGAACTTATTAAAGGACATGAAGTGGAACCACCAAGAATTAGTTGCACATGTTGTGTTCTGTCATGAATGCCTTTTGAAATAAGAGAAAATTAATGAAAGCAAGCCACCGATGTGAAGTCCTCGCTTGGATATTTTTAGCTTTTTAAAGGGAAATAAGGCTTAGGTCGCACTCACAGTAGGCAAACCGTACCGTGCCTGAGCACGCTTCACCCCTAAAGTCCAGTTCATTTGACTAGTGTGAGTGCTACACTTCCTTGGCCCTGGCACGCTTGGAAGAGGTGTGCTTCGGCACGGTACAGTTCATGCACGAGCACAAACACAAGTACACAACGTGGACAGCCTTCTGTTATTAAGAAATCCAGTTGTGTTCTGGCTGTATCTGACTGAAATGACTCAAAATAAGCCACACAGTCAGTAGATGCAGTCATACTCTCTGTGTTGTTCTCTGATGTGCAGACGAGGACCCCACCATGAGTCCCTTTTACATTTTTTATTTTGTATTACGACGTTATGTAGGCTACAAGAAGTAACCTTGCGCAGGACCGGAGCAGTGTGAGTGCAGGCCAGCGGGGAATGGGGAACCAATCATGCTTTAGCACAGTACAGGACAACTGGCCTAGTGTGAGTGCGCCCTTAAATTTATCATGTGATCATTATTCAGAAGTCAGAATGCAGAAAAGAAACAGCCTTATTTATTTAGACTCCTTCTGTCTATGGGTTATATGTTGTTTTTCTTGTTTGAAATGTTATTTAACTATGAAACCACTCCCTACACACTTCCACTCTGTTTGCATGCATGGTGGAGGGTCGTCCACATCGAGTGCCGTCCAAAACCTCTCAGTGTGAAGTGTTAGGTTGTTAAACCCTCCAGCAGAAAGTCTGCACCAAAGCAGGCTTACTGAACACCTTTTACTGGTCATCATGGGAAACAATCCGTACATACATTGAAAACTGTACGTGTGTTTATTTGACTCGGAAGAGTTTTATGTTTACAGGGATTTACAAGAACTTATCTTATAAACAGCAGATTGAAACGGAGATGATCGAAAAAGGAATGCACCACATATTCAAGGTTTTTTTCTCACATTGTGGATTGATTTTAGTGACTCCGGCTTAAGTTATTTATGTGGACAGCTTATTTTTGAGTGACATAAAATCATGGTTATATAAAGTTCATGTTGCTGTGGGAGTGATGGAAGTTTGTCCCATAGCTTGCGGCTGTAGTTATCCCCTCCACCTTACAGGGAACAAAGCTCCTTTGAAAGCGTGTCCTCTTCCAGGCCAGAGTCCTGTATCTCCGACCTGTTTGTGGACGCTTTACTTCAAAGAGAACTTATAAACTGAAAACAAAGGGTTACATGCAGTATATGTATTGCATTGCAGGGTTCTGAGTTCAAATTTCCCTAACAATACCGTGGTTGTGTGTGCCTGCTGTTTTCAAAGTGTAATTAAAATGGGCATGTTTTGGACATTCGACTTCTGGCTCCCTGACAAAGAAGTGTTTTACATAACTGCATAAAACCTCCTCGAAACCACTGTTTGGTTCCAATGCCATAACCATGTAGCCCATACACACCCTGTGTACTGGTCCTACCGTAGCAATATCTCTGCAATTACTCTGTTGTAGTGTTATTGTGACATATTGGGCTGATAGCAGAAATTATCCCCAGCCTATAAAACAGCAGACTTCCCTCTCTAATAAGCACTTCTTCTTAACGCCGTGGCCATAACGCTGCGATAAAACCTTCCAAAAAAAGCTCCCAAAGAGCACTAGAAGCTACTTTTAATTACAATAACAAAACAATGCCACCTCCATGCCTACTGTTGCTCATCACTTCTTTGGCCTCTCTGTTTTTGAAAACGCCTTTAAGAATTAATGGACTGTGGTTGTTAAGAGCTTTAAAATGATCCATTAATAAAAACCAAAAACATTCTGTCTCCTCCTGTCAAACACGACACGCCTGGCTGTACCAGATTAATGCTTTGGAAAAGAAAAGAATAACATCACAACTTCAGATCTTCTCCGGCTTGACATGATGTATTTGAATGTTTTTTTTTTCCTTTCTTGCTCTTCATACTAAAGTTTGCCTTTGAGAAGTTACCCTTCTGAGCCTCGTGTGTTGACAAAAGAGAGCCTCTCTCTTCAAAAACGCGAGTGCCATTTCCATCAACTTGCTACGTAGAGGATTCCAAGCAGTAAAAAGCCCATCTGTTGATGCTGTGTGACTATGCGTTCAAGTCACAGTCCTCTCTTCAGTGATAAGTCCCAGAGTGCATCTGAAACTCTCAGAGGCTCAGATCAATCAGGCCCAGCAAAGTGCCCAACTGTTTGACACATCCCCATCCAGTCCTGCTTTTCTAAGTGTTCCAGCTGAGCAGCATCTAAATGTTTAAAGCCCTCACTTCTTAAATATCTGCACTCCAACTTAATCATCTGAGGAGGCCGTTAAACGTCTCCGTTAGCTTCAAATTAAGGCTCCTCTGAAGTGGCTGAGGCAGGTCGGAGAAGCAGGTCAATAAACGACACCACAGCCTGGTTTGTCTGCAGTAGTACACCGACTTTTAAAAATTTGGCACCATTTAATTTCTAGTCATTGGATGTATCAGTCACATCAAGTCTTTCCAATTGAGTTTATGGCCAAGCTTTCTTTGTTCAGCGTTTTAGTAATGCACTATAACTTGTCTATAACCCACATCGCCAATTTGGACCCATTAACAGCCAGACCAAACATGCAGAGTTAAAGCTCCAGATGTCCAGGATTTGGAAGTGATGTAGTAGAGGACTGATGAAGTCTGTTTTGGACATCATTTGGTGGCTTTGGACCGGTCAAACAATTTATCGCTTCACAGAGGAGACCCGCGTTAAAATCCTGTCGAACCAAAAGTCAGTGTGAAGATGTTAAGTTGTCTATCCCTTACCTTCACCTGCACCATACTGTGTTTTCTTGAACTTAACCATGGAAACTAAAACAAGTATTTTGTGCATAAAGGAAGAACATGAAGAGATTGAAACGAAGGCTTCACACATGACGTGCAAAAAGAGGGCTGTACCAACGCATCGGTATGTAGCACAAGGGATGAGGAGAGGAAAAAAGAATATGACGTTTCAACCCGCAAAAAACGTCAAACTTTTTTTAGGTTATCATACAAACCATTCTTGGTGCCTTAATTGTTCAATTAATGATAATTTACATATTTAAACAAGAACTTGTTTCATTAAGGCTTAACAGAAGCCAAGAAACTGAGCGTACTTACATGGAAGTACACTTATCACAGAAGTAGAAGAAGCAGTACTGTTTAAAAATTGGAATATCAATAATAGAAGACCACTTTCAGATAGAATTTTAAGTTGTCTTTGTTTTACAGTTTAAACCCAGAACCCATCTTGCAGCTCCAACCAGCTCTTCGTCAAATCTGAACAACGCAGCAACACAAATCTCTCATCTTTCATTCAACCGGTTGCCATATTGTCCCCTGTGCATTTTGACAGCTGAACAGAGAACAAAATCTGAATTTTCCCTTGAGCAGCAGTGCGGCAAGAATCTGCAGTTACAAACCATGTCTCTATGAGAAAAGTGGGATTTCTGTAATGGCTACATCTGTACTGTCATCCCTTGTATCCAGAGTGAAAAGGCATCAATAATCATGTCTTCTATTTTTGTGGCATATGGTGGGGGGGCTCCTTTTTCTGTTTGTGTTGATTCTCTGCTCCAAAGAGACTCGAGAGAGATGGAGAGAGAGGGGGACCAGAACTGTGGTGGGATGTTTCAATATGCAATTCTGTTTCAGATCATATAATATGACAGGGCAAACATCTCAGTGCATTCTGCACACCAATATGCACAGCCTCGGATAACTGTGTCTTAAGTAAAATGCCAAAATGTTACAGAAAGATATATTGGAGGTCACGGTGAAGTAGTGGCCTCTTTTTCAAAGAGCAATGTATGTGTCATGCTGTGATATGTGTCCTGACTCTCATAAATCATTTCCTACAACATGCCTCTCCCTGGAGACTTGTACTGTGTGATTCTCTATTTCTAATACGCAGCCGCACACACACACACACACACACACACACACACACACACACACACACACACACAAACACACACACTGATGGAAACTGTATTAAATAGTGATTGTTTCTAAAACTCATTATATCCGAAGATGAGGGTCAAAGGTCATGTGGAGATTCTAGACAATACCCGTATATGGCAGCAAATAGAAGAGATATATCAATGTGTTTTTAACCTTTTTAATTGTCTAGATATTGCGATAGAAATTAATTACAACATACATGTTTTTATGTTCATAGTATCAGTCAATCATTATTTTTGTAGCGCCTATTCATAACAAGAGTTTACAAAAGAGCATATGGGATAATATGCAGGCAGGATTTCTCCTTTGCATTCCCTGCGTTCCTGTTGTCCACTCTTCCTGAGGTGGAGGTCGGGGCAGGCCGTGCATGAATGAGGACGGCCGTGGTTGTGTACCGCTTAACGTACTTGTGCTAAACCCAGGTGCAAGTATATATTTCGCAATTTGAAAATCTACATTGCAGCTTAGTATAATTCTCATTATTATCAGAGAAATAAGAAGCTGCAACTTCTGGCTGCGGAAAAATGAAGCCAAAGTGGAAGTGCAAAAAAGCAGTACCTCAAGTGTCCACTTGAGGCATCACAAGAAGTCAAGAAGTCACACACACACTCCCCATATTAAAATAACAGTTTTGACAGCAGAAGTGAACATGTTTAAAGTCTGCTTCAAAAATCAATTTTGACCAGTATGAATGACCCATTTCTTTATCGTCACACCCTTTACGGTGTGGTGAACTTTTTTCTTACTCATCCGTTTGGATTTTAGGAAGGATAATTGCTACAATTGCTATGTGTCTTGCATGTTTGTATACTGCTACTGGATGCCTTGAATTTCCCTCGGGATCAATAAAGTATCTATCTATCTATCTATCTATCTATCTATCTATCTATCTATCTATCTATCTATCTATCTATCTATCTATCTATCTATCTATCTATCTATCTATCTATCTATCTATCTATCTATCTATCTATCTATCTATCTATCTATCTATCTATCTATCTATCTATCTATCTATCTATCTATCTATCTATCTATCTATCTATCTATCTATCTATCTATCTATCTATCTATCTATCTATCTATCTATCTATCTCTAATAGTTATAGGTTTTATAATAAGTGGCGTGGCTGATCTGACTCAGGAGCGGGTGCATTAAGCCCAGCTCAGCTCCGACTCTTTGCCTGTTTACTAGGTTGGCCGAAAGCTAGTTTTAGAAAGCATTTCCAATAAGGCGACCGTCACTGATGGGCTTCAGAGACAAATGGGTGACATCACTGAGGCTATGTCCATGTATACAGTTTTCTCACCATGAGGACATTTTAGTGACCAATGGTTACATAACTGCAAAACATTATTGTGCCACACCATGTAAAAAAAAGTAAACTTACTAACTTGTGAAGTGAAAAACTGAATCTCAAAGAAATCCCAGTCTCCTGGTTCGCCGTCCTCTGTTTCTTTGACCCATATTTTGAAGCATTAATACTGTCCCCCTTTTTTTTGTCGCATTTAAACAAAATGCCAGCTGCTGTATTTGACAAGTTGGAGGGTAGGGAGAGGCTGCATATTCAACGAAGGATTCTGGTTTGAGGGGAAGAGACATGGACAAAGAGCCCCATGCCACAGCTCAAATCCTGATAAATTGCAGCAGCTGAGAAAAGCCAGTGGGTTTAACTGAGAGTCCTGTTTGTGCTCCCCAGGTGCTGTTAAAGCAGGTGGCATTCATGAGCATGTGTGCTAGTAAAAACCGAGTTAGAAAGAGAGAGAACATGGAGCCAGCAATGTGTCCTGCTAAAAAACATGTGGTCCCAAAGTTGCAATTAAGTTCCCGTTTGCCAACAAATATCCATATTTACTTAAATTATTAGAAGCAAAGGCTTTCAGGCATGCTTGTGTTGTCGTTCTTTTTCCTTTATCTCCTTGTTTACTTGTATTTTAAAAAGCCTCTTTAACATCGAGGCCAGGGGACTACAGATGAAAAGTAGCGTTTTGGCTAATTCTGGCATTTTTACCCATGTATAATCATGTGTTTTATTAATATGCACTGTCCCCTTCCTAAATAAACTGAATTGAAGGCATACATTAAATCCCAGTCTGTCTGTTGTGTGTGCCTTTTAGGTTTTGCTGAAACTCCCATAGTTCAACTTTGGCCTAAAGTTCTTTCTGTAGTTGTTCGCCAACATTACTTTGCTATGAGTTCTGCCAGCGAACAAAAGTTGGCACGATTTCAAATCTCTTAAGTCTTCAATTCTTTATTTCTCTGACCAACTGTTTTGGCTTTTGCTCTGTTTCAATGCATACGACAGGAAACCATACTGGATGTTAACAAGGCGAGGCAAGTGTATATTTATAGAGCACCATTCTAACATACTCAAAGTGCTTTACACAGTGAAAAAAACTCTGAGCATTAAAGGTCACATATTGTGTAAAATACACTTCACCATGTTTTTCTAACACTTATACTGAATGTGTTTCTAGTCTGTCTACAAACCCCCCAATTATGAGAAAAAGTACATCCTCCTCGTCTCTTGTCTGCTCCACTTTTCAGAAAATGTGTGCTCAAAAAGGCTGTTTTGAGGTTTCCCCCATGACATCACAAAGGGCAGTAACCCCTCCCCCAGGTGGGATACACTCCCACAGCTAGGTGTTTGTTCTGCCCTCTGAGTCTGCCTTTTTGTCACTGTAAACAGTATAGGGCATGTTGCAAGGAACCCTAATCCACCCAAGCCCTTCCAGAGAGGGGCGTGGTCAGACACAGCTCATTTACATTTAAAGCTACAGACACAGAAACAGCCTGTTCTGAGCAGGGCTGAAATAGAGGGGTTTATAGGCATGATCAAATACAGGATCAGAGTGGATTTAGACATACACACACATATCCTCACGATCCTTAGACCTTGTGTCCACCTCGCGTTTTATCCGAGCAGAAAAGCACTGGCTGTGTGCTCAGGACTGTTTGGATGAAGCTTTTGTGCGCAGAGAAGAAAAGCAGCTGCACGTCCGTCCTGTCTCTATGACAACAGTCTGCTGACAACGGCCGCTGTATGACCAACACGACTCTGTTACTTTATACTGCATGTTTTATATTTTATATCGTTTATTCCACGATCAGACACGGAGCAAAGAGGTTGTGGGATGATCCGTAGGCAGCAAAAATACGGGGAATATCATACATTTGGAAAAGAGCTCCGGTGACGTCAACAGCGCCTTTCTGAAAAGTTGAAAGATTTTCATCTTGAGCGTTTGGAGCGGCCGCAAAAAAAGGCGGAGCGCTCAAAAAAAAATTACGCTGGGGGCTGCACTTTTTCCCCAGGCGGCCGCTTTCTGCTGAGAACGCTCTCTTTTCAATGAAAACAAGAAAAAAAAGAAGTTTGCATGCAGAAAAAAAAGGCTAGGTGGGCAGGGAGCCTTAAAGTTTCTACTGGGGGCCTAGCAAATAAAGTGGGACCACCATCTTTCTATTCTCATCATTCATGCTTTCAGTTGGAGCAAATATTTGATAGGGTATGTTAGAGATTTAGTCCCAATATATTTAAGATCTTTTGTGGCAACAGCTTTTTCCAACACCCAAACAAGACACATCAATAAAACAGAAGAATGAATTATACAACAAAAAGCTGCAGTTAACGAGCTTAATAGTATTTAAAAGTTCCCTAAATCTTTAAAACTGCTTCTTCTTTAGAAATGGCCTTTTTAAACATGTATTACTCAATTAAAAAAACCTAAAACAGAGACTTTAATCTCTTCTTTAATGAAGCACTTTACTGAAGATCAGAGAAGATAATTCATTCAAGTAATAAAATTGTAAAACTGTATGAGATTTTACTCCCTAGCACGTCTTCCATCGTTTCTATCCCCCTCTGACATGAACACCACAGCCGCACAAGGAAGAGTTCAAATCCACTGACTCCTATATGTTCGTGCTTCATGGATTAACGTGAAAGCTGTATTGTTCACACAACACGCTGGTAAAAATGTAAGTAGGGATCTGTTTGTGAGAGTTTCAGGGAAGAAAGCCAACAGAATTCTAGGAACACACTGCAGTTTGGCTGCGCTTCTTCGAGCAAGTGGGAGACACGAGCACAAATCGCACTAATCCCTGACACAATCCTGCGCGGCACGGCTTGTTACTGACTTACCCTCTGCCTCACCTTTCTCTCCCCCCCTTGGGTGCAACACATTTTATGGTAAGCACCAAACTGGCACAGGTCAGATAAACTAAAAACCCACAGCGAGAACCCCATCTGATCTTTCTTTTCCTGCCGTCTTTAGAAAAGCCAAAAGAAAAGCACCCATGCCTTTGTGTCTAATTATGTCCGTTAATGCTATCATTATGTGCAACAAATACCAGTTATGAAGCGTGTAATGGAACAGACTGCTGAGACAGACGCAGCAGTTTTGCTGGGTGTAGTGTGTGTGTAGTGCTAGAGTCCCCTGTTGGGTCATTTGGCACAGGTAGCTTACCACACATGGGCAAAGTACTCTGGGCCAGTGTGGCGCTTTCTGCGGGGGCTGAAGCTTGGCTAAAAGCAGGTGAGACACAAAAAGACCTCACAGGGCCAGTGATGTTTTTCTCATAATTGGAAGAATAATAACTGGGCAAAGGGCAGAGGCAGCGTTCCCAACTTATTTTTTATTAAAAATTGTATTTCTTTGTGCAACTGAAATAGATGATTGGGAAACTAGTAGTTCTTCCCTGACAGACAGGTACATGCTGAATTAGGCTAACAAGATTATAGCTGACCCAGAGCACCCCCCTTTGGTCTGAGTATGTACTCAGGACTCTGGGTTGCAGGTACAGAATGCCGAGGATGCAAATGCAAACTGGGCAGACTTCCTTTAACTTAGCACTTGACATTCCTTACATGTAATCTCCAGGTGCTTTAATGCTGCCTTTGAATGATTTTAATTTCTTGTATTTTTATGTGTTGTCCTGTGTGGTTGTTGCTATATTTGTTATTCATGTTTGAATGTTTTTAAGGTCTTGGTGCAAGACAAATTCCCCTCGAAGGAATTCCCCTCGGAGGAGGCCGTGCATGAATGAGGACAGCGGTGGTTGTGGGGACGACTAGGTCCGATGGTAGCTGGGCGTCAGGTGGTGGTTGTATACTGCCTAATACACTTGTGCTGAGCCCAGGTATGAGTCTATCACAACTACTAATTCCACAACAGAAGGCTTATGTCACCATGCAGAAAAACAGTGTGAAACTGTCATCCAAACCAGCCTCTGATCAGCACCATGGACAGCGGCACATTCATCCACAGTCTGCCTCAAACCACCTCAGTCTGGTTTAATTAAAGTCCAAAATTAGTTCAATAGGCAGTTTATACTGTGTGGATGAGAATCAAACAAATAGCCATGAAGAAAAGCACAGACATTTGATGAATGGCAACACATTATGGGATACTGTAGATTTACATGCATCAGTACCTACAAAAACACTGTAGGTGCTGAATGAAAGCTGTCAGTGTTCTATACAGTTTTAGGAGATAAGTATAAATACTAATCATGTACATTGTGTGATGTAGACAGGAGCATGACGTATGTCTAAACTGACTCACTGCACTCACTTACCATCAGTAATATATCACATCAACTGACAGTTGCTATGGCCCCCAAAATGCGTGAGCCCCGATGCATTGTACCGTTTGCACAGTCAGTAGTTATGCCATTGATTCGTAGTTAGGCACTGGCCTATCGTAGGACTCGTGCCATCAGCAAAGAAAGAAGTTGTGTGTCTTTAAATGTGCGAGATAGGCCGGAGAAAAAGAAGACTTTAACACACGACACAGGGTGAAGTATGTGTGCATGCGTGAGTTGTTACATGAAGAAGTCACACCACCAACTAGTGGCGTGGATTCTTTTTTCAGTGGATTGTTCTGATGTAAACGTGGCCTCAAAAATGCTTGAGATTAGATGGATTGTTGGATGAATGGATGGATGGATGGATGGATAAATGGATGCAGTTTTGCAGCTTAATGATGCTTCAGTGCTGTGTTTATGGAGTGGGTGGGTACATTAAAGACCACTGAACTGCATGTCTGATCCCATTGTGAACAGATATTACTTTTTCATCAAATATTAAAATAGTTTAAACAGCCCAATGTGTGCGATTGGAAGCTCAGCAGTGAGAGATGAAAGTCCTGTTACAAGTGTGGAGGAGAATGTAAATGAATCAGTGTTAGTGTCTGGCTGGGTGAACAAAATTGAAATTAAGAACAAAAAAAAAAGTAAAGAAAAGGAAATGACACAGACCAGAGATTCAACAATTTCCTGAAACACAGACAATTTCCTTCTTTATATAACATTGAACAACGGGAACCCATTGGAATGATCTGGTCATTGTTTCCAGCAGCAGAAATATCTTCCAGCTGAGCAGAGAATAGGTCAGAGCCCCGAGAGGGAGATTGGATCTAAATTGCTCCAATCTTTGCATTAGATAACAGCGACAGCACCCCTACTGCTGCTCTGCGCCACATCTTCACGCAATCACAGGAGCAGTAATGAGAGGGCCACAGGTTCGCTCTTCATTATTTAGTCTTTTAAAATGCTGCCCTTTTGAACGCCTTTTACCAGAACAGTCACCCCTCAAAACAGCAGCATGGCCCCCCAGAGGCTCCTAATCAGCCGCGGGTGTTGTTGAGGTTAATCTGTATTGTTCACAGCGATGTGAGAAGAAGGGTGGGTCTCCCCTGATCCCCTCCATGTGCTGATAGCTGCTTCCTAACAGGCAAGAAGCATCCCATGGCACGTCTTGTTTGTGTAGGCCTGCTGTGGGGCTGTTTGTTGTGCTTGTGTCATGGACACAGAGATAACCTCACTCCAACGAGGAGTTTAATTGCTTGCCCTCTGTGTTGGCAGGATCAGAAAAGAGGAGGAGGTGGAGACAAGACCTCTGCAATCTCTCATGAGGTTAACTCCATCTGAAAGCAAACAGATATGGCTGTTTTGCAATAAATCACTAAATATGCACTCAAATTATTTTCTAAAGGAAGAAAATTCTGCAACAGATTTGAATTTAAACATGAAGACGCGAATAAAAGATGTAAGGTTTAACACTTCTTTCTGAACCTTTCATATTTAATTTTCAGTGCTGCTGGCTTAAGATGTTTTAACATCTTTGCAGGAAGTTAGAGTTATTTTTCTAGCCCCCCCCCCCTCCTTATATTTCACATCCACAGCAAGAATCTATTGAAGGACAAGGAGTCACCTCGCTTTAATAAACAGGTCTGGGGTGATGCTGATCCCTGACCACCTGCTATAGTTCAATTCCCAACTTTAAGTAATTTCTGTATTCTGACCTCTTTGGATTATTGGTAACTATGGCGACATAGAGCACCAAAGTGTCAATGTTAAATGAAGCTGAATAGCGCTTTTCTAGCCTTCTGAC
The DNA here is from genome assembly GCA_020745685.1 of Tautogolabrus adspersus. NCBI lineage: Eukaryota > Metazoa > Chordata > Actinopteri > Labriformes > Labridae > Tautogolabrus > Tautogolabrus adspersus. The sequence goes on along the minus strand of CM036536.1, from coordinate 4,503,234 downwards.
TACTCAAAGCACTTTTACACCGCAGGTCACTCCACCTATGTAAAGTGACCATCAGAAGTAACTAATCCCATCCATACACATTCACACGCCTCCGATGAAGCTGTTGGAAGAACTTAGGGTTTAGTGTCTTGCCCAACAACACAGCGGACATGTGGCCGCAGGAGCCGGGGATTGAACCTCCGACCTTCAAGTTGGGAGACGAGTGACTCTACCAGCTGAGCCACAGCCGCCCCTGTAGTGTATAAACTACATAAGCTTATTGATGGGTTACTTTATCTTGGGCTTTTCCCTTTTGTATTGAGCACTGTTGTCACTTCATCATGTCCTGTGCTGTCGTTTGTGTGTCTAAGAAAGTTCCCTTACCTTAAGCATTGAGGCAAATGGGGTGTATTTTTTAGTTGATTGAACATTTACTACTGAGTCGAGTTGAATCAGTCGTACTTTGTCAATAATGTGTTTCAAGACATCTACATTTCTAGTCAGACAATTATCAGTTCTTGAAACATTGTTCCTGTTTTTTTTCAAAGTTCCCTCTGCTCAGTTTACTTTACAACAATAAATAAAAAAGACCAAACTCAAACTAGTAAAAGAAAAAAAACAATTTATTAAGGAAGCCTCCGGTTATAGCAAAGCAGAAACTCCAGAGAGAGGCTAAGAAACTGAACAAGTGTGGAGGATGGATGCTGCCCCGGTAACCTGGTGCACATGGCAATCGACCTCCTTCAAACATTGACAGACAGACGAGCTCGCATGGACTCAAACATGTGTGGACCTGCTGCGGCTCACATGATAAAGCTGTCACAATAGCCTGCCAAGTGGAAACATTCTCCCCTGCTGACATGACTTACATGAGTCATTTGACATGACCAACGTCAGATTGCAAAACAGATTTGAACTATAGGACTAAAGTGCAGCCATATGATGTGTTGCTTCTATAGAGTGTACAGAGCTTTAGCATGGCTATGATATACAATACAATCACATGAACATGCAGGTATTCCAATTTAGGGAGCCTTTTCATGCCTAATATGTTGAAATGTAAATGTTTGCACACATACATTTTTAGTTTTGAACACTGCTCCAAAAAAGCTGAAACTCCTGACACAGTCCTACCTTCTAGTCTAAATCAAGACATAAAAGCCGACTCCCCAAGTGTATCCATTATCCTACAGACTTAAAGGTCCAATCTGTACGATATCTACTGAATTACATATGTAATGACCTTACTATATGATCAGACATTAAGGAAACATGCTATGTTGAAGTGCTGGCTTCTCTGACAACAATGCAGCAGCCAGTATGTCCTCCTCCTAACTTTAGATTCTGGTCCTGAATGGTCTGGATTTGTTTGGACCAGAGAAGGTAGGCGGTTTTAAGGCACCCCCACACGGCCGTTTTGGACGCACCTTGGTTTTCCAGATAAACGTCAAACCAACAGGTGTTACAGCGATGGAAGCGGGCAAGGGAACTGGTTCAGATAGAAGTGATTCCCTTTACATTTTTAAACATATCTACTCTGTCTACTGTCAGGCTCATTATTTAAGCCTTGATGTATTCACTATGAATCATTGTCAAGATTTCAACCTACATGACTTTTAGGACAATTACACAAATAAATATCATTCCCTGCTTTATGCAACAGTGCACAACGAAGACCACAGACGTGACATATTTTAAATAACTAATAAAAGTCTTCCTGAGGTTTCGTTGCACAGAAATGGTCGGTAGAAGTTTGCTTTCACTATTTTCTACTTGAGTATTCTAAATTCATGCCGGAGCATTTACATTTTCAATTTTAGTTCAGTAAAGAAGTTGAGTCAGTCCATTTTCTTTAACTTTATGAAAAGATCTGTACTTCTTCTCCATTAAAGAACAAGTCTTTTTTTACTTCCTCTGCTCGGAGGGCTTGTTTGACTGAGCAGATGACTTTTCTAACCAGCTGCCCATCTTTTTTTTTTACCTTCTGTTTTCTTTTTGGAATTTAACCCTTTCATGCATGAATTATGATAACCTCAGTAGGGATTTTTTTACTAAGTGTTTTTATTCATCTTTAGGCATGAAAAACAAGGTTTGGACTTTATTTTTTTTTCAACACACATTTATAAAGATATATTTATCTGTCCACTCAGGTGGACAGCATGCATTTGTATCAACGTATGTATTTAACAAACAAATGAATACACTTGTAAAATAAACTGTGTGAAATGTGATGTGAACTATAAAATAATATAATTTTATGCATGCATAACAAACAAAAAAAACACCATTGAGGAATTCACTCTCCTGTATAGATTCACAAGGCTCTCACTCGTGATCTATCAAATGTCAGCTATAGTAAGGTGCACTGCCAGTACAAACTGAATGTTTTTTTTGGCTGGCTTTACATCATGGGTGCCCAATCCTGGTCCTCGAGGGCCCCTATCCTGCATGTTTTAGATGTCTCCCTCTTCCAACACACCTGATTCAAATGATCAGGATCATTATCAGGCTTCTGCAGAGCTTGATGATGAGCTGATCATTGGTGCAGGTATAGGTGCATGCTTTTGCAGGTTGAAGTGTTAAAAGCAGAGCCAGAGGTGCAATGGCCACCCTCCAGCTTTGTGGGAGGTATTGCAGAGCAATCCAAAGCAGAGCACAGCAGTTGCACAAGTTACTATGGATGAAGTATTTTCAAGAACAGCAGCAGTAACAGACTAATTGTAGTCTATGAACTGGAGTTGAAATATAGCTAGTGATGCATGACGTACACTGTAGTGGACACATGATTAATCATAATTTTCTCCCAATATAAAATCAATACTTGGAAAATTTAGCAATTACTTGACTCTTTAGATGTTACTTGATGTCACCATATTTTTCTTACCTTCAAGGGTCTCTTTTTATAGAAGGTCTGAACAGAAAAAAATGAGCAGCTTGGTGCTTCTGACTGTCTGTCGGCCATCTCGGTTTCCCGCTCTTTTTTAGTCACATGCAATGGCTGGCCAATGGATTGCAGTGTATGAGATGATGCAATAACACTCCCATGATTCCCCGCCAGCTTCGGTGTCATCTTTTTTTCTTGTTTAGATTGAGAGCCCCCTGGTGGCTGAATTTACATACTGTGTGTTTAACGTCAGTATAAATGATTGAAATCACTGTAGTTGGAAGGAAACGGCAGCATAAACACAACACTCATATTTTATCAAACATAATGTTGTTTTCTTTGCAGAATAATAATCCAGAACAAAATCAGTTTGACTTCAGTCATTAGCCCACCGTGTTCACCTCTCCGTGAAACATAAAGTGCATCAATCACAGGTGGTGTTTTGCATAAAGGGACGTCCGAGAGCACGTTGCTGCCTGTGATAGTAACACATGGAATATGACGCGTTGAAAGATCTCAGCGGAGCGCTTGAAGCCTTTTTTAATCACTGATTAAATTGATCAAGTGTCCAACATTTAGCGTGGGCCTCGAGGACTCCCAGAGGAGGAGTTTCATGGAGATCAAATGAGCAAAGGTGCGATATTCTGACAAATGTGTCAGGCTGAAGTTTGATACTTCCCAGATACTAACATGGAGCTCAGTGAACCTCTGCATGTATCATTATTAAAGTAATTATCTCATTGAAGGTGGTAATTATGTCTGTTTCAATACAGACGTCTCCATCTTTATGAAATGACTCATTAAAAACGTTACTTCTTAAGTGAATAGCATGCATCCTATGGGACCCTTCAAGGATGGGTCGCAGGAGAGAAGATTTGTCTTCGAGTCTTTTTAGTTGCAATTAACATATTGCTTTTGATTACATCACTACATTGGATCTGCACTCCTTTATTGCAAAGAGACAAACACAGTTTCATTCACACACTAGACTCTTGTGTTACCTGAGCATATGTCCAAGGAGTTAATTAGTATCTACAGCGGAAAGAAATCCACATTTAAGCTGTTAAAGTTCCTCACAGATACCATCACACAGTACAGAACGGTTCTGAATTTGATGCTTGGGAATTTTAAAGGTTCCTTCTTACACAAAATCATTGGAGACAATGATCTAAATTTGAAACTTCAGAGATGCACTAAAGAAGTAGTTTGATTGGCCAGAAGCTCAGGGGCCTGTATTCACAAACATTGTGAGAATAATCTCAGGGTGCTCCTACCTTAGTTAGAAAAATTCTAGGAAGGAGTTTAGGAGTGATTTAGGAACATTCTTGGAGCAACTCTGAGCAGGAAGATACAGAAACTTTTATTATGTGGGGAGGCATTCGTTCAAAAGCTGTGATTGGTGGATCCAAAAAAAAAGGGGAAACGAACTTAAAATGCTCTCTTAGGCTGGCGACACACTAGACCAGATTTTGCACCCGATTTGAATCATAAATATCCAACATGTTTGATATTTAAAATTCCAGATAGGAATACCCATACTATGTAAGAAAAGCGAGCAGGAAGCTTCACTAACCAAATGTAGCGTACTTTTATATACTTGGCAGCAAACATAAAGCACCTTTACCGTCTTCTCAGCCAGGATCTTATCCTTTTTCTTTTTCCTATGCATGAAGAATGCATGTCAGGCTAGCTAGCTGCTGGCATTGATCGTCCTTTATATTTGCCAACACGGAAGTTACTGTGAGATCTGCAGGTGTCTGGTCTCATTGTCTGGCTAAATCATCCAGTGTGTGCGTTCGGAGGATTTTAGTGTTAAAAATTGGTTGAAATTGTCCTCATGTCTGTCGTCTGCCGCGTTTTGAAAATTGGTTCAGATTTGAAAATCGTCTCTTGTGTAACCAGCCTTAGTGATCATGCATACAAAAATATTTCAATCAGTGGGCTTAGCCAATAAGCCTGGTTAGACAAATCATGAACACTTTTTTTTATGTGACATCTCAGTTGAATTCTTAATAATACTTTAAAAGTCTATAGGCCACAAAATGTTTTAAAAATTGCCCACGGGCAGAGTAGACCTATAATCAGTGACGAGACGCTCCTGTGGAGTCAACATGCACGCCTCATTGTGCACTGAAGAAAGTTAAAGATAGATTAAATTGTCTGCGTAAATAGAGATGATTCTTTGGATTGATTTGATTGCATTATTGTGTCATGTATAAACAATATGCGCAGCCACAAGCTTACAAGACACCATTATTTATACAAAGAGAAAACATCCTGGTGTTTCTTCCAGACATTAAGCACAAAAGTGGCCTAGGTCCAACCTCTCCATTCTGTCATCATCATTGCTCCTAAACATTTTAGGATTTTCAGCCTTAATCAAAGGTGTTCTTAACTCATCATAAAAATGACAATACAAAAGAAAATGAATTTAATTCACCACTTCTCTCAAGTCACAGAGTTCACACAGTCTGTGCTCCTCCAGAATGCTTTTAAATCTGCCGACTTCAAGAGCAAGAGCACGGATTTCTGTTCTCGACTGAGCAACTCACTGACTTCTTGATGAGTTTGAAGATTCAGTAAAATAATTGTGCTCGATTTGAATATACTGTATGTCTGTAACTTTGGTTTTAACAAGATGTCATTTAAAGATTTCGTTTCATATCCAGCACGTAATTTACTCACTGCAGGGTAAATTATCTCTGAACGTGTATCGTAATTCATCTTCCTAAAAGACAGCATGAAGCTCTGCCGCCAATGGAAGGAATAGTTTGTGTCTGTCTATGATTCAATAAGAATATTCAATACCAACACTCCCATCTGTCCTCCTTTTGTTCTCTATGTGCAAGACCTTCCTTGATGTACCTTTATATTTATTAACTTGCATCTTTACCAGGATCTCGTCTTAACTTTACGGGGAAATTCTTAGAAAACGTCATGATTCTAAGAATTTTCCTAGAGTTTCATCAGGATCAACTCTTTGTACTTAGGAAGCTTTGTGAATACAGCCCCAGTCTTTTTTTTAAAGTTAAGTTTGGAAGTTTAATTATTCATACAATTGAAGGGCAGCGTTAGTTCTGAAGTCCTTGACTCCTTTGAATATGAAGGGACATGTGAAGGCACTATAAAGATTTCCATAATTTTTTACCATTTATGACGTTAAAATGTCAAAATCTGAAGACTCTTTATCGAAGGCGAAAGTCAAGGTGGACGTGATCTTAAATCATGATGAGTTAGGTTTAATGGCTTCCATTGGCTATGCACAGATATGTCGCTGCTCCACAGCCTCCTTATGGACTCAAACGTGTGACACTAGAATGTAGTCATTAGGGTTAAGACAAAGTCCATTGGAGATTATGTCTATGGATGTCTGTATTTCCTGCATTCACCACTCAATGTATTTCCATTTAGTAATAACCTTTCTATACTTTTATGTTTCAGTGTCATTGTCTGCCATTTCTACACTGATTACGTATTCCCAACATATCATTGAGTTCATGCAATTTTGCAATGTTACCTCACTGATATCAATCGTTTGCTTTTATTCATTTTAAGTTTACAGGATTACCATTGGCACAAATATCTGCAAGGTACTCAAAACCATTCAAAGACTCCCATTGACACTTGCATTTAGTTAGGGTTGGGTTTTCTGTTCAGGTTCTGTTCAATGTAGCGTATAGCCTACAGTTTAATTTCAGTTTGTTCAAATATTGAGATAAAAGTTCAAATTCAGTTCTTGCTGTTAAATAACACATCCATTAGTTTTAAAAACTCAAGAGCAAACACATACGTCCTTAAAGGATTAAGGGTTTATGTCCATTAGAGGGGCTTTTTGCACTGGAAGCACACACATCCTCAGTTTCTGAGCGTCAATTCTCACTGGAGCTTCTTGTTGCTAGGCTACGAAAGTTAACTTCCATTTCCCTCTGTTAGTTAGATCTGTTTTAGATATCTCTGTTTGCTTGTAATATTTGGCTTTAATTCAAGGAAATATCATGAAGAAAACATGGAAATAATGTCAAAGAATCCTGTCCTGGCATTAGCAGCGGCTTTAGTTCTGGAGATTTTACCACTGAAAAGACAGGTGAGATTAATTTCTCCTCCATTGATGTTGACAATGCTGATATCAGAAGTCTCGCCCCTCCTTGATTTTGTGTGGTCGGTGAAGGAGAAGTGACATTGACAAGCACAGCGCTGTTAAAATAATTGAACTTTTTTCAACTGAAAGCACTTAGAGCGTTTCCGTTTAGGACACTGAGTGCTGGAAAAACTCAACTGCATTGGTTTTGTGTTGGAAATGGATGCTGTCACAACAAAAAAAAACAGCGTTAATAGACACAGGCCCTTATGGTCTGAGAGATTGTCTTGATCCATCTCACTTAGCTTGTAAATAAGAACCGTGGCAGCGTAGGTGGTATGAAGTAAATGTATAGCACTGAGCAGTTGAGGGTAAGCACACTCCTCCCAGAAGTGGTAAACGACTTAGCCATACAGCAGACCAGAACTCAATGATGCCTGAAAGTATTTGCCCATTAAAACTAGCTTTTCCCCTCTACTTAGTACATTACCACCTGGGAAAAATACATGCTCGTGAGGAAGTGATTTAAGCTCGGGTGAGCGGAAGCAGTGGCTTTTACTGAGTTACCTCTTACCACCCGAGTGGTCCAAAGGAGCTGCAGCAAATGAAAGAAATCCTATCTCTTAAATGCACCACAGAAACTCAATACATCTCAAAAAACATGCTGATCTGATTTGCTATCCCAGTGCTCCAGTGAGCCAAGTGGGGCTGTCCAATTCAAAGTGCCATCACGACAGGATTAGTTAATAACCATGCAGCGACAATTTTGGCTGAATGTCTCATTCCCCATTCAAATGGGGAAAAAAAGAAGTCTATTAACAGTCAATGGGATATACAGAACAGTCATACCAATCATTTTGTCCGGATTGGCAAAGGTAATACCCAAATAGCACTGCTGATTCCTGCAGGATGCATCTCATAACAACTGTGTTTAGCAGATAATCAAAATTCTAATAGTCGGGAAAGCGCATCATTACCTTTGTAATACTTGATATAGTTGTTTTGATCTCTGTTGGGTAAAAATCTTCATTGAAAAAGGCATACACAGGGCCATAAATAAATGATCTGTGACTCAGAGTTGGAGGAGTATGGTGAAAATTGCATTAGGTAGGTTCAAAATTAATTTTTAAGGTGCATTATCTGGGCATAAAGTTAAGGCACAAGGTGCAATCCTGATGTAATACTGTATGTCTCACAATTACTCCTTTGGTCTTATTTGGGTCTACTGAGGAACAAACCAACTTCTGTGTACCAATCAAACCACTTCCATTTAAAGCCAGGTCACTTCTCAGTAGAACTGCTGCTTTTTATCTCAATGAAAGCAGAGGTGTAGGTCTGAAGACCATGCGAGTCCATACAGCAAGGTGTCTCTAGTCGCAGCCTCAACACGAAGTAAGCCGGGTGCCTTAGCTCTACTTTTTTTGAGGTGGCGGCAGTAGCTCAGTCTGTACAGACTTGTTTGGGAAGCAGAAGTTTGTCCATTCAAGTCCTTCCAAAGTATGGAAACTGGCTCGATTGTTGGAGAGGTGCCAATTCACTTCCCAAGTTCTGCCGAGGTTCCCTTGGGCAAGGCATGAAACCCCCAACAGCTCAAGGGTGCACCCTGTGTGCAGCCTTCTCACTCTGACATCTCTCCATTGATGCATGTCCATAGGTCCAGTTTGTGCATGTATGTATCTCAGGCCTATGAGCGTGAGAAGCATTTCCCCTCGGGGTTAGTAGTTAGTTTATAAAATGGCAGGGAAAGTGTTTTTTACTTTAATGCTTTGAATTAGTCAAAAGAGCAATCACTTTCTGCTGCCTTAAGATTGCAACAGGTAGGCACAAGTATGTCTTCTGTTTAAAGAATATCATGGCTGGGTTTGGAAATGACAAATTGCCTATGTCAGAAAATAACAATGACACATGCCCTGCACCCTGCACTGCTTTTCACTAGGTGAAAGATGAGGCCTTTAATGTGAAACTGTAATATTTATGTTTTGTAAATATGAATTCATATACCGGTGACTGTTAATTGTATGTGTTTGTGGGAGAGTATGTGACAACATTTGCAGTGGAGGAAGATTGCATTTCTTTGCATTCTGTGCAGAATAGAAATGCAACACACAAAGAGGTCTTGCAAGAGTGTTTTCAAAAATATTCCAGCATATATCTTATCCCCATTGATCGTCTTCTCAGCATCGATGGGTAGACTTGTTAGTCTTGTTGTCTGGCATGATTTGCAATTCCTACCTACCCGTGTATTTCACAGCACTCCTTTTCTTTCTGTTTGACTTAGCAGACTCATCCTTAAGGATGTCGAGTATTGATCTGTTGTCTGATCTTTCATGGAGTGCACTCAATTGCAGACTGATAGACTCCTCCCGCTGTATTCCCAGGGACCAGATCAACTAACTGGAAGGAAGCTGGGGGTGATTGAGGAATTGCTCAGAACTGTAATGGGTCAGTAATACTTGCATGAACCCCTCTTACCTATTCACAAATGTCCCACCTCTGCAACAGACTGCTCCCAGTAGTCCAAAATATAATACCGTTTTTTTCTTTACAGTTTTATCTTTTAAAAGGCCTAAGCCAAGAGCTCCAGTGAGACTCCTGGAGTATCATCTGCACAGGAATTGTTGTACACAGGTAAAATGTAGAGGTAAGTACAATTGGCACTGCACGACATAGTTCCCACACATGAACCGTGAGTGTGTGTGGGCGTTTGAAATAGTCTAATGGAGGATGTGAGGAGCACTTGACTGCTCTGACATACTGATGTAATATAGGATCCAGGACAGTGATTATAACCCTGTCAGGAGAAGCTCTATATGGATTTCTAATGCAGGAAGTGTTATTATTCAGGGTTTGATGATTCATTTAATCTCTCTTAACTACTGTACTACTGTTTTTTCTCCAGTACTCAGTATGTTGAGGGCGCATGACCCTGTTGAAATGGTTAGCAGCCATTATCTGAGCACCACTTGCTTTATAATGGATGTAGTTCAGACTGAGCTAAATTATACAATGTGGTTTAACAGAATGCATCCAAGTCAAATGTCCAGATTTAAATGACGATATTAAAAAGTACGTGTTGGCATCAATCAATCAATCATTATTTGTATAGCGCCAATTGTTATTTCGAGACGTTTTACAAAAGAGCATATGGGATAAAATGCAGGAAGGATTTGTCCTTTGTATTCTTCACTTTCCTGTTGTCCACACTTCCTTGCCGCTGAGGTGGAGGTCGGAGCAGGCCGTGCATGAATGAGGACGGCGATGGTTGTGGGGACGACACAGTCCGATGGTGGTGGCTGGGACAAAAAAACAAAACAAGTCCAGTGTCTTTGTTTCAGACCTGTAATAAGTATGTCCTGTTATAAGCCGGTCCTATCATCTCAATCTGACAAATGCAATGATCTTACCTACCTGAGTGCACTCGGCCTGTGCACTCACTGTACATGACTGTAATCTTCCACAAGCTTAAGCTAGAGACCTTGTCATCCAAGAAGGTCGTTTGGAAAGGTAGTCTGGTACAGTCGACAGTGACAATGATTTGTTGCAGGACCCCTTACCAACACTCTCACGATCTTTTTTATTTTAAAGCGCTCTTTTTAAAAGTCTTAATGATTTGTTTTTAACTGTAGACGATGAGGACTAAACATTTTTAAAGGTCATATATTATGCTAAATACACTTTATCATGATTTTCTAAACACTAATATGAAGTATGTCGACAAACCCCCCCCAATGATGAGAAAAGTCCATCCTCTCCGTCTTTTTCCTGCTCCACTTTTCAGAAAATGTGTGCTCAATCAGGCGGTTTGGAGATTTTCCCTTCATGACATCACAAAGGGCAGTAACCCCTCCCCCAGGTGGGTGACACTCATTTGCTTCTTCCTTTTTTTACTCTACATGAATCTAATAACATCAACATATTGCTTTGCACTGTGCTCTGCAAAGGGGGAGACTGTGAATATCAGTATGATGTTGGTAAAAATGTATATGTTGCTTTTATTAAATCTCTGAGTTTTCCAGATCAGTCCTGAGATTTGACCAGAAATGATCATTTTAACTTAACCAAGCATTTTGGAAGTTTTATACACGATTATGTGATACCTTTTTACGTTCACTGAAGCTGCCGCTCAAATGAGAAAGATGGGCATGGACAGAACTCACATAGTCTGTGTCAGTCATACATCCAGTGAAAGGCTTGAATAATTGGACCATCCTAATGGCAATCCAATAGTTGTTGAGATGTTTCAGTTTGGACCAGAGTGGTGGATTGATCGACAAACAGACTGATCTCATGAAGCAACCAGACTGAAAATCATTGAAGATATATCAGAATAAACTATTGCCAAGAGTAATAGCGCATATTTCAGCGTGTGTGTTTTGGTTGATGTGTGGGTCGGTGTGTGAGTGTGTGCCATTGTTGTTGTGTTGAACACAAACTGGAGAATTGATAGGACTTGGCCTTTGCCAACATTCACTGTCATGTGTAAATACTGTGTGGGGCTTGTGTCTGAGAGGGAAAAGATAAACAGACCAACACAAACAAACAGTTGACCCAGAGCTCATAGCAGGGCTGGCTCTGCCAGTGTTTTCTCACTGTAATATATATTCAGTGTTTACCAGAAAACAGCCAAGGCAAGGTCCTGTTCACCCCCAGTGGTCCTGTGCTGTAGACGCTAGCAAAGTCATATTTGCACAAAATCAGATAATATTACTGTACCTTGTCAGTCAACAAATGCACGCTGTCTGTGATGGGGAGACATAACAGCACTGTCTTCTACGATAGCACAGTTGCACTCAGAAACATTTGTCGGGCGCCAAAGCACACCAAACAGAATTTTTTACATAATGTTGCTTTAAGCAACCAAAATTAGCAGCGTCAACAAATGTCTTTCTCTGGGGACCATGAATTTGTTTGTAAAAAATGTCTATAGTTTTTGGAGATAAATCATTCTGAAACCATGTGGTGGGGAGTGTATTTGCAGAGAGGTCCTTATTGGATATTCAGGTCCACTATAGGGAGAAGTTTCCTCTCTAAGTAAAGTGGAATGCATGGTTTGGCTGATGGCTTTATAACCCTCCTCAAATCACGACTGGCTGTGCAATTTGAGATGTTTAATGGCTCAGTGCTATTCTTATTAATGTCGGCTATATTCCCATGTGAGTGGATCCATCGATGCTGCGTGGTTCATACTCTATTTCAAGCTTGCTTTTTTCTTAGACCACAGAAAAGCCAAAGCACTGACCATGATTAGAGTACAGCACTACTGCATAATGTGCGTTATGCTGTATCACATGTTGCCTCTTGAAGGATCATAGAGTTGTGTATTGCTCTTCTACTTTGGTGGTTTTGTGTTGAAGAAAGCAGAACATTTCACAGACTTGTGTTGAGCCTAGTTTAAAGGCCTCTCTAGAGCATCACAGTAAGAGAAGGAAATTGCAAGCAATGTGTGTATCAGTCTCCTGCCATGACACCTGTTTTGCATAATTAGCTGTTGGTACCTCATTACATGTGGAGAAGCTGGTCGCTTAGCACCTAAATGCATGAGGCTCCTACAATCAAGGTCAGTGCAGAAATTAGTTTAATCTGTTACTGCCTAAGACATGACAGATACTAGGATGTCAGGTAATTGCTTCTTTGGAAAAATGGAAGAGTTCTGTGAAGTTAGTCATCCGCAAGGATGAATATTATAAATTGCGCTGAGGAACAAATTAACTGGCTTGATATATTACATCTCAGGAAGTGTGGGTTTCTGTCAGAGAGCTGTGCTGTGTTTTGGCCCATGTTTAGTGTATCGGATGTGAGTCCATTAGAGCTTTGATGATCAGTCAGGTTGACGGCTCAGAACAAACAGTGAGGATACAGTGTTGCCGTTCCGAAGTGACAACTGTTGGTAAAAATGTCAAATGTGAAAACAAAGCACTCGACCGTGAAATGAACGACTATAAAAGACGGCTTTATATAGTTTTGCATTCGTCTGTTCTACAGCCAGAGAAAAAAAAAAGGCAAGAAAAGCAGCAGTGGATTAAACAGCTAACACATCCCGGAGGGTAAAAAAAGGAGCAATCATTGTAAACAGAGATGTTAGTGCAGCTGATTCATTCAACGGTGAGCTTACAAGGATTCAGACGTACAGTAATGTAAAATGTGATGCAGGAAGTGTTATGCAATGTGCCATTATTCACTGAGAGGTCACAGGAGTGTTTAGAGTTCATAACTGACTAACACATATGACAATATCTGAGTTGCAACATTTTCAGAGTGGTTTTTCTTGCAGCCTTAGGGGTGAACCTTTTGTCCTGACATTTATTTCTGGGAACCAACTAAGGGCTATTAGCTGTATCATCATCATCATCATCATCATCATCATCATCATTAAAAAAAAAGGGTGATATACATACTTGTGAATCCAAATTTGCTGTTTTTGTTCTAATTAGATGTCTTCTTTTAAATACGCATGCACACATCGATGATCATTAGGATTAGGGCTGTGCTCAAAAAATCCATACGGCAATATGTCGTCATGTGCTCCTTGCAAATACATGCATCCATGCAGATGTTACAGAATCAATGTGGCTGCAAAGCTGCAATGACACCTTTGAAAGACAGTCGACCTATGGTGCAGCTCACAATAAAGTCGTAGCCATAGCTCTGGGATTGAAATACTTGAATGTATTCATAGGATCATTAAGGACCTGAATCGACGTGTTTTAAGTTGTAGGATCCTTAATATGCCTCTGCTGTTATTGTCAACAATTAAGAAAAGCGATGTATCGTATCGTGGCCTCTCTATCGGGATACATAACGTATTGTGGGGTTTTGGGAAATACCTAGAACTAACTATGATGTTGCTTAAAGTTCACATGATATACTCCTTATCAAAGATTTTAAATTAGAAAGGTCCCCAAAACATGTGTGTGCAGTTTCTTGTTCTAAATCCACTCTGATCCTGTATTTGATCATGCCTATGAACCCCTCTATTTCAGCCCTGCTCAGAACAGGCTGTTTTTGTGTCTGTAGCTTTAAATGTAAATGAGCTGTGTCTGACCACGCCCCTCTCTGGAAGGGCTTGGCTGGCTCGAGCTTTCTCGCTCCATGCACTATTCTTTACGATGAGAAGGCAGACTCAGAGGGCAGAACAAACACCTAGCTGTGGGAGTGTCACCCACCTGGGGGAGGGGTTTCTGCCCTTTGTGATGTCATGAAAAAAAATCTCCAAACAGCCTGTTTGAGCACACATTTTCTGAAAAGTGGAGCAGGCAAAAGATGGAGAGGATGGACTTTTCTCTGCTGATTCTACTGAGATCAACATAATTTTTACCACCCCTTCAGATTGCATAATGGAGATGAAAAACAAATGAACACTAATCCATGAGGTGCCCTAAATTGTTCTACATCTTCAGGACACTTAGTTATTTGGAATAAAAGTCTCCATGTTGTTTTTGAGACGATTCTGTGTCATTCCACTCCATTAGTTTGTCTGTTGTTGCTTTTATGTTTGTCTTTTTCAAAGACTGTTCAAAGAGTTGATGCAGGGGTGAAGTACTTCCTGTCCTCTCTAAACGAACGCTGATGTTTATTGAAGATCTTTTTGGCTCCAGCCGAAAACTCATTATAAAAACTTCCAACATAACTCAGCAATATGTTGAGGTCTGGTAAGCATGGCCCAGATCGATATAGGGAATCAATTTATGTCACTGTCTGCATTAGCCGACGGTAAATGTAAAGCATCTTTTCAAACAGAGGGCATAAAATCCTTCCGGCAGAACAAGAAACACTGTGTAGTGGGGGTGCTCTTTTCTACTGAGTTTGCTGAGAGGTCAAAGAAGACCTCTTCACACCTCCTTGTGCTGTCTGACACAAACAAGCGCAGGTTAAAGTTCTGGGCCGGAAACAGACACTATAAAAGCAGCGGTAAAGCACCACAAGCTCTGGATAGAACTACTCCAAGGTTTGACCCTTGACCTGACTTTAAAACATGTTGGATGAGTAAGTGCACTTTACCTTCAGTGAGAGCCAAAAACTTTCCTCACAGCGAGATGTCTTGTTACCTCTCCTAATCAAATCCAAATCACTGTTCTCAGAAGGCCTTCTGTTGTTACCTGTATCAAATTGTTAGAGAGGAAAAGTTGTGAAAACCTTTGGTCCTGGTTTGGACATTATCAGGAGTTTAATTGATTATGAAAATGTTAAAGCGGCTTTATGTAACTTTCTCACATAATTAAATCGTGTTTTATCGCCCATTAGTAAGAGAACAGTTAACTGTTGTTAAATATGAGACATTCACTGTCTATCTGTGTTGCCTGTTTAACTTTTTATTTTTTGAAGAACCCGGGTTCGATTTTCCGCGAAAGCAGCAGGAAGTGACGTTCTATGCGCGTTCTCAACGTCCTCCTCACACAGCTCTACTTACAGAGAGCAACAGTTGTGCCTGACTGGATGGAGAATGAAACTAAGATGGAATCTGTTATCACAAATAAACGACCGGCCTCTAGCACAACACAGACTCCTTCGCAGACTAGCACAAGAAACAGAAAAAAGGTTTTATCTGTAGAAGCCCGTCGAGCCAAACTAGCTTACCGGCATCGGGCGAAAACTAGAGTGAACATCGAGAGAGCTTTTTATTCATGGAGGGAGCTTCGATCGGTTTAGGGGATAAAAACTGACCAGAGATGGCTTCACTTCAATTGAAAAGGTAAGATAATTCCTCTAGACCATGTGAATTTCAGGTTGCTGGTGCAGTTTGCCTAGCGGCCTGCGGTGTCACTAGAAACGCGGTATTTTTCAAAGTTACATATAGCCCCTTTAACTTGTCAGATTGTACTTCTTTTTTTTTTAATTGAAAATGAAGCTCAAACATGTTTATGTCACTGTGGTTTACAGGATTAGATATTATATAAAATATTATTTAAATGAAATTGCTAGAGATTATTTAGCAGATGTGTTCTGTACAAACATTCATCATTAAGCCTGAGCTATATATGTCCTTTATGAACCATAGTTTATATCATGATTACAATAAACACAATGTTGTATTGAAACATATTCAGAAGTTAGCGACCATCATGCCTGATGGGAAAGTGCCGTTAGTCGACCTGTGCCATGCAGTTATTTAAAGACGGGTTTTGATACATGTATACTCACACATCACACTTCACTCACTAACAACACACGAGAGAAATG
The DNA here is from genome assembly GCA_020745685.1 of Tautogolabrus adspersus. Lineage (NCBI taxonomy): Eukaryota > Metazoa > Chordata > Actinopteri > Labriformes > Labridae > Tautogolabrus > Tautogolabrus adspersus. The sequence continues at coordinate 4,487,116 of CM036536.1, read as the reverse complement.
TGCAGAGACATATTTATCCAATGAGCACAAAGCTCCTCTTCTTCTACAAGTGTGTAAACTCCATACAGTAGAAACTGAGGTGAACATAAGACAGTATTGGTTTTGTATAAAAAATTGGCAGTGCGAGCTAAAGAAAAAAATGCCATTGGTGGACACAGGCCCTCAATCTTTTAATCAAACTAGTATATGCCAGTTTTTCTTATTCTGTCTACAATTTATCCAAAATGATGTCATAAGGCCTCTGATAATTCCAGATACAGGGCGCTTATCAACCCTTTTCTATTCCCTCCTAACTGGCTCCCCCATATGATTTAGGTTAATTTAAGGTTTTGTAGTTTTCTTAAGCACTGGATGGTTTCCCCTCCTTCGTATCACAAACCTCCCAAGCCCTTACACCACCAGGCCTCTCGTATAGTCTGACCAGGGCCTCCTGGCTGTCCTCAGCTTTGGTTTTTAACTTAGATGAGCAACCTGCCCTCATCAATCACACCTGCCCCCTTCTTTTAACTCCTTACTTTAATCCCTGCTCCAAACTTCATTTGATATGCTAGTGGTGCATGCTGTGGTGAAATCATTTCTTTGGCCTTGTATTGCACTTAGATCGCTGTTTTATAAATAAAAAAAACGATTCATCGATGAATGCATTTTAATTTTTTGCAAATCGATTATTTTTCAAGAGGCTCAAATCACAAAGTAGTCCTTTGACTCAGACAGGTAAAGAGTTTAATGAGACAGGATCCTCTTAGGGTGAGAGTACTGAATTAGACAGGAAGTAATTATCCTGCCTTCCAATATTTATAATTTGCAGGATCATAAATTGGCAAGCCTTACCCAGAGAAAAAAAAACAATCCAGCAACACCCTTACTCAGGGATGAAAGCTGGAGAAGCTAATGCATGCATACAAGAAGCATTTAGAGAAAAAGCTGTATCCTCTAATGACTGTATCTGTCTATGCAGAGAAGCCTACCTTCATTTTTTTTTTTACTCCTCTTTGACAGATTAAAGAAACGCTGATTAATTGGTCTCTCTGATGCTACTTTTAATGAACAGCGAGGTCGGACCGTTGGGGGCAAATTAGCTTGATCCTCTTTTTGCAGAACAGAATTAATGAAACCCCCCAGGATTAAGCTGAAGTGTGCCCTGTATCCATGCTTCATGTGCAGCTGAAATACCTCACACTAGTAGCATCTATTCCAATATTTACCCGAATGGAGGGTGTGAAGGTTCAATAGTTAGCCCTTGTAATGCAGTAAAGCTCTGATTAATGAGATTATCAGGCACTAATGAAACTTCAGCTGTATCATTACATCTTTAACATCGGACCATATAAATCTTCAGAAAAAAAAGGGGGGATTTGAGCTCCTTAATGTGATAGGCTTTGAATTAGAACTTTTGATGTATTTAATGCGCACTTCTACAACTGCACTTAAAGTCATTGCACACTTGATTTTCACATAAACCAAGATGGCACCACTGTGTAAACAATCCCTTTAACCTCTAGGACCCGAAAGCTTTCACATTTAGAAAATCAGAGGAAGCGAGAGATTGATGTGGGACTTAAAGAACAATGTGTTTTCACACCACGGCTCCTCCAAGAACAGTGTGACGGCAGCCGTTAGTTGCTTAGAGTAAAGCACAGCGTGTCCTCAAAAAGCTGTTCGCTGTAGCAGACTCACTGTTTGTCAAACTCACACAAATCTGCAGGAGAGGAAATGGGATGCAGAGGAGACTAATGTTTCCAAGGGGCGAGAGACCCAGGGGTTCAATCTGGTATGAAAGTGCTTGAACTTAACAACCTTATTTCCTTAGAATTACATCCGTGCCAAACTAAGTTGCAGTGGAAAAAAAGTTTATCTAACATATCACAATAACATAACAATATCACATATTCATGTAACACATATGCACGATAACGCAGCTTTAATGGTTGTCAAAGCAGGTTATGGTTAATCCAATATTCCCCCTTCCTTCAGCTCGTATTTTAAGTCATCCTGTGCTAAAGGACACACAACTCTCCACAACAACCTCAATATGTCTGTCTACTGTTTGGTGCTGGGCTGGTAGTGAACACTGGGTTGATAGAGCTGCAGTCAGACCAAGAGCAAAGCTAAAAATCAGACTGAGTGACATGCCTAAGTTTGAGTTTTTGTTTTTTACTTAAATTGCATTGGCTGAACACAACCTGCTAATATTCATCCTTCCTGATACAGAGGCAAACTGACACATTGATTCTACGTTCACTACATGGTTCACATCAGTAACACAACACAAAGCTCAGCCAACACCTAGAGGAAGTGTGTCAGGATTAACGTCACTTCTGGTGAGTGGTTGTGTCATTCGAGCATGAACTTTAAATAGAAGTACATGCTTACTGTTTGAAAACAAGAGTTTATATTTCTAATTCTGGTTGCGAAATGGGCTACAAGTTGAAGAGAGAGCCAATCCTGGAACCCATCGGGAGAAATTAGATGCCTCTGGGAACAGATGTGAATTTCCCCGTAATTCCGGTAAAGATAGCGGTTAGCGTTCAACGACTTCCTGTTCTGTGCAGCTGTAAACACCGTCAATGCTTTGTCATACAGCAGCTTCACTCTGTAAGCAGTATGAGCCCAGAAAAGAAAAACAATTCTTGTGTTTTACTTGCAATTAACAGGAATTGAATTAACAACACCCTAACTGCACTGCATATAGCCTACTTCCTGGACTCGAAAACCCCATTGGACATAATCCAGGCTGCAATGCAAAACCATTCAGTACATGGACATAATGTTTAGGAGACATGGCAGCACCAGAAACAAATACAAACGTCTGTCTGCTTGTTCAAACACTGAACAGCCTGTGTTTACAACAGAGCTTGCTTTTGTTAAAAAGACATGATTGGACCTGGAGATGTCTACACCACACTTTCAGTCAAAGACATGTTGAGGATATAATGAAATGTATGCAGAAAATCAACAATGTGTACAATTCTGTCTCTTGTTTTGCAGCATTGCATACTCCTTGTGAAAATATGGGATACATAAGTGTTTCGTGCTGTTCAGTAAGCCAGATAGCGTTTGGTAGGGAAAAGAATGCACCCAAGGCCACAGCAGTCGCGTCCTATTTTCACAAAGCAATATTTATTTATTTTTACATCTAGAAAAACACAACCTTGAATTTTTTTCTTCCATTAGAAGACTGAAGCCAAGAATTCTTGTGACATCCAAGTGTTGTATGTTTCCACTTATCGTGTTCAGGAGCCACTTTTGCCTGTTGTACTTTTCTACTCAATCACAATGAACACACTCTGAGCATTAAGTGGCTGCATGTTTCATATGAATAGATTTCAATGCCCTCAGGTCATTTAAAGAACTGTGAAGCCCTCTCTTCTTTGTGTTATAGCTGTAAGTGTGTAGGAGGAGGCGCGGGAGAGGTTCAGCCATGTTTCTTGCTGCTTTGTGGGCGGATTTTAGATTTCACTCTGAAGATTTGATCTATACCTCCATGAAGGCAGAGATGGTTCCTCTGAATGACCAAAACCCAACTTCCAAAAATCATTGTAGGGAAAGTGAATACAAGTGAGAGAAGATTTCATGCAAAACCAATTCTGCCAATGACTGACTGAAGTGCTTCAAACCTAATCTCCATTTTCTAATCAACACAGTGATGCAGTTTGGACAGCAAAATGTTGCTGATTGTTTTTTTTTTTCTTCACAAGATCAACCGGAAATAATATATAAGGCAAGAAAAACCCTGACATTTTTATTTATACATGCAATTTCTCACATACAATTTATGACAGTTTCCTTGTACATCTGAAGAGTGATATCTTTTGAAAGGTTGTGCAGAAATTGTAATGGCAAAAAGACACACATGGAGCCTTTTAGGATCACATGTAGATGTTTAAGGTAACATCTATACAACCTGTTAAATGTAAACTAGTGCTAGAAAGGAAGAAACAGCAAATCAAGGAGTGCCGGTAGTCTCATGGTTAGTGCGCCACCTCATGAACAGAGGAGGCGACAGAGGCGAAAGCGGGCGATCCAGGTTCGAATCCAACCTTTGGCTCCTTTACTGCATGTCATTCCCCATTCTCTCTCTCTTTCTGACTAGCCACTGTCCTTTCTGTAAATGAAGACATAAAAAGCCCCAAAATAGGGTCTTAAGATAATACAGATAAATCAATGTTGTTTCAAACACGACAAACAGCCTCCTCGATAAAAGCTGTTCATCGTTCGACCCAGTGGTTTCCAAAATGTCTGGACCTCCGGCGGTCTTGAGCCACCAAGAGGGGGGGTCCCAAGATGCCTCCCAAACACATCTATTAAAAATGTAAACTAATTTAAAATGGTATATTTTAGCATATTTGTGTGGTTTCTAGGCTATTTTTTTGTTTTGTTATCAGTGTTTGGATTGTCCTATTAGTGTGTGTGTGTGTGTGTGTGTGTGTGTGTGTGTGTGTGTGTGTGTGTGTGCGTGGCTGTGTGCAAAGTTGTATTCCTTAACCACGTCCAGGGACAGTGGGGGCTCCCCATTCTCTGGCAACCTTAATTTTGGGGGTCGTGAGCTAAAACGTTTGGGAGTCCCTGGTTTATCCACTGCCCCCTTAACCACAACCCCGAACAGACTGTGTCTCTTTTTATTCCTTAGATAGCTGCAGCCGTTACTCTGAGCATCAGATTTTGCTGCAAATGGCTCCAAATTGGCTCAGAATATGTTGGCTTTGTTTGCTATTGTAGTGCACTGCTTTTATATAGTGCAAGTCCTAACAGTGATTAAGAACAGTATGCCTTAGAACAGTACCAAACCCAGGTACAACTGAACAGTTTGTGTGTCACTCAAAAGAAAATACTGAACAAATGACAAGGCAACTTTTGATTTTGGCAGCAGATATGTACGCTTTTTATGCATTCCCTGGGTATAGTGGTGCAATTAGCAAGCAATAAAGAATTACATAATGTCCCTCGTATAGAACATAAAAACGAGTCTTAGCAGGTGGTAGTTGTAGTGATGTGTCAGCATTATCAGCAACAACAACAGCAGTGCTGGACAGACTGGATGTTCAAAGTTCAAATGGACTGTCGTTGTTTTTAAGCAGAATGTTGTAAACAGAATGACACGATTGCATTACTTGTTATTACATTTTTTTCGATTAATGGAAATTGATTTTTATAGCAAATAGAGGAGTGATGTGACCTTGTGCAAGGGCACAAAGTCCATTCTTTATCTCTTGTAGTCTACAGCCCTGTAATTGCTCTCCAGCCACCTGCCTCACAGCCTTAACTCCGTAACAGACTATTAGCAGTTTTGACAGCAATACAGAAGCCACTTTGTGACGTCCAATGTTTTAACAGTCCAGAGGGAATACCAGTGAGCACTCTGCTGGATCAAACCAACAGACTGTAGCCAGCAAATGCTTCCTGACTGAACTTACATAGCTCATTGATGATGACATGTTTCATTCTGGCGGTGCGAGTGAATCCCGAAGATGCCTTTTACTTTTACACTTCTTAAAATTAGGCCTCAGGTACAGAACTCTGGATCCTTGTATAAAGCTCACATTCACAGATCCCAGTAGCGAAGTTGCACTTTTTATTTGTGCTTTGTCTTGCATCCTCTTGGCAGTCACTAGAACACATTTTATCTGCAGGGGTTTGTGACTTAATATATCTGAGAGAGTATATCTGTGTGCTTTGTCAGAGTCTCTCCAGTACACATTTTATAGCTTGGAGAAGTTGAAAGAGGGATGTGGGGGGGATCAGCATTCAGTAGCTACAGTATATAATAGCTTGGTGCAGCTTGTGACATTGCAGAGGGGGAATTTGCACTGAGGGCTGTCATATGGTGTGTGGATATGGCGCCCATAAACCCTCAGGGTGTATGAATGATAAAACCCTGTTTTGCTGTGTTGCAAGGGAGAATTCTCCCATTAACTTTGGTTTGATTGCATATAAACATGGCACACAGGCTGCAGAGTGCTTGTTTCCAGAAATCCCTGGCTGAGCACGGTAATATCTGCTGCCAAAAGAGGTAGGTTACATAGCTTGGAGCAGTGTAGCCTTAGCCATGGATGGCAGCCTGCAAAGACCACTGTCTTGTGCCAGGGTTATGGGTATGTAAAAGGAGGCAAATGTGCCCATTACACTCGGACAACCTTCCTCACCAGCCGAGTGTGATCTGCTGCTAGCGCTCTCTCTGTCGGCTCCTTCCTCCATTTGGTTCCTGCTCCAAACGCCTTCCAACCTCTCTCTCTTTATCACTCAGTCACACTCTCTCACCAAGAATATAAACACACTGACTCACTCGCTCACACACATGCACAAACTCTCCACCTTCAATCCAACCCATGCTGTCCAGACAAATCAACAGTTGGAGCCAGAGGCTTGCAGCCCATCTGGTCAGCCATTTCCAGCAGGTCCCAGCGTGCAAAAAGAGAGAAAGAGAGCCATCTAATCCCCACCCCGCCTAAGAACTAAGAGGGCTCTGATAGTTTACCCCCAGTCAAAGTCAAGAACGGTGAACACATCTCTGCCACATGGCTGACAAGGTCACCAAACTCTGTGATCTCTCCCCTTCTCATTCTGTTTTGCTTTTTTCGAACTCGTTCTCTCTTTGTCTCACAGTTACCCACACACCTCTTCTTTTTTTTCTCTTAGTCACACAGTGCATGTCCTGCAGGATTTGATTGTACCGACTCCAGGGGGAAAGGCCCACTTTGCAGACACAGCAGCTGATGTACTGTACTCCTCAGTGATTAGTGTGAACCGTGCTCACTACAACTGTCAAGCCCAGAGCAGAGAGACCTGGGAAGTGTGTCCTTATAGAGCAGATTGCAAAGAGAACTTGGGAGCACTTTTTTTTTTTAATCTGCTCAAGTTGATTTGGCTCAAATCAGAAGTAGTTTCTACTGCGGCACTTTTTCACTGTCCTAGATTTTACAATGAAACATAAACAAAGCTGTGTTGTCAAGATGGTAGACCTTTTATTACAGAATGTAATATTGAGTTATCCAGACTTTGCCTGCCTTCTGGCCTGGCACAATATGTGGCTTAATAAAACTCGCATGTGCTGGCTCATAAAATTCTGTGCAAAAAAGTAAACATGCATTACTTAGAACAGTCAGCTTTTTACCACATACAATTGAAAGTCTACCTCATCACTAACAAGTTCATAGTTTTAAAATTCTCTATGTAGCAAAGGTTGGCTAAAGAATCACATTCATTTTCATCCAGCTACAGTCCTCACTGTGCACTCATATCTGGGAGTTGAACACTGTTGCCATTGTTTGCAGTAGCTGGCCAGTGGCTCCACTGGAGCAGTGGGACGTTAAACATTTAACTCAAGGGCACCTCCATTCTAGTTGTCATGGGAGCACATATAGGTTCTCATTCTCTTTGCTTAATCAAAGTTTAGTGCAAGTTCAGAGGTTTGAAGTGCTGACCCTCCACTGTGGCGGACTGCTGCTGTAACCTGTGGGCTGTAAACACAGACATTAGGCTCACCTGAGAAGACCTGCATGCCAGACAGAGAAAGGAGTTAGAAAGTTTAAATGTCATCGTCTGCCCGAGGCTGTTCTAGTCCACTGTTTATACTTGCTGACATGAAGTAAATGCACTTTAACTGATACCTTACCCAAGTAATCATGAGCCACTTTGGTCCCATCCATGGCTAAATTAGAAGCTTAGAGCAACTGATCCAGATGTCCAGCATGTAGGCAGTCAGGTAATGTAATAGAAGGCAGATAAAGTCTGTTTGGTGGTAAGGAGTAATGGATTGGTTAAAGAACCAGACACTTCTAGTAGTGGACCAGTCATTAGTCTGCAAAGTCCAATGGTTGATTAGTCAACGGGGAAAAATCATCATCTATCCAATTAACCATGATTAAAATCCAAAGTGGCCTCTACAAGGAGCTTGACCATGTTTGTGAGTCTTTCCCATAAGGAAGGTGGCCTTGTAACAGCACTTCTATGGTTGTGAGAAACAAGAAAGTAGGACATTGTATCGTGGGCATGCACAGTGCAGGGAATGTTTCTTCTGCTGTAACTTAACCATCAATGGGAGTGTGTTTTGTCCGCTGCTTTGAATGAATGACAAACTCATTTTTGCCAAATAGGTCTTGGGATGATTCTACCCGAATTAATTCGGCTCAAACTATCACTAAAAGAGACAAGCTGTCTCCCAACTACTCTTCCAACAAACTGCAGCCTGTAGACATACTTCGCAGTTTGTAGTCAATAATGGAGAACACAATGGAGAAACAATAGACATAAGGAAATGTTTATGATGTCAGTTAAAGAAATGTGTATAAATCTAAAGCCAGTTCCATGCATCAGGTACTGTAGTGTTTAAACATCCAATATGGATGCATAATTAGCATATTAAACAAACCATCCACGTATACAAATACAGGTAGTGTTTGCAGTTTTGTGTAGCAGGTCCAAACTGATGCTTTCAAACAGTGTAAGCATACTGTGGACCTACAGGCGTTGAATAAAGTGGGAGGTCAGTGTAGGTGCAAAAGAAGATGGAAAGAAAGTAAATGAAGTTGCGTTTTGTTGTTTTCACCGCAGCAACGTAATGTTCAAAAAGAAGACAAAATCAACCATTCAATCATGAATATTCCCCCCGAGGACAAAGCAGTCAGACCAATGAAGTGGAAATGCATAGTAACAGCTGACATTTGGATGAGTAGGGCGACAGTATATGACTAGTCATGAAATGGATGAGGAAGAAATGCTTTCACATATAGAAAAGCCCGCTGAGAGCAATTCAATTTCAGACACTTTACTGAACCCTGCAACTCTGAATAAGTAAGCATGAAGGACAAAAGACTGTTCTCGAACAAACGCCGACGACTGTCTGGCTCTTAAAGCAAACTTCTGACCACAAACCGTGTGCCTGACAATGCTTTTAAAAGCCTTCCCCTTAGCCGTTGGCTCTTAGGCTGTCGCCTTTTCAGGTGGCTCTTGGTTCCACATAACCAGACCTATGGGTGCACTGTGGACTCTACTCTGGCTTACTGTGGTGTGAAATTGCATACGCAACCTTGAAATGATTCCCACAATGGCAGATGGTCTAAGCAATGGAGAAAAATAAGTTTTCGCTCGCCTGTCTGGAGGAGGAAGGTGACAATAAATGAAAGTTTGATTAGAAAATGACACCTCGGGGGTTACGACCGGGGACAAGAGAGTGAGCCTCTTCAGACTCTTCACTGAAGAAAATACATTTTCCAGGGCTGACATATATCATGGACTATATCTATAATAACTTTGTTTATCAAAAAACCATAAACCTTTTTGCATCTGGGCTTCCAAAGTGATGTTAGCAGAGAGGCTACATGTCAACAACAAAATAGAGGTTGTGTCCAAAATCCCTCACTCATTCCCTACTCCCTACATAGGGACTTCTCTGTAGGGGACTTCATAGTGCACTGATTGGCACAATATAAACAACAATTCAGACACTACTCGCTCTCTCGCTAGCTGCAAACGATGATAATGATGTCATTGCTGTGGCACAACCAAAACATGCAGATTAATGTCGTCAGAGGATCAATAGTAATGGTAAATAATGCATCAATTTCAGTGACAGTGAGTGAGAGTATTTTCAAATAACAATCAATTATAATAACTCAATCATAAAATACAGAATTTTTAATAAATAATGAAAAGTATTTTTGCACCAAAACGCATTTATTTGTGCTCATAGACTCTGGTCTCGTGCCCGCCATCATTATGAGGAAAAACAAGCGTTACTCCGTTAAAAATCCTTCACTTTGTAGTAGAGCAGCTTCTAGATTTCGATAAATATACCCTCATTTAACTATTTTCTGTGTTTCTGTGTTGTGTGTTGATGATGGTCTCTCCTCTCGTTCGTCTGAGAGCAGTCAAAACCCTTTTTCAGCTCATACAAAGCTTTGAACCAAAATGCACAATGGTATATACTGCTTGGATAGTAACACAAGCGCAAACCTCCGTTGTTGAAAAATGAAGCCGATGCAGAAATGCATAATCCTGCAGTTTGTAGAGTGTCCGATTAATGCTGGCTGCGGAAGCACCGCAAGTCACAAACACGCCCAGCCAAAAAGCCAGTTTTTTTACAGTAGAAGTTAACATGATTACAGCCTGGTTCAAAAAACAAATTAGGGCCTATGTCTCTATTGGCACACACTGTGCTGATAGGTGAATTTTTTTGATGGCTCTTCCATTCTGTTTATTCACTATAAGGCGCGGAGCTGACCTGATTGACAGGTGGGCGCAATGTAACGCTAGGTTGACTGAAAGTAAGGTTGAGACCATAAATATTAATAGACAAAGCCTGAGTGGTGTCAGCCATCTGTTCCTACAGGGGGCTCCGGAGACTCATCGGCAGCAGCCGCCATGCTGGAAATCCTGTCTCAGCCTAACTTTCAGTCAACTTAACGACAGGCTGCGAGCTGGAGCTGAGGCAGGTTTTAAGCCTCCGTGTTTGCTTACTTTTTCAAGACCAGTGGTTGCCGCTTGGTTGAGACAGCATTTCCAGGATTGCTACTGCCGTTGATGGGACTCCAAAGCCCCCTGCAGTAACAGACAGGTGATGTCATGCATGCTTCATCCAGTTGTGCAGTCTATGGTTGTACGCAACCTCAATGCATTGTGGGATACATTGAGTGCACTATATAGGTTATGATACAGCTCACTCAGAATTTGGATACCACTAAATAATGGCGTGAGTAGTGTGTGATTTCGGACACTGCCAGAGAAATTGGAAGATCTTAGAGCAGGAAAACGTTCCTACCAAAACACAATAAGAATAAATATAATGAAAAGAAAGTGAAATCACTGCTGTAAATTCTGATAATGTGCACAACTGAAGGGCTCGAATGTTTTCCTCTGCAAATGCAAAGCTCATAATAATCAAGACATTACAATGCAAGCTATTTTCTTCTGTGCTTCTCACAGTGCTCTTTAAATCAGACGCTATTGGAATCAGCTAAGTACATAGAAAATATGCTGAATCATATAAAAGCTGTCTGAAGGGACTGCTACTTAAAAGCAGAGTGTTTGGTGACTGTGGCAATGATTTATGAAGCAAATTGGGATGGAACCATTTTCTCATTAGGGTAGAACATTGAAGCAACCTCCTCTCTTAAAGCTTAGTGAACTAAATGCTCAATGATTGATGCTGACGCTGATGTGCTTACCGCTACATTCAGGCTCCCAATCTAAATTGCAGATGCCAGAGCGGACGTGGGGGCCTTTCATGGGCTCTTTTATACCCCTACATTGGAAATGATTTACATTTAGGGGGGCGATATATCCACATCACTTATACTTGTTGATTTTGTGTCATTTGCTGTTTAATCACTGCAAATACATTTACTGTAGATGGATTTTAATGGGCCAAGGCTAACCGTTGCTTCACATTCCTCTCTCGGTCTTTATGTTTTCATGCTCTGGCGTCCTTTTCATGTCATCCTTTATCCTATTATTTGACCCTTCTCATTTTTTCATTTCATGGATTCACGCTGCAAGTGGCTCGATCAACTGAGTCCATTTATTTTCTGTTGCACCGAGGAACCAAGGAAACACAGCTGACATGCAGAGGGCCATTAAGTGCAGTCATCATTTGTCCAGTAAATCAAATTTGCATGCCTCCTCCACAAGAGGGATTTGGTTTTCATCTTCAGAGTTCTTCCAAGCGAGTGACAAAATGGACAATAACATGATTAAAGACCCTCAAAGCTCCCTAAGTCCCTTTTATCTTTAGTTTAAGAAGTAAAGTTTCACTTTTCTTCCCTTTTTAATGACAAAGTTTAAAATAATACGGCATTGTAGAAAGAGACTAAGAAAAGAAGTAAATGGAAGTTTGTTCTTTTGCTGCATTTTTAAACAAAACAGCAGCCGATGGATGATGTGCCTGATGATGTCGTGTCCATGCTGTCAGACTCTTTTCTATCTCTTTATATCTCTATAATCACAAGTCTTGTGGTGCATTCATGTTTGAAAATAAAGGTACCTTTGTAGAGTCACTAGCACTGTCCACAGGATCCATGTGTGCCACTTTCCGTCCACTCCGCACACTCTGCAGCTGATTGCGCCCTCTCTAGTCGATGCTCGTGCCTGCAGCGCCACTCCCCTCCAAATATGAGAAGACTATTTTCGCCAGAGCCAAGCTCCAGCTTCAAGCTGAACCAGCACATATGGACCCGAACAGGAAATCAGACAAGAGAAGAGAACATCAGGTCAATTTCAAAATTAAACACAACATACAGACTTCTGATCGTATATCCCATCACTTTATCAACATTACATTTAATGTATTTCAAAACCACTTGTGAATTACTGCTTGTATTTGTAAAAAAACAAGAATGTATAAAGTCAATTGTGGCTCCAGAGGACGCTGCTCAAAACCTGACACATTACCTCAAGTGATGTCACATGAGTCATAGGGCTGTACATTTCCTGTTTGAGAGTTGATAAATTATGTTAAACAGGGACACACAGTTATAAAGATGTGAGGATACCAGACCTAGATTAGGCACTAACAGAGTGTGACTGAAATGTGTTGGGAGTTTTTAGGTGGTGATGTCACTGTCGTCGTGGGTAGTGTCAGTTATGTGTTAGAAAAACAGACTTTCAAAAAATATGCTAAAGACTTTCTTGACATGGATGCAATATAATGGATGTTGGGTTTGCTGAATCAATATTAAAGCTTTGATTTTAAACTCTCCATCTTCAGTGCAACTGTTTCTTTTATAGAAGTTTAATGCAAAGTTACTGGAGAAGTCTTTTAGGCACTCAAGGTCGTATGCGTGCGATTCTGTAATCTATATACTTTTTGTCAAATTCAGCAAAGATCTCCTCACAGTGTGCTTGCTGAGAGTTCTGTTTGCTGAACAGAAACCCTGTTGTGCACTAAGAAGCCCTTGCTCTGTAAATGGGCAGCAATATGGCCCATGGATATTAATTTTTCATTAACCAGGGTATGCTGAAGTTGTGGTGTTAGGAGAGTTGTGGTGTCACTTTTTGAGGCCTGTGCGTTGGCTCTGGTGAAGCGTCTAGCATGTTGACTTTGCTGCGGGAAGAGTTTTTAGTTGTTTCTTGAAACTGTCCGAAGATTCTGCCGATCTGAAGGTGTGTGGGAGTTGATTCCAGAGAGTGGGGGCTAAAACAGCGTAGACAGTGCAAGATATATATTTTTTCAAGTCAAATAGTACATCTTTCAGCTGTATGAAATGCAAATGACTTTTTTTCCCTTCTGCTTCCACATGCTCTCTAATGCTGTCTCCAGTAAGTGTGGCGGTGTGTGTGTGTGTGTGTGTGTGTGTGTGTGTGTGCACAGTATGTGTGTGTATTTGTGTGTGTAAAGTATGTTTGGACAGGTCAGATCTAATGATCATTAGTGGAGGAAAACAGGTAACGCTTGGGAAGGAGCATTCCACAAAGCTCCTATTTATAGCAGACCTGGTCCGGAGGCATGGGGCCTCCAGGGAGAGAAAACAAAGTCATAGATCAGCCTGGGGGGAAGTAATTAGGACAGATATTTAAACTGAATAATGCAGGCTTCTCTGAAATATTGAAACCACCTTAAGTTTATTAATTAAGTGCTAATCTGGTGAACAGGCCTGTTTCATGTCTCCCTTATTCTGTGCCAGCTGAATTATTCAGGGACACGGAAGCATACAGGACAGATAACACATCAGCGTACATGCCATCGGTACTCTCGTTAAGAGATGATTAAAGGCAGCATGCTCAACCTCGGTACTTGTGCGTCAGCAGTCTGCTATAACACTAGGTACGGTTCTGTAATAACCAGCATAGTGAGTCAGCCGCACAAGTCTAACAAGGTCACTTTGAAGTAGCAGCAGTGCACAGTCAGTGAAGATTTGTTCGAAGAGTTTTAAAAAGGGATTCAATTACATATGGGGAGGCGGGTATGTGTGATCGAGGATACGAGATGCACACACACACGGTCACATAGAAGTCAGTGAATGCACCATACTGGACACTGTTGGGTCAAATAAACAGTTTCACTTGAATGTCATGTGGTAAACAAATTCAGCACTTAATTTACTGTGTTGCCCCCCCCCCGTCACAATCTTGTCCAAGGTTACAGCTGAAACTTGCCCTCAGCCTCTAATCCCTACCCTTTTTTCGTATTTCTTCTTCTTATCTATCTGCTCTCTCGCTCTCTCTCTTTCTTCCACTTTCTCATTTCCATCTCTCTTTTCTTCTTTTGTTCATGCCGCTTGGGTTTCACAGATGGAGTGACTTGAGGCGATGGTGGTTATGCAAAACACAGTTCAAATGAATGCAGCGCTGCCACAATGAAAGTGGCATAAAAAGGCATGCACACACAAAAAACACATCGAAATCTTTTATGGCATGGAAATTCTTGCGGTGGAGGCAGTAAAGTACATTTAGGATTTCATTATTATAAAAGCAGGAAGATAATTACGCTGTGCATTGCTAGAATGGATGCATTGTTCAACTAAAGAGGGTAAAAATATACTTACAGATTTGCCGTTAGGAAAGAAATCCAGATTGGAGGCTATGGTCCTGCACAGATTAAACTGTCAGTAGTAGAAATTAATTACTCTCCCCACAAAGCTAACCAGATATCTTAAGGATGTATTGAATAACACGATTTCAACAAATGTCACAGTTTTGTTTTGTTTTTCTTACACAATCAGAGATTCACCATCATCCTGTAATATGATACACAGAACTAGTGACGTGTTTTACTCCTTAACTTTATGGAAAACAGAGATTAGCCTACCTTGTGATTGACTTGCGAACAGTCCAGGATGTACCCCGCCTCTCGCCTAATGACACTTCAGCTCCAGCCCCCCTGAGACACCGAAAAGGAAAGCCTCATAGACAATGGATAGATGGATGGATGGAAGATCAGCCTATCATTATTCAGTTATTCATTTCATATCTCACTTTTATTACGGTCACATTTAAGAGTTCAGTATGCTTGGGAAAAACTGGGTCATATGATGAACAGTCCACCCACAAGTTAAGGTAAACATGTTTAATACTGTTGTGAGTCACATCACTTTGAGCAACAACTGTGTCCTACAGCAGGGTTCCCAAACATTTCAGCTTGGGACCCCCAAAATAACTGTGTTAGAGACTGAGGACTCCCACTGTCCATATTAGAGTATTTTATTTTAAGAAACCCTGGAAGCAGAACACATATAATCTCAATGTAGGACTTTGTGGACAAACATTTTAAACACTCAGTTGATGGGGTGGCAGTGGCTCAGTTGGTAGAGTCGGTCATCTTTTAACCGGAAGGTTGGTGGTTTGATCCCCAGCTCCTGCAGCAAAATGTCCGACACCTACTGTACATGGCCTGTCTTCGACTAAGGATCGTCATAGTGGAGTCGTCAGATTTTGTCTTTAGGCGACTGACAGTCCAAAGTTTTGATTATTTTTCGCGCTCATTGATCCATATTCTCATTTGAGTTAAATCACATCGTTAAACTATTTGTCTTCTAATTTTGGAATAACAATTTATTCTATGATCGGACATCGTTTTTCTCACTCATTGAGTCTACATTAATGTGACCTTATAACAATATTACACATGTCTAATACATCAGGCGCACACAAACTGACAGCACAGTGTGTGTGGGGTCAGACCGGCGACAGACAAAGAAACAGCGTCTTTAACTTACCATTTGAAGATGTACTGAACTCTCCTGATCACAACAATCCACCACACTGAGTGCCCACGATTTAAATCTAGTAAAAAATGTAATCCAAACACATTACATCCATAAAGATCCAAAGAACTGTTCTAAAAACTTTGCTAGTCCACTGACCTTTTTTTTTTACACTTGATAGCAGCTCTTTAACAGCCAATGAGAGCCTTCGTTGTAAGGATGTGCCTCCCCTTGTTCTGACAGCCAATTGCACAAAACTGTGCCCATGACTGACATCTCATGTAGCCAATGAAATTCTCAAAACATGGATATGATGCTTCTACCAATACTTCGGGGTGATTTCTTCACATTCACAGTAAGGTGATTGATTTAAAGTACGAGTGTTTTTTTTAGAACTGCATTAGAAGTATTGATAAGGTGATATTTATACCATGATAGGCTCTGAGCCATGACTTATTTGGAGAAAACAGACAAATCTATGTAAAATTAGAGATTAAACACTCCCATATAGCTGGAAAGGAATGATCCTTGTGCTCGACTATGAGACTGGCAGTCGACATGAATCCTCGAGTACTCGGCTATATGGGGTCAGCTCTAGTCCAATGTATGTTAAGTCCACATGCTATGCTATGCTTTTTGGAAAACAGTTCACATAATCAATCAAATGAGAAGTAAGGTTTTTTTTATAACTTCTTTTGGCAACCAGAGGAGTCTCCCCCTGCTGGTCATTACAACTAAATGCAGGTCTAAGACACTTGCACATTGGCCTAACTTGTGAAACCAAGACGCCTCGTTCACTTCTTACAGAGTTTCTTACCAAGCTTAACTCAAATGATCCTGAGGCTGAATTCTCTTCTGGAGTGAATAAATCTTTTTGATGATGTGCAATCCGACAGTCAATGCATTTAGTTTGATATTTGGTAAGACTGTTAAGACTGTTAAATCAGAATCAGAATCATAAATACTTTATTAATCCCAGGGGGAAATTCGGAAAACTACACAACTGTCCAAACAAAATTAGTCTTTTCTGATGAAAATGTTGAAGTAGGGAATTGAATTGATGGTGAATAAACGCTTGGTTAGAAGCATACAGGGACCCACAGAGCATATTGAAGCTCCCTCCTCCTCCTCTGAATGCACCGTGCACAGACACTGATGCTGATCCATCCCATCCTGCACAGTTAAAAGTCAACTAATTAGAATGGTGTATTATAAAAACCATATAGACTCCTGCATTAAGAGTAATCATATCCTTCTGGAAGTTTCTGTCAGCACTTTCCTGACATGAAAATCATTTTCTTATGTAGCTGAAGCTAAAAGGGGTCTGATCTGAATACTGCTTAGTCAGTAATTGCAGCTGCTTTATTGTCAAGATTTTATGTTGGGAGATGGGCTGGGACTTGACAAGTGGACATCGCTTAACATTATCCCTGAGGTGCAGGGTCAATCAATACAGCTGGACCGGTCTGTTCTGAAAATGCAGATATGTTGGGAATCAATACTCCTGTGTCATCACCTCTCATTTTAATCAGGGGGGGGGCTAAGATATGACTCCATGGCAGCTCTCCTGGGAATAACACTGTACAATGGAGGGAATCTCAATGGGATATTATGACTTCTTTAGCGCTACTTTGCCGACCTTGCTCAACCCTTTTGAAATCAATAGTTTCTTGGGCTACCCTGGACTTCTCCTGACTTTTTTAACTGACGCTTTTCATTCCTGAAGCGATCTAACTCTAATTATTTAGAAACAACCAAAAATAGCAATTCAGAAGACACTTGAGCCTAATCTTTGTCTTAAGCCCTGTTTACATGACAACCATTTCAGCCAAAAGCAGTAACCTTATGGCTCGTTTTGGCTTTTTGTCATTGACTGAAAACGCAAAGTTTTTAAAAAACGGGCTCCAGAATGCAAACTGGCAATATGCAGTTCCTCCGAATACAGACATTTCGCCCAATGCTCATCACGGTTCCAGAAAATTGCCAAGCACGAGTAGGTGAGACTACAACAACAACGGTGGACTCCCGAGTTCTGTTTGTGAAAATGACCACTGGCATGACTCCCGGTTGGGTTTTACTCGCTTTGTCGTTACAGATCACATGGACTAGCAACCCCACCTCATCGTCTGTCCATATAAACATTTCTGTGACAGCCATTTTTGTATGTTCACACCTCACGGCTCTGTAGAAGGAAGATGTGTGCATGCATGTATTTTTCATTATCAGGTCACACTGCCAAATACTGGCCTGGCATGTATACTGCAGCGTGTTTAGTTATTTTGTCAGAACCATGTGCACTGCTAAAGTTTTCACTGGATCGTTTTCATGTAAACGCGATCTTAGTCATGTCTTAGTCTGGTTTAGGCTCTATCTCGGAATCCACTTTGTATCGTCTAGTTGTGACAGCAATATTTGGGGGCTTTGGGTGTAGCAAACAGTAAACAATGACAAATGCCCGGCAAAGAATTCCTTTTTTCTTGCCTTGGCAATGCTTATAGTCCAACTCGCAACTTGAGAAGCCAGTAAGGCAGCAGAGAAATCACCACAAACATAATTGAATACATCTTTTTTTTGTTTTTCCCTAGAATTTTTTACAGGGTTACTTGACCTGAGTGGTTAATTGCAGTATTGTAAGTATGCAGAATGCGATTGACTAGTCACTGATAAGACTTTGATGTCTCCTTTACATTTTTGGTGTTCCCCAGGGTTTGGTCTTGGGACTCATTATATTTTGCATATACATGCTGCCACAGAACAGAAGACAGTAAAGAAGTCAGTATGTTTAGCAACAGTCCTTTTTATTTGTACGCAGATGTATCCTAAAATTATACTATTAATTTAGCAGAGGCTTTTGTCTGAAGCAGGTTCCAGCTGTATCTTCTACAAAAACCCGATGACACTCAAAAACTCTCTGTGCAGAACAAAAGTGTAATTACAAACCGGATAGAAAACAACGTTCTGGGGTAAGAAGCAGATACAATTGAAGTCTTATTTTGCCTCCTTGTAATATCTACTTAGCGATCAGGCAGAATCTTAGTGCCCTGTTCACAACCTCCCAATAAAGTTTGCACAAGCTTGTTGTCATCATGGACCATCATGGTTGCCCTGATGACCTCTATGATGATATTTTTGGTGTAGGCAGTCTGGACTATCCACACTGCAAAGCAATGGAGCACCTATGAGAAGCATGCAAGGCCACTTTGTGAACATGTAATTTTTGATAATTGTGTTGAGAAATATGCATTTGTTAGGTCTTAATCCATGAGTAGTTACGATACGTTTAGATAAAAACACAAAATAAAACAAACACTGTAAAATGTTAGCAAAAAAAGCTAAAGTCAGACACATGGAATTGATTACACAAACCTCACAATGGCAAAATGTGTTTGTCCCTATTTATAGTATATTTTAGTATAGTATAGTTTAAGAAGGACTTTGATAGATTTACATCATGTCCACTCTGAAGCTGCTGGGTTGCTTAAGACTTGTATACATATTAAAAATACCTGTGGATATTTTAGGCAATAGAAACACCTGTGAAGCTTTTCTGCTTTCCAGTCACAGCCTGAGCCTATATCTGCTGCAGAGTCTTCCTTACTTTGATTCTGTCTCTCTGCCTGTGATGAGCATAAACCTGCTTCTCTGTATGAGTCCGAATGTGTTTTTGCTTTCCGGGCTATTCTTCTCAGTCTCGCCTTATCCTTCTGCCTGAGCCTAAATGTATCTCTCTGTCTGAAGCCTGAATACGTCTCTCTGTGTGTCTGGTGTTATGAATATATATGAACTTGTTGTTGCTCCCCATCTGTGTCTGAACCTAAGCCTGTCCTGATAAAAGAACTTTCCTTTTCTTTAATAAAACTTAGTACAGCAAACACTTAGGTGTGTTTTGAAATCTTGATAGTGAATTTTGAAATGATCTGAGTCTTAAGCGGCTTTACCTGGGCAGCATCTAAAGAGGAACTGTCTGTTCCTTCAGCAGAATTTTCTTAGGATAATCAGTTGCATAACCACCAGTGGTTCTCTTTAATCTACAGTTTTTTAGGTTCCCCAGCTCTTGATCCCAGTGGAGTAAACTATAAGAATAAATAATTACTTCTACTTTCACACTTTAAAAAATAAACACTAATTCCAAAAATAGCCTGTACCCTGTGTGCCATTAGATCCTTCAGCACAGATATGAGAAAGCCCATGCGGTGAGACTCTTAAGTCTTGAGCATCCTCGGACACGCCTCCTGACTTTCCCTCTTACTGTAACTTCAGATCGCTGGAGTTGGAGGAGAGTTGTCAGGCAGGGCCCAGCAGTCCAGACGACTCTCTGCTGAACGAAAAACAGAATGAGCCTCATTGTTTGATCTGTGTTACTTCCATACTTTCTCCTTCAGGTTCACTTGGCGTTTAAACATGTTTCGCTTTGAGCTGACCAACCGTTGTCAAGGGTCAGTACCTTTTTTAGTCTCAGTCATGCTTTCCAACTCGACTCATATTACGCTTCAGTGGACACATCTGTGAGACACAGCAGCGCAAGGCTTGACACAAGCATCTGCTGTGTTCGTGTGTGTGTGTGTTTGTAAGACGACTGAATTATCTTGCAAAGTGTTTCTCTTTTTCATTTGAGGTAAGACTTCAGTTCATAAACGAACACAGGGCAACCGTCAGTAACGCTCCTTACATTCCAGGTCAATGAACACAAGGCAACGCAACAACACATTAAAACAATTAAACTCCAGCAAAAAAGGATGTGACACTGACTTTAACAAATGCAAATTGAAGCCAGGGGTTAAGGTCTTTATTCAAAACAAGCAGAGGGAAAATTGCAGTAATGGTCTCGGTGAAAACACGTCTTGCTGATACAAAGGCCTTAATTAGCTTGATTGCATTTGTTGTTGATAACATCACACTGTGCAGGTAACCTGCTGCTGTTTCCCTCAGACGCACATCAAAGCAAATTTTCTTCCTCCCATCTTATTTTCTTAGCATATGTTAATTTATTATTCCCCGAAGTATGACAAGGTGCCAAGTGTTTGCAATAAGCTTGTCGACATAAACACCTGTCAAACTGTTCTGTTTGACTAAATCCCACCGCTAAAAGGTTGTTTGTTTCCTGTGCGGCCAGCAACGCAGCTGCTTGGGTAACTAAATGTGGAAGAGGAGGAGAAAAAAACATGAAAGGCTGCATTTGCTAACTCAGTTCTTTTTACGTTTTAGAAACGGCTATTACTCCAACCTGTACTAACACATAGATGGTTTGTTCCTATGCGGTCTAATTGGACTCACAGGAGCATTTAGCACCCCTGCTAACGGCTGACAACACATCATCATCATAGCTACACTTCTCCTGCCTGACAAACACATATAAGGCTGTGGATGGGTGCACTTTGGTTTGGTTTGATACTGTAAGATGGAGATGAGATTGATTTTTTAAGTTTTATTTTATAGATCTTTATTTTTCTCAGGTTGAGATGATAAACATTATTTGATTTAATGCTAATTTCAATTATATTTACATTTTGTACTTTGCATACACGAGTAACTGTTTGATATGATGCACTTTGCCTTTAAGGTTGCCCATGGTTACGGTTGGGGGAGTGATATTGCTTTAAGATAAGGGAGGTGTTACTGTTGTTGGTGTTCGGTCTGTGTATGTCATGCTTTGCTACGGACAGACATTAAAGTATACACAGCACAGCAGACGTTGTCCCCGTGCTTTTACATACCCACACCTGAAGGTACATTTAATTCAGTATGTGTAGTGTTGTAGTTACAGCAAGACAACCAAGGATTGAACTTATAATCAACATCACCCAAGAAGCACCGTTACAATACTACTTGGAAAAGTTAAGCCACTAGACACTTTCCTGAATCCCCATATACTCTGAGCACGCCGCGTTTCGTCATGTTGATAATGTTGATAAAGTGATTGAAAATATGATTGCGAGTCTGTATTGTCTGTTTTATTTTGAAATTGACCATTGATTTTAGAACAGTGCTAGCTCACTTCTCACTCACTGACCGATCAAAATCAAGAAGGGCCGGGACTTCTGATATCAGCTTTGTCAACAACAATGGCGGAGGAGATGCATCTTTTCATGGGTAACATTTCCAGGTGTAAAGCTGCTGCTGCTGGTGCCAGGACAAGACTCCTTCACATTGGTGTTGTGTTTTCTTGGTGATATTTCCTTGAGTTAACGCAAATGTTAAGCACACAGCGCTATTTAAAACACACCTGACGGACATTACCGAGGAAAGTAGAAGTTAACTTTCTTGGTTGTGGGAACCGGTTTAAAAAAAAGCACTTTGTGGACACAGACCTTAATGCATTACTTTGTGTGAGACTCCAACACTTGGGGCTTTCACACTTGCAGAAAACTCCTGAAAAACTCCTGATATTTGCCGGAGTAGCTGTATATGTGAACGCCAACAGCTGGAGTTTCTCCTGCCAGACCCCTAGTATTTTTTCCGCAGCAACTCCGGGTGAACTGATGTGAGAACGCAGCAGGATATTATTAGGAGAATTCAGCTCGAGCCAATGGGACGTTTATACTGTGACTGAAAGGTGCATAAGAGTGTCTGCACGCAAACACTACGATCTCTGTGCTCGTAATTAAACTGCTGCATTATATTTTCTGTTCATCAGTATGTTGTTCTCCGCTCTTTTGTTGATGTTGTGATTCCGTTCAACTACATGTAGCATTGATATTAAGGCTAATATTCTCATTATAGAGTCTTATAGCAGACTCTGTTGCTTCGTCCGCTACTTTCTTGTGTGAACAGTCAGGTCAGGAGAATATCCAGAGCAGTCCTCCTGCAATTATGCAATTAACTCTGGTACAATGCATCAAATGGCAGCAGATATAATATTGTACACATTCCATTTACGGTGTGGACAGTCTGTTAGGAAACTTGTCAGACAGCTTCATGCCAGCTGCAAATCACTGTTTGTTTCTTGATGAGTGGCAGCTAAGGAACATGGCTGACCAATGTTTGATCAAGATCAAAAATCCAACATCCAAGTGGAATCCAACTTATTGCTAGGCAGCAGAAAGAAGCTGCCAACGCACTAACGAAAAAAGATTGGATGTTTGTATACAATAAAACCGTGCTCCGCTGTCGACTTGAGGATGTATCATGCTCATGGGACTCTTGATTGAACTGGACCAGTCTGCAATCCTGATCATAACTGTCTGACAGGAAGGACAAACATTAGATGATGCCATTTCATTTTCTCTAGTATTGAACTGCAAACACCATTAGCTCTGCAAACTGACCTCAAAACAAGCAGGCACCATCGATAACCCCCAGCTCTGTGAGATGATGTTTCCGCTCAAATAATGCTATCATGAGCCTCCGGGAGGCTTGTAAAGGTGGTTGTTATTTGATATTTCACATACACGACAGTGGTTCCTCTTGGGGTCAGAGTATTGATTCCTGTTTTTTTTTTTTACTTTTTTTTTATTCTGACATCAGGTGGCAGTGTTTGTGAAATTTCTTTCTTCGCTCAGCTTTGTTGACACTTCCTCTCAATTTCTGAAAGATCCTGAGGCGGCTGTGATATTTCCCCGAATCGATCTGTTTGATCAGAGGCAGTCTGATGGAAGTGGACAATTTGTCACCCACTCTGCAGACCCCGGCTGTGTCTGTCATCTGTCCAATAGCTGCAAGTCATTTAGAGGCATTACCGAATTAACCGAGGCCGATTCACATTCTTGATGACAGGCTTGATCTGAGCGTGGGACGTGATTTATTCCACTTTGAATTGAATTAGTTAACCTTTCTGTTACTTAATATAATTGTGCTGTTCCTCATAATTCATATTTGTGTTCTTCGAGCTTGAATGTGCTAGAAGCTGGTCCAAAAGTCATTTAATCTTTGGCCACTTAGTGTTCGACAAAATGGGGAAATCATTCATCCTAATGGGGCTATATTTCAACTTGGTTCATTATTTCATTTAATTAGGGCGGGGAAATGAACAAATATTTGGCTGGAGCGCGAGCAAATGACATTTTTTCGGCAACATTTTGAATTGAGTAATTATGAATCTGTTAGGTAATGACATTATAAATGCAAAAAGAAAACAAGCGACTGTGGATGTCTGTGTCGCTTTGAGCACTTAAACCTCTGCAGTTTGCTATTTAGACACGTCCATCCGTCATTTCCACCAAAGAATTACAGAAGTGGCTGCTTATTTTTGCATGCAAAATAATGCATACTTAGTATCAACAACGAGCTAAATACTAATTTGCTCTGAGTGACAAAGCCCAGGCGAAACCTGACGGAGTGTTTCAAACTTTGTTTTGCTCTGCAGCTTAGCTCTGCTTTCTTCTTTCTTTCCTTAAGACTCTCCGAAAAAACAAACACGCTCCAATAACAGCCTAATAGGATGGAGCCTGATGATGAAATTTTTTACTGTCATCACGCTCATTATCCCATAAAGACACTAAAAAGTAAGAGAGGGTGAGCGGGAGAGAGGGGAGAAAAGCCACAGAAAGAGACACGAGGAGGGGTGGGAGTGGGGGGGGGGGGGTTTATGAATTTGGAAGAGGAATAAAAAGAGTGCTTATTCAGTTGAGGAAGATTTATGACCTAATGCCGATGTGCTTGTGAACTCTTTAGTGCTCTGCCTCTCTCAAAAATGTCCCCATCGTGGCGCTCAGAAACTCTGCAATCCTGCAATCAACATCCTGTCTCCATGTAAATGTGCAGAAATGGCTCCACAATGAGATTTATGGCCCAGACAACACACCCTGAGATTTAGGATCAAAATTGCACTCAAAGTATCGATCCACACATGAGCTCGGTTTCCAGGCCTAGATGTTAAATCCTGGATATTTATGCCTCCACATCAGAAGTGAATGTGGAGTGAATCTGTGATGCGTCATGCCTCAAATGAAGGCGCATGTACGGTAATGCATTAATAAGCTGTGTTAAGTTAAGGATTGATTATGTGAGAGGATTTCCAAGAGGGACATGTATATAATTGGGTTTGATTAAACACATTCAGATGTATGAATGCTGTTCACTACTTAAGTCCATTTCAGAACAATTCTGTTACTGTTGTATTTTTCTTCTTTCAAAGGTTTTTCACCAAAACCTAAACCAACTAAACAAGTTACTGAAAAAGTAACTGTTGAAAAGAAAAGGAACTAAAAGGAAAAAGTTTGAGTGGAGTCCAGTCTTCATTTGGGTAGAAGATCAATCCTTTCAAGTCGGAATCAGCACATAGAGGAAAACTTGACACTTGCAGCTAAGGCCTTGTGTCCACCTAGCGTTTTTTTTTTCAAATGTTTCCAGCAGAAAATGGCTACTTGGAGAAAAAGCACAGCGCCCAGTGTCTAATTTGCATGCGCTCTGCCTTTTTTGTGCAGCTGCTCCAAGCTACAGTCAAATACAAACTGTGTTCATTGATCATTTCTGTAATTAACTATTACTTGTATTATGAAGGGCAGGATTTGTGGCTCAGTCTGCCTTTTCTTTTGTGGTATCAGTAAGACTTCTGCACCATAAACAGCTCATTTCTAATATTTTCCGTTCACAGAGGAGCACACACATTGCATGTTTGTTTTTGGGTTCCTCAATCTGACTCGCAGAGTTTGTTTTTGCACACAGCGGGACCGTCTCGGGGGACTCGCTCTGTACGCCCTGTCAGTGTACTGTAAGCACCCCCCGAGCTATGTGGCTTTGTGAAGTTAAGCCGGGGCTGTGCACTGTTCAAGAGGACTTCCTTGCATAAGTAAGAGCTTACATAAATGTTTAAAGTGGTTGGTTTTGCTGACAACACACAGAAAATGAGACATAGTTTTTCACTTTGGCCGTGAAGATGCTTTTTGGTTTAATCTGCCCAAGTTTCAAGATGTATTAGAAAAAGTGTGGCTGCAACATGATGGAGTTTAATGGAATTTATTTGATATGCCAAAATGATTAACTTACAGTGTGTTTTTACAACCAGTGCACCGAGAATCCACTTCTTATTCTGGAGAAATATGCAGTTTATTGTAATTTAAAAGAGGAGAGTTGTTGATTTTTTGTATCTGATTTAAAAAGAAACCCATTTATCTCCACCCTACTGAGGTGATGGCACAAAAAGCCTGGGCTCACAAAGCTTATGAATCCTTCCATACATTTTTATGTATTTACAAGGATTTAACCAGGTCTGATTGTGAGGTAAACACTTTGTTTCCCGAGTCCTTAAAACAATGCTGGACAAACTCCAGTTGAGCTTGAGAGCTTTGAAGGTGGAAGAGGAATGAAGATGTCAGAAAGATGGTAATCACCATGAGGAAAATGCAGCAGAAGTTGTCCCAAAATGTGGAAAAGCTACTGCAATGTTAATCGTCGGACAACCTGTACAGCAGCGATGTATCCTGGAAATGGGATTTTCCGGCACAACTTCACTAACTACCAAGGTGCATGAAGCATGAAAGACTAGAAGAGGTTAAAAAGCTCCAACAACACTTTAACACGTTAGACCGACTCGTTTCAGCTTGTGGCCTTCATCAGTTTTTTACAGAAATGCATGCATTGTTTTTTTGTACGTAATCCTACGATTGTCCGACAACTCCTCATTCCATCCTTCACTCTATCCATTATCTTTACTACTTTTCCCTTAAAAGTTACGAGGTCCTACTCATTCCCTGCACTCCACAGCCAACTCTTTGTCACCTGAGTTGCTCCGCACATCTAATCTAATATTGCCTGTGTAAACCCCCTGCAGGGCAGAACAAATTAATCAGCCTCTCTCCGCCTCAGGTAAGACCTTCAAATCTGCTGACGATTCCATGGGTTGTGTACGTGTCACAGTGCTTTACTTGTTGTAGGTATAATTCCAAACAGTGAATGAGAACAGCTTGATAGCAGAACTCTGCCTAAATACATCCTGAGTAAATACTGGCACGGGGACTGGAGAAGCTGCTGCACAGCTGTCATGTTGATTTCACTCTATGCAGCCTTTGCAGACATTGGCTAAGGACGTTTTCACACCTATAGTTTGTTTGCTTTGGTCTGAATCATGGCCCAATTTGTTATATTGTTGCATTGGTCTGTGTTCACACTGGGACATTTACAAGCGGACCAAAATGTGTGATACATGAGGAATATGCTCTCTAATTGGTCGGAATTTGTTGTGGGAAAAATCCTGGAAGTAAACAAAAAACGTGTTGACTCCTGATTGGCTGTGGCTGCTCCAAAGACACTTTTTAACTTCAAGATTGGACAACACTACGGATTGATGTTGGCTCTTGTCAATGGTTTTTATATTGTTTGCTTTCTAACAGTTAGAAAATGATAAAGTTTGCAAATGAGGCGCAACTACAGCTAAAACCATGTGGTGATGTAATAGAGTCGCTTATCAAGACAGTTCAGGAGAAGGTGCACACTGATTCTTCTTAACCATGACCTGCTTAATCACCGGAATTGTTTCTGAAGATCCATCAGGTGTGTCTGTGGTCTTTAACACATGTTCAGCAATAATGTATGGGGGCTCATGGTGGTTACTTCCTGCATTTTGGTCGGATCGATGGGTTCATGTTCTTACTACAAACAAACCGCACCAGAGTCCGACCAGCCCAACTGTTTCCAGCAGTCTCGTTACGGTTGTCTTGTCCGCACCAGGGTTTTATTAACACTAACACTTTATTAGCACTAACTTGCCGCACAGACCGGAGTTCACCCTTAGGTGCCCCTATTTAATGTAAACATCTGTGATTTTAAATGTACTGTTTGCTTTTAGTAGACTATTTTCAAAGTAAAAGCTTTTACTTTTCCTCTGAAGGTTACAGCATTGTTTCTCTGATGTGTTTTTGGTTACTTTCATTTGAGGTGTGGCACAAAGATGTTCCTGAAAACCTTAGAGATATGCATGTTTCATCAGGGAAGTTAAGTTACTCCACTTTCTCTCATTGAGCCTCTCTAGAGAGAGAGAGAGAGAGAGAGAGAGAGAGTTGTCTGCAGAGGCCTGTGCAAAGCAGGATAGATGCATGATGACACAGGGACAGCTCCAATGGCCATGACAGCAGCTTTATAGGGTGTCAAATTGACACAGGGCCATCAGACAGAGGAGAAGTTTGAGGCAAATGAAAAAGAAGCAAGAGAAACCACATCACACATATAAAAGTAACCTGGAAGTCTACCATAACAATAATGAATACTCGGAGGAACACTGTGTGTTTGCATATATGTCACTGTGTGTGTGTGTGTGTGTGTGTGTGTGTGTGTGTGTGTGTCCTGATACTTGCCCAGATTTGCTCCAAAAACCATCCGGTGCAACTCGGCACCTGTTCATCTTCAGATTTGAACCCCATCAGAGAGCAGTGAGTGGAAACAAAGAGTTGATTTCATCCTCCATGCCAGGTATATCTTCTCTCTCTTTTCCCCTCTGGCACTCTTTGCAGGAATCTGTCTCCCGCCATGTTCCTCTGGCATTCAAAGCAAGATTTCTGCAGGAACATGTGCCAGGCTTCACTTCTCATTGGCTGGCCTTTGGACGTGCCAGCTAAGAAATCGTGTTGACCTAACCAGCTCCAAAAGTCTGCACAAGTTAATGTATGAATTAGAGGAATGAAAGATGGAATTATAGCTTATGATGAATATTCGGACCAATTTATAAATCTCTGCACTCCCGATCAGGTCCCTTTCCCCTCTGACTGTATATTCAGCACCGTCATGATTATTTGAGCTGGCAGAGCATGATTCCTGGGCATATTTCATTTAAACTGCTCGCTGTATTTTAGCTCGACACTTCCGAAACCTGTTGACTTTTGTTAAAGCTAACCAGGTTTCATCCTTCTCAGTTGGCATTTAAAGGTAACCTTCTGTGGAGCCTAATGCCAGGCTTACCTCTGTCATTGGCTGGCCTTTGGAGGTTCCAGGAAACTAAACTCATTTATTGGTGCTCTAGTATGACTCTTGTGACAAAATGTGAAAAACCATACAAAGAACTATTCAGAAAAGACCTGTGCCAAAGAAGAGGTGACTGTGTTTATTAGATAGGAAACTGTGGATGTATGAAGTGGTCATTTGGAAGCCACTTGAAAGATGATGAACTCCTGTTTTTTTTTTATGCAAGAAGGAGCATCACAGACACAGCTGCGTGAACATTTAATTATTAAAAGGTTCATTATTGTGCAAATCTGTTTAAACTGTGTTTTGTGTAAACTCAAACAATCCAAGTACCCAAAAGTCAAATTTAATCAATGGCTTTAAGTGTGTTTGGACCCAATAAGTGCCTTCCCTTCTCCCAGCCAAAGCACTGAGGACCTAATTCACAAAACACTTGCAGGCCTTTTTATGCAACTGCTAAACCCGTGCAAGTGCATACAAAAGACACCGTCTCATTTACAGAACAAACAAATGCAGCCATAACTGCGCTGCAGGGCAAACAGTGTCTCTGTGTGTCAGTGCTGGTTGCGCGTATTTAAATGATCAATTATGCAGTCATTTGGGGGAAAATTAGCCCCTATTTATGCAAATAAGCCTCATTGCAGAAAAGCTTCAAATTCACTAACACGAGCGCTTAGAAACACTCACAGTTAAAGTTGAGCTAAAAAAAGTCTGCTGAGAGTTGGTGGTAACTGCGCCGCAGTATTCATAAGATATGTCACCAGAAACTTTCCAGTGATCAGGAAAATAATTCTGCCTCTGTATGACTTAAAAAATATCTGTACATAACAAATGTAAACATTACTCTGATATCACTGCTCCATTCAGAGATTAGCTGTGTGTGCCATAAGTGTGATACCAAAATAAACCCTGAAACCCATCCCCCAATAGTTTATCATCTTGCTCTGTTAGCATTATGCAGCTTCGTGCAGAGTAAGGGTGCAGGCAGCTTTTGTCCATATTCAGACGCAAAACAAGCGCAAACTGCACGGAGCAGGACAACTTTATGTGCTTGTTTGCACCTGAATATCTTCAACACTATAGGCTTTGTAAAGTAAATTAGACCTTGAGACAGAGCAGAAAGCAGGGGGAAATGCTGCATAGTATTTTGAGCTACCAACTACAATCCATTCTGAGTGATTCAGGCCCTGTGTCATGTGGAAAGCGATATACAGTCATGTCATTGTAAAATGGCTAAATAAAGTGCATGATTTCTCGCTACATTGAATCAGAAAAACCGCTTCGCAGCTTTCTAATAGAAAAGAAAACGTCTTGGAGACTTGTCTTGACCGGTCCTTGGTAAGTCTTTTTAGGAATATAAAGCATAGTTTACATCAAGTACATACAGAATCAGGAGATTACAAATCTCCACCAAATCAAATTATCATAATTGAAGAAAACATCCATAAACTTGGATGCTTCCCCAAGCGCTCAAAGTGTAAGAATCTGATTGAGGCTCAAATTTGTACAGTCTGACTGATCCTGCAGCAGAGATGGGGTCTTTGATGCTAAGCCAATCAGAGTGTTTGCAAAAGGATAAACTTTGGGTTACTTTTGCCTTGCAGGAAAAATCTGAATGTGTATGAAAATGACAGAACCATGCCAACAGAGAAACTGAAGGACATCAAATCAACAATTTTTCTGGGTTTTACACCAAAACAGAAATGCATAACGGATGCACGCAACAGTACATGTGTAAAATATAAATCGAATCCATGTGCATGATTGAATGCAGTGACAAAGACAAGAACGCTACAAAAACATTCCTAAAATTAAAACAGATCAAAAATCAGAAAGCTCCCGTTCTGCTTCAGAGTTTCTCCTCATCTCCTGAGACAGGCAGTTTTGAACATAACATCTTTATTTATTTCATTTTTTTTGACAGGACAGCAATCATGTTATGCCATGAACAGGTTTCTTTACATATTAATTGCATCTACCAGCTGCTGCGAGAATGGTGGGCTCCAGATATGTAGCCCGAGCGGACTCATTAGCTTGTAACCACACATCTGAGCTGCTGTAGCAACAGTCTCGCTATACTCATGAAAATGCATAAGGAGTTATGTGCTTGACTCCTGCTCCTGCTTTTATAAATGACCTAAACCACCACACTAACAATGACTTACACAGGGGTGTGTCCAGGATTTCTGGATGTCACATCAGACTCCTCCAGCACAGCCCTCAGACGACTCTGCCATATCGCTATAGCCACACCTGAATTATACAAATGAGCCACTGAAAGCTTTGCATCAAGGTCATCAAAGTTTCTGATCATCAACTCTTTTCGATGCAATACATTTGAAAGGATACCATCTTTTTCCTTTTAATGGTCGATACGATCAAAATGTACTGTAGCTTTAAGTAAAACTGTTTTTTTTTATATAAAGAAGGTGCATAAAAGAATAAGTCAAACCAACAGGTGTTGCAGCGATGAAAGGGGACAAGAGAACTGGTTCAGATAGAAGTGATTGTACCCGACCTAAAAAGCCTCTGCATGTTTCTAATAAGCTCCACGAGCAGAAACGTGCTCAAACTAGGATCAATATTGGAGATGCTTTTGAAAAATGGAGAGAGGTTAGAACGCAGAAAGGTTTACAGACAGATGCAGAGCTGGC
Source organism: Tautogolabrus adspersus (assembly GCA_020745685.1). Classification (NCBI taxonomy): domain Eukaryota; kingdom Metazoa; phylum Chordata; class Actinopteri; order Labriformes; family Labridae; genus Tautogolabrus; species Tautogolabrus adspersus. The sequence continues at coordinate 4,455,996 of CM036536.1, read as the reverse complement.
TAAACACTGAAGCTTCAGTGTCCACCACATGGCAACCTGCGTGAGCATCAATTATAGGCAGGAGGGGGAGACAACGCCCTTCAGTGTTTTGAATTTGGACTGCAGTACCCATTTTAAACACTAGGTGGCAGAGTGACATATTGCTCCCTTAAGAGCCGTTTTTCATTTTCAGCCAATTTTACCTTTACTATGAGAGTAATTAGAAAGAAACAAGTCCAAACTAATATTTTATGTATCAGTCCCCCCCACACACACACACACACACACACACACACACACACACACTACAACACTCATGGATTTCACTTCTATATCACTACTGACAAACAGCAGAGACTGAACACCGTTTTAAAATGTTAAAAGCAGCCTGTATACATCCAGTAACAGTTTGATTTTATTTGCTTCGTATGTAAATAAGTCAAAGAGAAAAAGTTTGCAAAATAAAACAAACAAAAATGTATTTGTTACACCTCCAGACTAGAAGTATTGAGTGATGGAAATAAGCCAACGGCATCACACTTCAGTAGCAGGCAGCTGGCAGGGAGCTGGATTCACAAACACACTTCCTTGATCTTCATCTGAATTTAAAATGCAACACTTTTTTTGAAAATAGCCTATAACTCTCGTACTTCTGTATGTCATTGGACTTCCTGTTATGCAACGCTGCAGATGAAGATGTGATTATTTTCCAGCAGAGCAGTTTGAACTATTTCATCCACATATCTTCAATTAATAAAACGGTTTGGCTCTTCAGGGTCACATGTCTGTTTTTCAAATGCTGCCACTGCTCTGAAGGAGCTGAGCTACTGACACAAATTAACCTAAGTACATACTTTAATATACAAAACACATATCTGAGGAGCACAGGGACATCTTACACACCATGTCAGGGTTTCTTTCTTACCAACAAATTCACATGAAAAGGTCAGTCATTTATCTTTCAGTATCTTCTATTTTCAAGGTCTAATTTAAGCAACTTCTTTTCTGTTCTGGTATAAATTATAAAAGCCTGGAATTTTATACAGAAGAAAGAGTCTGATGGACCTTTGCAGACATGCTAGCAGTAAGACTGAAGCACTGACTTTGTATCAAGATGGACAGCGCTTCTCGGTCTCCTAGTTGTAGTGAATTGAAGTCAGATAACCCCCACAATGTGGGATCAAATATTCCACAGGTGAGGTGCAGATCGGAGCTGGCTCGTGGAACTGCATAATTGATGCAGCGCCACGTCCGCTAATTAAAGCAAATATCAAACTTACGGATAAAACGTAAAGGATCCCTTACAACGGTACACAGAAGAACAGATTTTTGTGTTAGTTATGGAAAGATTTACGACTGTAATGTAAGCTTTCGTTACATTTCACCCTCGTTTTTCCTCCTCTATTCTGATCATCCTGTTGAGAGCGCCTAAAGGAGAATCATTGGTCAACAGAGCTGTCCATCATGACATTACATTCATTCATATTTATATCATATAAAAACTAAATTACTTGAAAAGATGAACACCTTGACATAAATCATCATGATGATAACTAACCAGGATGACAGTCTTCACGTTTGAGAATATTTATATGACCTGTTCTTTGATTTTATAGTTTGACCCAAAGCGGCAACCTCCGGTGTTGAAAACTGAAGCCAATGCAGAAGTGCCAAATCCTGCAGTTCGTCGAGTGTCCACTTGAGGCTGGCTGCAGGTACACCGGAAGTCACATACACACAACAGGCAAAAAAGCTGTTTTTACAGCATAAATAAACATGTTTACAGCCTGGTACAAAAAACAAATAGGTCTGATTAGTTATTGTCATCACTGGCACACTTTACAGGAGGTGAATTTTTTAAAACGGCTCAGTTTTGATTTTGAAAATGATACGTGTTATCAATCGTTAGGCACGTAGCTGACATGATTGGCTGCGAGGTTTATGATCATTACTGCAGCCAATCAGCAAGGGGAGCTCTTTCTCACGGTTTCTTTGTCTATCTTAAAGGGGTAGTTTGGTATTTTTGAAGTGGGGGTTGTATGAGGTGCTTTTCAACAGTATGTATATTTGTGGAGATGTTGGTCAGATCAGCCCCTCTTTTAACAAAACGGCAGGAGTTCAGGCACAGACGCTAGGCTATACATTGTAGCAGAAGGGTACCTTTGCTTCACGTAATTTCACAGATTTATAGAAAAACCAGGCTTGAGGTAAATGTAAGCTATATCCAAAAAATCACAGCGCTTTACTTTTGTTCACAGCGCACTACAAAGCCTTTGTGTTCTTAGTTCTAGCAGAGCAATGATCTGCTGTTCAGAGTAGATCGACAATTATATTGTGAATTTTGATATTACTGCATCAGTGTTCGATCATTTGAAGTAATCTGAGAAATGTTTAAAAATGATCCGGCTGACCCAGCAGAGGAATGGCTATAAACGTTGTTCGACTTGTGTTTTTCTCCCTCCTGCTGCTACTGCTGTGTAACTATTCATACAGAATTTATCGCTGACTTTGCTATCTTTTGAGACGTGCTATTATCACAGGACATTATTATATGATGCAAAGTGCATTTCTAGAATAACCTTTAAATTTTGTGCTGCTTTTCAGGGAACATGAGTGAGAAACAAGTCTGCGCTATAAATACATGAATGATAACAGGGTTTAAAGGGGATTTAGCTGTGATGGATAAAGAACACAGTCTGATGTATTTTGTTTTTTAATGGATCCCTGTTGAATTCGTCTGAAAAATCCTACATTTCCACACATGTGCGTCAGCTGTTTGCACACCAGCAGAAATCCACATCCTAGATGCTATAGTAGTGGCTTAAAGGGAAATTCATTCTTCTTTCTGACCCAGCTTGCAAGCAGTGGGCAGACATTATTCAGGCAACCAGGGACCCAATCAGTTTCAAAGCCAGCACCTTGGTCAAGGCCAACACGCCTACCAAGCATGTCTTTTTTTTGGTGCGGAAGGAAACTGAAGCAACTTAAAGGAACCCACGAAACAAGTAGCACATTACATCTTTGGATCCTACTGTGGTTTGCTAACAACGCTGACCAAACATGACCGACAATGCTGGCAAAGATACAAGATCAAAACATAAATAAAAAACAGCCCGGAGATGAAATCATGACAATCCACTTGAGGGATTCAGAAATAACAGGTTGGTGATTAAATGAACCGTTTCACCCAGATACAAGTCTTATGTTCCAAAATGGACGTTGTTTTTTTGGGTGCACGTTGTGTACGCGGCATGAGGCATATGCCGTGTACAGCTGGTATACTCTCAGGGGTTTGTCTTCTCCTTATGCGCACATGCTTTCTGCCCATTACAAATGAGGCAGCTGCAGGAATCGGCAGCCTCTCCTCCGTGCACACGATCATAGTGGACCAATAGTTCACAGAAGTAATGGCTGCCTAATAAAGTATGACTTTCTCATAGAAGTTGGCAGGTGTCAGTTGTTTTTGGATGATAGGTGGAGTGTGTGAGCATTTATGAATTCCTATTGAAAAAGAGATTACCACTTTACCGCGGCGACAAAGCCACATTAATAGGGACGTGTTCTTAAGCCGAGCACGTCAGAGGAGATTTAAAGATTATCCAATGTTTCATCTGTCAATTTGAATATTTGCAGGAAAAACACAGATAATGATCATGATTTCTTGTGCGTTTGTGCAGCCACACGCCTCCTCTCACCACCCACCACATCCAGTGTGACATCTTACCTGGCCCTGTCCAATTAAAGTCACAAGACAGATCCTCCTAATATAAGCTAATGCAAACATTAGGAAGACATTTTTGGCAGCATTAGTCTTTGATTGAATGCCATTTAAAGCTCTGAGTGAGAGTGCTGAATCAGAGGGGTTGGACCTGGCAATCTGGCCCGAGAAATTCCCTTTGAGGATGAGCGCTTCATTTCTACTTTTTTTTAAGCGAGGCACAGAGCAGCCACGCTGCCCAAGCACACACTTTAAAATGCACATTAACACACACATGTACGCACACAAAGACGGCGCTTGTGTGCTGCTTAATGTGGCCAAAAACATAGCGTTCTCTTTGGCAGCGAACAGGAGTTGGCTCATCATTACGGTGTGTTGGTAAAGATCCAGATTACATTCCAGCTTAATAACAATGTTTGTCAGAATCCTTGTTCTTTATTCCTATGTGGGAGGGATTCAGATGACAAGTGTGCTCTCAGTTTTTTTCCTACATTTTATTTTGGTTTATAGGACAGTTTCAAACACACACTGATGTTTCTGAATGCTTCACTGCAGGCGTCAGACAAATATCAAATGCAGAGGAGCATTAATAGATGAAAATATGCAAAGCAGGCAGTTTAAAGGGAATAAAACAACAAAGTAGGTATTTATGCATAAGGTTGAAGGTGTTAATTGGAGACACTGAGATGTTGTGTTCCCTGTTGGTCTTTGTGTCTTAACAGGTGTTACACATTTCTCATCTAACACTCCTCCTACCTCATGTCAGGGGTTGGCTCTGTCAAAACAAGAGAGTCAGACTGAAAACTAATTAGCACGTTTGTCTTTTGCCCAAGGTTTTTTTTTTTTTTGTCTGAGCTATGATTCTAGCTCACCTCTAATCTCCTGCAAAGCTGCTTTGGATCTCGTGTTTCGCCGCTGATCTTGTTCTACTTTTGTTTGTTCACACTGGAGCATTAGAAAGGCTTCACTGCTTTATTTAAAAGCCACATATAGTCAATTCTGTGCTTTGTATCGTATATTCCAGACTGACAGAAGCATGGATGGAGGCTTAGCCCTGTTAAACAGCTCATCTATAAACATAGAACAAGGTAGTATGATTTCATTAGACATGGCAATGTTCCTCAACATCACAAATAGAGGAATAAAAGTCCTCTGCAGATGAACATGAAGTGAAGTGCTGCACGAACAGAAGTCCGAGCAGGCTGACACTTTGAAGAGAATCTTAAGGGATCTACAGAAAACAGGTGTAACAATTTGAACCATCAAAATGCACCTTTCTTCCAGCTGTGTTGAGTCAAAACTAATGTCCTCCGACAACTCTTACAATGAACATGACTTACAGAGTGCAGAGACAGATTGTCTGTGGCTGTTTGCACCCACAACTTAGCACCAAACTGCTCCCTCAGTAGCGTTTTGTGTGAAATAATTTTCTGGAAGGTTGAGCTGCACACAAACTTCGGGATTAGACATACAGTAGTGCTTGGAAGTAAACTAATTTAATCCTCTCTCAATTTCACTGTTGCATGGGCTAAGCTGTCACAAAGTTAGTGTGTTTGTGTTTCCTGTGTTTGTGTTTTAGCCTGCCATATTATTTGCTGTGTTTAACAGTAAGGTGTTTCAGCGAGCAGCTGGAAAGGGGGGGGGGGGACCAGAGCCCATCACAAGCGGGAACCAGCTGATAAATGTGATAATTGGTGAAAAGTCGGACTTTGGGAAAACTGGCGGCGTTCCCCTTTGGATCAATAATTCACACCCTAAATTGAAAGTCGTTCAGCCTGAACTGCAGAATGAGTTTGCAATCTATTGTCAGCTGGAGTACAAGGTTGCATTCCCGTGGCTCAAAAGCTATATGAAAGTGAAATTGAACACATCTCCTCTCTTGCTGCTCACTTAATCCGACTCTTTGTATGCGTGGAGGCGCTTCATGATGATCACACAGAAGAGTAACCAACAGAAATCAAATAGCTGCTGTTTTGGCTATATCATTTCCCCCATCCTGATTTGCAATTTAAGCTCATTATTACTTTCCAACTCAGCGGTTCAAGTGATCATTTGAAAGTAACTTTGAATGGCTACATTTTTGTTTTCTTCCATTGTCACAGAAATGCAGAGCTTAGATGATGGACAATGAAGGAAAGTGTATCTCATTTCTTCTGGAGGGATGAATAAGTGGCGGTGATAATAAAAGAAAAGGCAAAGCAATGAACTTCAAAAGAGCTGCACACACAAAGAATTCAATGTGGTTACTCAGAAAGAAAGGAAAAACAGACATCATTTTGTGTTCATGCTTGTCAATGGAATGACCAAAGAAAGCTCTGACAAAGAGGAAGTGCAGGTTACTCTGACATGGACATATCTCATCACATTCTCTTGTGGTTTGTATCTGTGCACAGATTCAAAGACTTACGAGGACGAGGAAATGTCACACAAATAACATTTTGGTTAAAACAGACTTGTCTTTAAGGCAACATCAGCAGCTTCAAATACAGAAGAACATTTAAAGCAACTTACATGAAAGAATTGGTGCACCAACAAAAACAAAAGACCACCAAAAAAAGGAAGTATATTTGTACAGTAAAATATGTATTTAACCTCACCCATCCATCCATTTTCTTTACTGCTTTTTACCGTTAGGGGTCACAGGGCACTGGAGCCGATCCCAGCTGTCATTGGGCGAGAGGTGGGCTACATCCTGGACTGGTCGCCAGTCAATCACAGGGCTGATATCCAGAGACAGACAAATTCCACCCTTGCACGGGGAGAACATGTAAACTCCAAGGGCGTCTGTCCGACAGCAATTCAAACCAGGAACCTTTTTGCTGTTAGGCAACAGTGCTAACCACAGAACCACCATGCAGCCATATTCAACCTCAATATGTTTAATATTTTAGACAATTTCAGACCCTAATTGATGTCTAATAATGTATTTTAGTCTTAAATCATCAACATGGTTTTATCACAGGCTGTCAAATACCAACCATGTCAGTGTTTCCCATAGAATGACGACGTACCTGGGCAGTGGAGTTGCATAGTCTTTGTAGTATGCACATTTGACCCATCAGGATCGAATAGAAAAAGTATCAGTACTTATTTATTTGCCATTTAGTGGAGCCAGGAGAAATCTCTGTCAGAGGATGTCTCTTGTATCAGTCCCAAAAGATCCCTGTGACATTGTCGCCATTTGACAGCCTACACTAAGAGAAATTAAGCACTTTTTTTGGACACAGTTGTGAGTTCTTTGCAGAAATATGAATAAAACAGCAAGATAAATTGTATGCTGAGAAAAAATACTCGTTTTATTTTGCTTTGATATAGACGACTGAAGAAAACAGTCAACAGTGTCATCCAACAGACTCACATTCAATTCACTGATCAAATGATGTCTTCCCTGTTTCATGATGAATTGACCATCTTTTGAAGTCTGCTTCCAGTGAATCCCTTTTTTTTGCACTTGTACATAGTGTGCCAACATGGGAATTACAAACTAAACAAGTAAAAAATGAGACCTGACGCTGGCAGTAACAGAACGCAAATACACTCAAAGGCATTGATACACTGGCAGTGTGAAATATCAAAGATGGGATGTGTGTTTTGGAGTTCAAAAATAAAGATCTTCCACAAAATGAACTAACTAGAGGATGATCAATTGGGTTACTTGTATGTGCAGCAAAGAGATAACACGCAAAACTAAAATGGGGACACTAGTAGGTGAAGAGTGCGAATGTTCTAACAAGCTCTTAAAAGTGAGACAGTGAGAGACACACTGCCGGCCTCCGGGCTATTTTCAACTGCAGTGCAGCCGCTTCAACCCAGTCCATGCATTACTGTGAAAGCTGTCATGAGTTCTCTGTGTTGGCCTGTGTGAATCACTGAGGGGCCTTTGTTGCATGTGCCATGGGTTAGCCTCAGTGCAGCAGTCTTGAACAGAGCTCTGAGCTCCAGGCTCACTGCGTTCCCTCCCTGTTCTGAAGGCCTGACAGTCCTATTAGGCCCGAACGAGGAGGAATTTGCCTTACCTTGGCAAAAGATCGCTCATAGCCCCTGACAGCTATGGCAGCTCGTCATGGCAGCTTGCTGATGAAAGCTCTGAACCACCAACCCCCCTCCTCCCGCCACCATCAGCCCATCACCAGCTCTCTGCTCTTCCTCTTCACTCCTTCATGTGAAGCACTAGCAATGCCAGAATCTCTTCTTCTCTCTTTCTTTCTTTTTTCTTTTTCCTTTTGAGTATCAGAACAACAAAATAGAAATAAAATACATGTATCTCTTTCTGCAAGAGAGCTGGATCTTCCAAGGCAAAGCATGGAGCAGGATGAATGACAGGAAGGAGTTGAAAAGCACACAAGGCAATTTAGGAATTTTATATTCCATCTCCCTCCCTTGTGGAAACCCAAACTTCACTCCTGGCATCCCATTTTTCTGGCTGACACGCCATGTAAAATTGATCAATACAAACTTGTCACCCCGAGCCGACAGGTGAGGAGAGATGGAACGACTGGGAACTTCATGCACAACAATCATTGAACCCAGCTGTCTGCTGTTTTTTTATTTCCAAGGGGACACACTTTTAAGGCTTTTGAGACGTCGTTAAAGACTGTGTGTCTCAGCCTCATGGGGTGCAATGTATGTATATAAACTCAAGGGAAATTGATTGAGTTGTCAATGCCATTTTATCAATCAAAAAGAAAAACAACATGTTCCTTGATTGGCCACTTGAGGCTGTCCCAAAAAGTTCACCCTGATAGGACCCCATGTTTCGATGCCAAACTTCACAGCTGAATTAAACTTGCTTATAAATCAATTGGACAAATCCAGTCTTGAGAGTGGGGGGGTTTTTGGTGCTGTTTTTGATTTCAAAAAGGCTTTTGACACTGTTATCATAATGCTCTTTTACGCAAGCTTTTAATGTTTGATTTCTAACAACGCATTGACATGGATAAAGTCAAACTGGAACTCAAGGAAACTCTGCAAATACATCAATGAAACATGGTCTTCTTTTGCAGATTGTAACATGACCTGCCTTTGATTTGCCCTGAGATCCATATCCATATGTATGCAGATGACATAGTTATTTACCCATGTAACAAGAGAGCAAGCTGCTTCTGCTTACTATATGATCAGACATTAAGGAAACATGCTATGTTGAAGTTCTGGCTTCTCTGACAACAATGCAACAGCCAGTATGTCCTCCTTCTAAGTTTAGATTCTGGTCCTGAATGGTCTGCTTTTGTTAATCAGAGAAAAAGCCGGCACCCCCACACGGCAGTCTTGCCCTTCGCCACTCGACTTTCCAGGCAAACAGCAAACCAACAGGTGTTGCAGCGATGGAAGCAAGCAAGCAAACTGGTTCAAATAGAAGTGATTGTACCCGACCTAAAAAGCCTGGCTAAACACTGAAGCTTCAGTGTCTTCGGCATAGCAACCTGCATGCATCGTCTCTAGGGAGGAGGGGACGGGGGGAGACAGCTCTCTTTAGTGTTTTGAACTTGGGCTGCAGTTTGTATTTTTCTATCAAGAGAAGTAAAAGACATCATCCTGACATGCTACTTTAAGGATAGTCAATAAAGTTGTCAGACATAATCATTTATTTTGACCTAAACTTTAAGAAACATATACAACATGTCTCCAGGCAGGAGTTACCACACCTGGACCATTTTACACTCAACTACAAACATTCTGTAAATAATTGATGACTGACCTAATGGAAGCCAATACGGTACCTCCTCTTGTTACTGAGCTGAACCAATTGATCCTGATCTCCAGAAAAAGAATTCCCATCACTAATTCTCATATAGCTTCTTCGAAACCGAATTTCTCTCCGGGATTAATAAAGTATTTCTGTTTCTGATTCCCTTCAGTTCTCTATTATTTCTAGTCTTTGTGGTAAACACACTGAAGACGCTGTAACACAAGTGCCTTGAAGCTGTTCATTAATGCAAGAAATAAAACTAAACAAGAAAATTAATGTTGCTTTACGCCCACATTTTTATGACATTACCCTCTGGACCTACTGTCCCCAAAAATAGCAAACTTATTTCTCGCTGATGATGTCAATGCACAGCTGAATCTGAAAAGTCACACTTTCATGATCACAGGTTCAAACTTTGCAAAGCAAGAATGCAGACAGGCGATGAATCACCAGGAAGTGAAACACAAGAAAGAGCCCACAGAGTATGAATTGGTTGCGGCCATCTGGCATTGATGAGCAAGTGCCCCCTTCCCCTCCTCAGCTCGTCGACTGGGACCAGTGAAGACAGAAATCAGTCAGATGAAACTGATGCGGACATCAGGTGGAGGAGCCACTTACAGCTCGTCTCGCCTGAGCTCTCTTTGACTGCTGGTGCACTCCGATACGCTGCCATGCCTCTGCAAGACAGTTCTATTTCTCCAGCCTCCTAAAGGTGTTCAGCAGTGACTAAACACTCCCAAATGACCTTATCAATTGTTTTATTATTTCAGCCATGATAGGGGGTGGTGATAGACATGGTAGGAGAAATACATTTTCAGCTCAGAGATTATGTGAGAATCCTCACTGCCCTGTGGGGGTTTGGTGCTCGGTGATTATGTAAAAACCTTCAGACACATCTCTGGCTTAAAAGTAAAAGAACTAGAGATGCTTTGTTCGTGCAGCAGATGTAACCTTGATTTCAAGGTCATTCTTTATATTCATGTTGTTCCTTCTGTTCTGTTTTTATTCAGGGGTTGTAAGCACCACCTCTACGTGAATTATCAAAGTTTCTTGATCACTAGGATGAAAGAAACCTACAGATATGTGTGTGTACATGTTGATTTATCTCTGTTTAGTCACATACATGAGTGTCTTGTAGCTTGAATTGGCTAGTGTTAGCAAATTGGCTGCTCAATGTTTATTATTGGGACAATAAATACGGCGTGTAGACTGATGCTACACACCACAATATTCAGTCTACTGCCAATTACCACATAGTCAGTGCATGCAACCGCTGGTCACCCTACAGCGCCCTTCGCTGCAACTCTAGTAAATGCTCCTGTTTCCACATCACACGCCGCGATCCGTCTCTGAAGTGTACCAGCAGCGCTATTGCAATCTGCTCTGTTATAAATACTCCCAAGCCTACTTCTGACGGAGCCTGTTGCAAGCACACGTCAAGATGAACAGAATACATTGACCCAGACAGGAAGTCAAACAAGTAAATGGTACACCCTGGACTGTTTGCTACAGACAACCAGCCACACTCACTTTAACACCGAATTTAGAGTCACCAATTAACCTAACAAGCATGTATTTGGACTGTAGGAGGAAGCTGGAGTACCTGGAGAGAACCCACACATGCACGGGGAGAACATACAAACTACACAGAGAGGCTCCTGTCTGATGGGGATTCAAACCAGGAACATCCTCGATGTAAGGCAACAACGCTAACCACTGCATCACCATGCAGCCCGTTTACAAGCACACACTTGTAAAATATAGTTTTCCATACCTAACATAGTCGTCTTGGTTCAACACATTTACAATGTAACATACTTAATAGCAGTTTTATTCAACTGTCTGTTCTTTTTTGGTCCAAATGCAACCAAGTTTACTTGTAGATTCTGGAGCTGTCATGCACTGGACGTTAAATCCATGTTCTGCATCATCATAATTATCCCTTTCAGCATTCATACACCATCATACTGAGAGGGCTACTGTTCTGCTTTAACCCAATGCTGTAAACATTTGATGACTTGAGTTATTATGTCATGAACTGCAATGAAAAGTACAAGGTATTAATTGTGCAAGCAAACAGCAATGCAATCATTTCTTAAAGGTTCAAGTTTGACCAATAAACTCCTGTAAAGTTTGTCCGAAAAGCTCAATATCACAAACAGTCTCACAGGGCCAACATCATTATTGATTCCTGAGCCAGTCAAAGCTCTTTAAAAAAGGATAAGAGAAACATCTACAGACATGGGAAATGGAGGAAAATTCCATGGAGGAAATTCAAAGACACACTTCCTCCCACATGGTCTGGAAAGCAATAGAGGCCGTAGGTGGCAAACAGAACAGAAAGAAGAGAGCTGAGTTCATATAGCCAATGGATTGGCTCTGTCAAATATTCGTACAATGCTCAAAATCGATGACTGTAAGTCAGATAAATACTCTTACCCTTAAACATTTACATTACAAAGCATTCTTACCAGCACAGAACTTTCTCTGTGTAAACCATGTGGCTACAAACCTGCTATCAGGACTCAAACGTGACCAAATGTTCTAAACGGTTATTCAAGATGCTTCAAAGGGCAGAACAGTTTGTTGAGAAAGTTTGTGTGACTCATATGTAAGACTTTGAGTGTGCACACACACATTACACACAAGAATGAACACTCTGGGTTTTTATTTTGTCTTTTAGTTTTAACATCCGAAATTTTTCAGGCTCAAACTTTCACAAAAACACAAAACACTCATCACATATTTATGCTGCCTGTGAACGTGCACACAGACACTGAAACACAACAAAAAACTGCAAGACCAGGACATCTTGCTTCTGATGCAAATTTTTACATCTTTCAATCACACACACACACAATTTCAAAGACTGCCATTCATGTGCGATATGAAAAGATCAGCATCCATCTGTGAAGTCGTGCAGTTCAAAGAGAAAAAGTGGCAAGAATAAATCACTTTGGATTACACATGTAGGCTCCGTTTATACTTCACGTTTTGACGAAAAATAGATTTCTGACGCTCACATAGGATACGGTGGATTCTGTCATTAAAGATATAAAAGTGAAGATATTTGAATTGATAAAGATGATTAGTTTAAAGACAAACCGATCTGAATCGGTAAATGATCAAAGATCAGAGTTAATCGGTCCACAGAAACCTGGACCAGTAAAAAGGTACTACAAAACGGTCGATGATCCGGTAGCAACCAGTTCATAGAGGTTTTGCTTCCTATCCTGCAAACTATGTATCGCATCTTTGATCTCTTGAGACTTTCCACATAAATACAGCAGAAATCCAATATGTCCTCTGTAAATATCGATTTGAGTCATGACTGTCTACAATGAGTGAGACGCGTGATTCCTGCTGTCTGAGCCGTGTTTACATGGACGACTGGCCGGCTCCTCCCCTTGCGTATAAAAGTTGTTTAAGTGAGGGACTAGAGAAAAGAAGAATAACATACTGTACTCACTGATTATTTGGATGTCATAAGCGTTTTTAGATCACAGTCATTCCTTGTAAATGTACATGCAATATGAAACTACGAGCAAACTGAAGAGCGCTACCATTAGAATGCAGCTTAAGATAAGTACAATTTTGTCTGCCGCTTGCACTTGCGCTTAGTGCCTGTTATGTGCATGTTTGACTTTCTTTTGTTTCTTTTGAGGCACTACCTGACCGCCATACATTCCTTAACTACTGATCTGCTGCACCTGTAGGATGACTACAAAACCCAGAGTCAAGCTAATTAGGGTACGTTCCAATTTGATAACTCTTTTGTGCAAACGCGAGGGGAGGGGGTTGGAGGTGTGTCACTACAGGAGAGTGGAGGATTCAGTGTGGCGGAGGTGTCGCCAAACAGCAGTTTGTTTTGGTTTCATGCTGGTGCTCAAGGGCGACATCTACTGGATTAAAAAGTCGCACATTCTTTCTTTAAGCTTGACCTTTTTCCCTCTCATGAGAGTAACAGGAGTTTAGAGGTCTTGCCAGTTAGCGTTAAGTTAGCTCAAAAGAAGTAAACAACAATGTCCTTAATCTCTGCAGCAATATACAGTTCTCCACCTCAGAAATCATGTGAACTTCACAATCTTTTTCTCACATGTCACCTGCACATTGAAACAATAAGCTAGAGAAACCTGCATTGTAGTGTGTTAAGACGTTGGGCTAATGACCAAGTTGATGTATTTGACAGCTTGGGGGTAAAAATTGTCTGAAATGTAGCTTTTATGTTTTTAGCAGGTAAACAATTAGGAGGACAGTTTTTCGCATAATCATATTTAATGAGGTCTGTATGGTCTTCAGTGGGTTATAAAAAAAAAACGCTGAACACTCAGATTCCACTGCAGCATAATATAAGTGCCTTGGTAATTACACTGCAAAATGATGGGGCGGTAAAGCCATCCATTATTTTTTAGCTAATGGTTCTTACTGTGTCTGCAGCTCACCATAGGCCTGACTGTAATGTCATGTCTGACTAATCGTCTTAAGAGTTTACATCTATTTCAAAAGCGGAGAGGTGGTTTTGATTTTCTGGTTTCAGAGTTACGTTCCTGTGATCAGAGGACAACTGTCAAAACAGACGATTTAACCTGCATCCGTCTGACTAACACCCGACATGCAAAACCCACCTAACTGCCAGGTAAAAGAAAATCTGTGTTCTGTGTCTGTGACAGACTGCAAATGAAGATAAATCCATGTCCATCCCTTTCATGTGCAGTAATTGATGCTTGCTGCAAAGTAGTGAAAGGTTAGGGGAAGCCGACTGCTGCTAAAAATCCACATCAAATATTAACGAAGAGGAGCCTTTGGATGATTCACTCTGTGTATTATTAATGATGACATTGGTAGAGTCAAACCGAATGAAGGACATCGTCTGTGGACGGGGATGCTGAGAAACCTCGAGCTTAATTACTGACATTTCCTCATTCATATCTTCTTTTAAAATGGACAGCCTGTTTAGTGTTTGCAGATATTTTCTAATAGGCAGAATATGAAAGCATGTTTGCGATGTAAAATATAAAGCTGTTCCACAGGGAGTGATTGCAGGGAACAGGTGGTGATGAGTAAATCTAGGGAGATTTCCTTGTGTATTGTCTGGCAGATTTTGTTCCCTAAAACTAACACCACAAATATTAGAGACAACTTATGTGAACATAGAAATAATGTGCAGCTCAGGAATGACAGCACAGATTACAGGAATATATAAGAACCTAAGTTCTGTTTTTAAGGATTTATCGACGCAGATCATATCTGGCAAAAACTTTTGGGAGTTATTTTTCTTTTGTATAACTTAAGCGCACTTTGTAAATTCTGCTGCCAGGGGGCTCTCAATCAAAACAATAACAAAAAGATGACGTCAGACTGGCGGGGAATCATGGGAGTGATTCTCTCTGCTACCCCCACCCCCGATGAAAACGAACTCCAAGTTGACTGTAGTCAAGACGAACCAGCGAAACTTACCTGAGGAATCTGTTGCGCCAGACAGGTGTCTAAATTACACAAATATGTTGACAACGTACTTGTGCAATTTAGACAGTTTGCAGTCGTTTGCTTGTAATTTTGATTACTGAAAACGAAAAATTGCCGAATTATTGGAACTTTGTTGCAGTGGTATCTAACAGGTATTGATATTGTTGGATTTTTACTAGTAACATATTGAAGTTTCATAATGTGAAATGACCAAAACTTTGTGTTACACCTTGAAAACTCTTGTAATTCGAATTACACAATAAAATGAAATAAAGGTTGCAATACAATGCATGTTTTCTGGCATTTGCATTGTTTTAAGCATCAAAAAGGTTTTCACAACACAATGTTTTTTTTCAGTATTTATTCTACCAATCTAACCGTTCATGACCATTATGACTTAAAGAGAAACACATCCCCTAAACTTTATCGTCCTCCACTGCGCCCTGCGTAATCAGTCCCACTTTTCCTCCCACTAATGCCCATGTTGACTAGTATGAGATTTGTGTTTATATCATTTCACCAAACCTCACACATGAAATCACATTTGTTTCTTTCAACCCTGACAATGATCTCTTTCAGAGTCATTTCAGAGCCAAACAATAAAGGATTCAAGTCAGAAAATTGTCTATTGCAAAGCACCTGAAAACAAGTCGATATAATAACGACAACAGAAAATCAGAATTGGAAACCTACTTCAACCCAAGATAATAATCATTGAGTGTGTAGTCTAATTCAGCACTTTCTATGCATGATAAGTACAAAACAAAACTGCTGTTAAAGTTTCTGACTGGTAGATTCCATTGCTGTTAAATGTAAACATGACCTGATTAACATTTTAAGTGGTTTGGGCTGCTTTAACGACAGCTTTATGGATTTCATAAATGCCAAATGTAATCAAAAGGAAATACTTCAGACAGACTGAGAGCTGACTTACTTCTTCAAGAACTGCTTTTAATGGACATTCCTGCATCGCCCCTGGAGATCAGGACATCATCTATGGACAAAGTCAAAGCCTGTAAGTGCTATTCATCTATGTTTTGTTTTTTACATACTTTATTAGTCCCTGAGGGAAATTCTGGTTTACACTCTGTTATTCAGAGACATGCTTCTCACTAACGTTGTGGAACTTGAGACCAAGACCAGTCTCGAGACCACTTTTTGAAGGTCTTGTCTCGGTCTCAGACTGGGTGGACTCCGGATTTTAAATCAAGACCGGTCAAGACCACCACTGATCGGCTTTTTTCCAAGTCAGTACTGTGATTAGAAGGAAAATGCCTCTTTCTAAAAGAACAAATAACTTCAATGTATTTGTAGTTTGATTTTTAACCTCCGGTTACGGCTGCAACCTTCCCGTTGTTACGGTCTAAATGAGTGACACGCCCCCTGCACACAAGATGATGATTTATCATTGATATTATGGTCTGCGTCTTGTCTCAGTCTCGCCCTGCCTTAGTCTTAATCTTGACACAGTCTAGATCCCTAAATGTCTTGGTCTTGTCTCGGTCTCGCAGCACTCTGGTCTCAGGTAAGTCTTGGTCTCAGTTAGTGTGGTCTTGACCACATGCACATACGAGACCTGTGGACATGCATTAGTGGACGGTGCAAGGGCACCTCAGCAGTTCTCGGGAAGTGACCTGGCACTTCTCCAACTACCGGACCAATTTCCATATTTTGGTCTACACCAGGACTTGAACTGTTGACCCTCCGGTTCCCAACCCAAGTCTCTACAGACTGAGCTCTGCCACCCTAAGGGAATCATGCTAGCCTTGCTTACCTCACTGTATTTATTGATGTAACTAACTATTTCTTTCTTTTAACAAAACGCTTAAAGTGCAATATAAATGTTGATCTAGTGGAGATGTGGTAAATTTAACAGAATAAAAGGGACTCAATATGATGATAAGAGATGAAATGCTTACTTTGATTGTCTTCATATTACATTTAAGGGGCATTTAAAAAACAACAACAACTGTGTTTTGAAAAATAAGCAGAGGACTCAAAGAGACAAATATTGTTACTCCATCTGCTCACCAGCACTGTAATTAATTCCACAAGTTAATGACAGAGATATTGAGGTATGTCTGTTTAAAACCAATTTAATTATCCACCTAATCTAACAAGATGGAGGACAAATCAATAGCATCGCATTACTGCAAAGCAAGCAGATGAGATATTTGGAATTCCTCGTAGATCCCAGAAGACAAAACCAATTAAGGTTTCTTTCTGTCACATTTTTAAAGGCTTAAATAAACAAATTCCCTTCAGCCAGACGATCCGTGAAATATGGAGGGAAACCAAGAGAATGTCTCAAGTCTGATCAAGTACAGAAATAATGATTTGTATTGGCATTGGAATTTTTTTTTTCACATTCAAATAATACATAATCTGCTTTCTAATCCAGTGTTTACAAAGAGGGGGTGCAGACCCTTCCGGGGGTCGCCAGGGGGGTCTTGGAAACTAATATCTTTATAGATGTTACTACCTGCTGTATATAGAAATCAATGAGCTCTATTTTAATGCCAATGTTTCAATAATTAAAAAAACACACCGAGAGACATGTTGAATGTAATGTGAACACAAATATGTTTACTGTTATTGTTGATTGAAAACAGAAATGATAAAGACTGTAATTAAAAAAGATGTTTAATGAAATGAATGAATAAAACATGATTAGCATTTTTTGGAAAAGGGAAATATTTGAATAAATTCCTAGTTTAGTTTTTGTTTTTTGCCTTTTAAGGAATTTAAGAGATTTTGTAAGAGGGGTTTCCTGCCAGAGGCTTAATCTGGCAACGTTTGGGAAACCCTGTTGTTATCCAGTAAATGTAACGTGTTGATTGATTTGAAAGAAAATAATGAGCCTGTGTTATTGGCAGATGCCATGAACTAACTGTGTGCTTACTTGTTGACAGCATTAATCAATAATACACATTACTCCACACGTACAGTAACACATTGAAAATCAATACGCCATCTATCAAGTGACCATCTTCTTGAACCATTGCATGTCCACTGTGTGGGATCTATTGAAGTGTCCCGGAGTCATTAAAAAAAAAAAGCTTTTCTGTTACTTGGTTTTCAAAGATCGAGTACTCTCTGAATCGTTTGAAACATAATGATAGTTTTCCTTTTGCGTGATGTGTGTTGATGTTTTTAATACCCATGAATGTTTAGAGTTTCCACAACCCCCAAAATGACCGAATAGATAACCCTGAGGGCCAGAGTGTTATTGGATCTCTTACCAACTGTAAATATGTTTTTGATATTTTTCTGTCCCATTGTTAGTTTGTACTTCAGAAGAGTCTCGATTTGTCTGGACATACCAACCATAGCAAGATTATTAATGAACTTAAACACTCATTTATTCTTTTTTAGATGTTCTCTCAATCGCAATAGTAAGCCCACCACGGTCTTCTTCTTGTAGTCATCAAGATTTCAATATGACTTTGGTGACACCCATTTCACGCCACCAGGAGGTATGGGTAACCATATCTGGATATGGGTAACCATAACCTGGAAAAATTATGAATGTCACCCTCAAAGCACCATCATCAGGTAAATATCTAAATGTTTCCAACTTTTTGGAAAACTGAATATTACAGTACATTACTGTAATTTGGAATGGAATTATTTTCTTATTTTTTTTCTTTGTTAAGCGAATCTTGACTTAAAGCTACCTCAAAGATTACACTTCTATATACTAACGTAGTTATTGGAGCAGGCATGCTCTGCCTCTACTAACTGTAATGGTATTTGCACTCCTATTCATTCTGGTGGTCTGCCAAAATCCAGCTGACTTTCATTCATCAAAGAGCTGTCTGCACAGGCTGCACACACTGAGCAATAAGTCTGTATTGTGACCCAAATATTATAATACCAGGTACCCTTCCAACATTTGTTTTTTACACTGGAACCGACTGGCCATGTTTCTTTAAGATGATTTTATTATGAAGTGGAATTCCTGTGCTGCCAAAAGAAGAGCATTCAGGCTCCCACTGTGGGACCTTCGTAAAATGATCTGATAAAAGCTCCAGGTTTTCAGCTGTGTGCATGCTCGCCATTAACAAAAGGCTGAACATGTAAATGGGGAATGCATTGATTTTCATCCTCTGCCTGCTAATGATGATGAAAAAAGACATTATTAGTGTGAAGTGAGGAGGTGTTTAGGAGAAAGCTATTTGTCATCCCCTTTGACCTCCTTCCCTAATCGATGTTTTCAATTTGTGCGTCGATATAAAGCAGACAGACTTAATGCGAGGACTCAACAAAATCCTACAGGGGTCACATTAAAAATGCAAAGCATCGTAGATATCTCAAGTGCCCTGACTGGATGATGTCCAAATATAATATTGTACCCTTGCAGCAATTAAAGGGATCGCTGGGAGGGTAGCGACTGCGAGGAAATTAACTCAGGATCAATCTGAGCACTTATCAGGATATAAGAGAGTCTGTTGAGGTTCAAGGAGACTTCAGGAATCTGTTTGGCACGTGTCGCACTGCAGCTCTGACTTGGAGAGGAAGACTGCCGAACTCACCAGACTCTTCAGCTCACATGATTATACCTTTCCATGTTTACATGTACACAAATGTACCTTATTTTCTGTGGTCTGTTTAGCAGCGGCTGATTCGAGGAGTTATTTGGGGGCTAGATTGTTTACTGAAGATGCCAATCATTTGGCATTATTTTTAAATTTAAAAAACTACACACAGGAATGTTAAATATGTGTAGGACCTTTATGTTTGATGTGAAAGTAGACGGAGATGGTTATTGGAAAGTGAAACTAAATCAGTGTTATTCAGACATGTTTGTTCGTGTGCATACTTTGTGTCAGCGATAAGTTAGGACTCCTGAGTCAAAACAAAAAGAAATCTGGACAGACCCCTGTCTTTATGATGCATTACTTTAATGATCCCTTATGTATTCTGTTACAGAACAAGCATCCAGGTACTTTGATACCATCTGTTGTCAAAGTCAATGAGTGATGAATATCCTCCATTTTATTCCACTGGCACTATGCGGTTCACATTCCCAGCACTGGCATCTGCCTTGAATTATAAATGGCAGAAGTCCTGCTTTGATCAGCTGCATCAGACAATAAACATTAAAAATGTAATCTTAAAGACGCACGCATCGATTGGCAGGAGCCCATTTTGAGTCTACTGAGTTTAAATTTCTTTGGCATTTTTAATCATAGTACCTATTGTAGAGCTGAGGGTGTCCACAGTTGTTAAGAATCTCTTAACACACCTCTCCATCTAAATCGATGTGGTACATTGTGATGTAAATTACCACTCGGGCTTTAGGTTTTCAGTTGAGTGATTGAGAGTTCAGGCACTCTGAATTATGCGCCGGGTCTTTCTAATGGTAGCTCATAATTTCACAGATCAATGAGCATTATCTATAGCAGTAAAAAAAAAGGTTGAATTTGTAATGGGGCCAAACTCAATATTCCACTCCCATTGTTCAGCAAGGACACAGCCTTTTGAATCCCACTGTGCTGCCAAGTACCACCTTTGAAAGACGGGATACCTCAAAGTGTTGTGACTGAAACCACTTGACTGATATTCCTTATGGATTGAGATTTTGCTTCGCCTCATTTGTGAGACACTCAATGTGCAACTGAGCCTGAATTACAACCAATAAAGCTGGCAAACTGCCCTGGGGGCCCCGATCTCCAAGGGCCTCAAATGGAAGATCAATCTTGGTCAATTGTAGTTATTGATCTCGATTGGGAATATATTGGGAAGAAGAAGGTATGTGGTGTCACAGGAAAAGATAGACATGTCCAATTCATTCATTAGAAGGTATTGTGCTACAAACAACTTATATGAGCATAGAACTGCAACAGATAGAATTGCCCTGTTGCCTGATATTACAATCTTTGCTTTGGCAGATCGTCCACACATTCGAATCCTTCACAGCCTAAGATCGTTCTATCGCACACCCTACCAGTACCTAGTCTTCAAGCAATACCCCCCAATCATTCCCAGTGTTTTAGGACTTTTCTCTTTGACTCTGGCTGTTTTGGGACTTTCTCTGCCTTTTTCCTTGATTTGTATGTCTGCTTTGTACTCCTCTCTGGGTTTACTCTTAGCTCTCTTTTCGTTAAGTCTGTGAGTTTCCCTTTCTCAGTAGATTTATTTTGAACAGAACAAGCTCCCATATTTATGCTCACATCTGGGTCATTTTCTCTGCCTTTCTGTTTTATAATAGAAACATAATATAGAAGACAGTACAGGACATTATTTTAGTGATAATTTATTTAAGTTATATATATCAGTGTTATGTTCCAGTTCATCACAAAAACAAATATAAGTCGAAAACACTAAAAGAGACTTTGCTTCTTCGGTGTAGTGCAGGAAAGTAACAAGGCAGGAGATTGATTATGTTGCAAACCTGCAATTCATACCGTTAAAACTCAAGAGGATGGAGACGAGTTTCCTCTCACACAATCTGTAAACTCAGCAAAACATGTTAACTAGCCTGAAAGGCGGCAATACCCATCCCAGAATAATAAATGGTTAGGGTCCCCCCTCCCACCTCTGCTTCCCATTCCTCATAAAGAGTTTAAAAAGCATTAAATTCAAACTCAGGTAATGGAAGCCCGACTGTATAATTACACTCTTGTCTCATGCAGAGGTGGCTTCGTTCTTTGCTTCAGGCCATTTCTTATCCAACTAGAGCAACCACAATGAGAGAAAAAGAGAATTCTGTGTTATGAATGCAATTTGCTGCTGATGAGTGCATCCTTAGATACTTTGCCCAAAAGAAATGAACCAATTAAGCTATTGTGATCTGCACGGGGCAGATAAATAGAGTCCTGCTGGGAGAGAGGAAAAAAAAAGATATGTTTTTCTTCCAGATATGTTTACTGGAACCTGCAGGGTAAGCATGCATAATCCGGATGTAATTCAATTAATGTGTTGCCTCAAAATATCCCGGGCTGTTTATTTGTAATGTGAGATGTTGCATATTAAACAGGGGGGCAGATCACTGAGTGGAAATCTGGAATGACATTAACTAAGTAAAGGTGAAAACATTTATTGATTTGAGTCCACGCTGCAAATTCAGATTTATAGAGATACTAGGGCCAACAGAGGGCCTTGAATGAGCATCCATCATTGGTGGCATGTGGCATTGATGGCCTGAGAATGGGCGGCGGTTTTATGGACACATTATGAGCAGGCTGTCTGAGGGGTTTTAAAGCCACATTACTCAGGGTGTCAAACAAAACGCGTCCACATGTATTCACTTTGAGTATTCCTCCTCTAAGCACGGCCCGTAATAATACCCCAGGCTTTGACCATTTGATGTACAATGTTCCCTGTGAGGACTGTGTTAAGTGGTATAAACCCTTCTGTTATCTCCCTTTTCACATTCTGACTTCCCCTCGAAATGGTCCTCGTTGGCTAGGAATCCCCAAAATGTCAGCGCAGTAAAAGTAAAAGAAGATTACTTGGGGGCCTCAGACCAGAAAGGGGCCCCCAAGAGCTGACAAAACTTTAAATCACAGCAATGGCTCAAAATGTGCAAATTTTGCAATGACAGTAGGATACCTCCCTAATAGGGCCCTATCTAACAGTAGCACTCTGATTGTGCTGCTAAGCGTCGCATGCAATTCTCCTGTGGAAACCAAAGTTTGTCAAAGTTGCCAAAGAAAAATGAAAAGGATCTCTCCGTCTTGGAGAAAAGAAAGAACGAGGAAGGCGAGACATTGGATCAATACTCAAGTTTCTGACACCAGCAAAAGAGAAGGATAAAGTGCCCCCTCCAAACGCTGATAATGGTAACCATTATTTAAGATCTCACACCGCTATAACGCCTACGCTGCCTCGAGAAACAGCTAGGGTAATTGAAGGGAGGCTATTGTTTTCCTTCGTAGCAGAAATAATTGTGTTTACTAATGTTGTGCAGAAAATCCAAGACTGGAAATAAAAAAACTTTAGAGTAAGGTCTAATTTAACAATGTGGCATCATCCCTTCACATCAGATTATTCTTCCCCTCTTACCGCTCGAACATAAACATCCTTTCTTCTCTTTTCCAAACAAAGAGGACTAACTCTGTTCCAGGCCGAGCTCCGACAAACATCTGTTGGTTTGATGTTCCGCTCACAAACAAATTAGAGACAAGAAAGCAGACGGTGAAAGTATCTGTTACATTTAAAAGTTTCTCCCACATCTGGTAAAACTTTAAGACAGGGAATCGGTATCAGTCAGAACTCATCAACGCCGCCTTGGGAGGACAGGTCAAAGGGGAATTAACGCTTCAAGCAAAGAGTGCAAGTTTAATTGATGTTCCTGTAATCAAGTGCATGAGGAAGATAAGCTTCGCCTCTCCGCCATGAGTATTAAAACCAGATATCAAGAGCTCGTTAACAACAAGTTTTAAATACAACGATCCCGCTTAAACACACAGCGTGTACATTCCACCACCAGGGGGCTCTCGATCAAAACAATAACAACAGATGATGCAGAGGCTGGCAGGGAATCATGGCCGTGATTCTCTCTGCTCCTCCCCTTCCCCACCCCGATGAAAACGAACTCCGAGTTGACCGTAGTGAAGACGAGCGGCCTGAGGAAGAGAATATGTTTACCGACAAGCTAATGTAAGTCAGCTGAGTGTCACAAAGTGTCACACACAAATCAAAGCTCAGGATTTCAATCATGGAAGTGGATATTATTAATGCACCACAATCTCCACTTTGTAAAACAAGCTAACAAGCTTTGTTCAGTGAGAAAAGCGAGTGCCGTGTGTAAGCCTCGTCCTTCCTCCTCTGTCTCCGCGAGCGACAGAGGGAAAAATAGAAATGGGGAATCTGGGTAAAAATGCCGTGCTGCATCGCTCACAGGCTCGGACCATTTTTATTTATTTTTTGGGCATTTTATGCCTTTATTGTAGTGATAGGACAGTGGATAGAATTGGAAATCAGGTAGAGAGAGAGAGCGGGGAGGGACATACGGGAAAGGAGCGACAGGTTGGATTTGAACCCGGACTGCTCGCTTGGAGGACTATAGCCATCCGTACATGGGGTGCGCAAACTACTCACTATGCTACCGGCGCCCCGAGGCTAGGACATTTTAATAGTAGACAGTTAAATCAAGCTGATTGTGTGGCTGACGCTCGCCCGTGTCGCGTCCTGTTAGGACAGACTGTTTCATGACATTTTTATTCACAGAAAAAAATACGGCAGCTGTCTGTTGTAGTTCCCTCTTCCTTATGCAGTTGTCTTTGATGTCACATCAGGTGTTTCCATGGCAACGATAAACATGTTATATCTCTCATGGCGACTCTGTCATTGTTTCCGCAATGAAAGACACAAGGCGTATTTGTAAATATTCAAGCAGATGTAAGTACTCAACACATTTTTATTTGTATTCATTTAGATAATTCTACATATTAAACCTATAAACTTTACATCACCTGTGTGAGAATAAAAGTCATACACAAGTACGCACACACAAGCAGCTGTTAAGAATATATCAGTTCCCGTCTTATGAGTATAAAACAGAGTTATAAGAAGTGCATCCTCTATGTCACGAAGATAATTGAAAGCCTGGATGGTTATATACTGCCCATAACTCTGAGTATACATAAGCTTTCTTTTCATGGTATAATATAAACATCCGCAAAATAGAGTTTGACGTGTGGATAGTCAAGTGTGTCTAGCTCAGCCAAAAAAAAAAACAGCACAACAGACCTTTGTGATGCGTTTTGCATCACAAGCAGCCGCACAGACGGGGAGAAACACTCATCCTTCATAATTTCTCGAGCTGGGCCCTGCCAGGTATTTAAGAAAGCTTATTCCCTGCTGAGTTGCCCTGCAATTTAATCCGGAGGCCCAGTCAAGCAAGACCGATGAATCTTGTCATCTTCTGAGCGGAGAGAGAGTCGACTGATCTGAACTCTTGAGCTAATGTATTAGATAGTGAGAAGATAGAAAAAAAACTCAATTGAGTTCCTTTTAGAGTGGATTAAGTGTAGGAGACATGTCTCCAGAGCATCGTCTGTGTAAGTGACTTCCAGAAATCAATTATTCAAGACCTTGTCAGCTGTCAGGGCAGTTACTGCTGCCATTAACACATTTCGGGGCAATCAAGTATCAATGAATGTTAAAATGTCCCGTCTCTGACACATTCTTTTAAGATTAATCAAGGGTTTTTCATTCACTACAACATGTGAGGATTGAGCTAAGCTTTATAATGTGTCATCATGAGACTTTAATTTTGAAGTGAAATAGAAAAAGATAAACAGTGTGGAGTGCAATAATTTATACAAATAGACTAACTGTTTTACTTTTTGTCAATAGGGACGAGTTTGAAGCATCAACAGATGTTTGGTACTTCATCATGATGGGCCCCGTTGTATGCCTGGTGCAAACCACCTTGGTGCACATTACAGGTGTCTCTCTTATTTCCTACTTGTCGCAGTTGTCACTTTAACGCCCAGCACCCACATTGTTTAAATAGTAAATGAACTAGCGCTCCTGTTAGCGCTCCTGTTAGCGTCGGTCTCTCTTTTTGTGAACATTGGGAGTCATGTAGCCTGCGTGTTGACCTAGCATTTCTGTCTGAGCTCCAAAATCTTCCTTCAATTGTTTTCAATGAGGAGAGAGCGTTTGCATCAGCAAGCGGCTGCCCAGAGAAAAATTACAGCGCACCAGCATCTTTTTTCCGTGCGCTCCACCTTTTTTGTGCGGCTGCTCCAGGGGCTTCAAGTTGAAAATCCTTTTCACAGAAAGGCGATGTTGTCGACACCGGCGCTCTTTTTCAAATGTATGATATTCTCCTTACTTTTGTTTCTTATACAGATCGTGCCTTGTACCCACATCTTCTTTGCTCCATGGCTGCTGTGCACGCTCGCTCCAATAATTGTTCTGTCTAATACTGTACGTTCTAATTCTTGTACATAACTATGCTTACACTCATTCCTCATGCTGTGAAAATATCGCCCTTAGTGACTTTAGATGGGTCTTTAAAATGCATAAACAACAGTATAAACACATTACAATACAGTACAATTGTGACAAATCCAAGCGGCAACCTCTGGTCTTGATAAATGAAACCGGTGCAGAAGTGCAAAATCATGCAGTTCCTTGAGTGTCTGCTTGAGGCTGGCTCCAGGAGCCCGGGAAGTCACATACACACCACAGGCAAAAAATACGTTTTTACAGCATAAATAAACATGTTTACAGCCTGGTACAAAAAAAATGGAATATGTCTGATTAGTTATTATCATCACTGGCACACACTGTACGGGGGGGTGATTTTTTGAGCTTTTCAACGATACATGTTATCCATAGTTAGGCGCGTAGTTGACCCGATTGAAAGGTGGGTGCGATGTAACGGTTTGTCAAGAGGCTTAAAACCCGCCTCAGCTCCAACTCTCAGTCGGTCGTTAGGTTGACTAAAAGTTAAGCTGAGACAGCATTTCCATCACGGCGGCTGCTGCGGATGAGCCTGCTGTAACAGATGGCTGACGTTACTCAGGCTTCGTCCATTAATATTTACAGTCTGTGTTCTGCATGCTTGTAGTTCAACATGCTAAGATTATATTCATAATGAATTGTTTTTTTAAGCATTGTGTCCTAGTTTTAGACTTCCAGGAGTACATGTGGACCATTAATAGGTTAATCAAACTAACTTGTCATTAGTGTTTTAGTCACTTTGTTCTATCAGGAATTTAAAATCAATCAGCATTCTCTGAAGCTGCTAAAGTTGAGCAGCCAACACAATTAACAGCGAGTCTGCAGGTTGTGTAACAGTTCTGTTATGGTGATGTATTATACAGACACTTTATAAATCAGTCACCAATAGTGTTAACATTTCCAAGAGTCTGCTTATTGATTGTCACACTGCAAGAAGGGAAAATCCATAAAACATCTTAAGTTGCATGAAAAACAAGGTCAAGAAACAAAGAAGAAAAACAGATGATTTCCAGAAAAGAATCCACAGTTTGCCGTTTTACTGCGGGAACTTGGCACCCGATATCCTTCACAGATTTCCCAAATGATGCTTTTATAATATATTTAGGATGTTTATCTTGAATATTTCTTCTATATTTCGTGCTGTCATGTGTGCTTCTTTGATGTTTTTTGTGTATTATGCTATTTGTGCAGCAGGTTCTTCAGGGGGTAATAAAGGTCGCAGTTTACTGTGGGTTTAAACTGAAGTAAACCTCCTCACAAACACATGGCAACTATGGAGAAACCACATGAGGACAGGACGCCCTTTGATTGGTCAACTTTGGGTGTTTGTGTATTGAACATGTTATTGATTCTGATGAAAGCTGACACTCATTATGATAAGGGCGTGTGTCCATGTAGTGTTATGTTTACTTGCAGAGAGCACACACGGGGCTGGTGAGTGCCGGGATGAAATGCATGTGAGTGGAGGTGAAAAAAACACCCTTTAGTATGATAACCATGAACGACTCTTTAAATGTAAGTATCCAGACTATGTTTTATAGACATGGGACCAATCCGATCTTATATCCGTATCAGGTCTGATATTGACGTATTTTTTCGTATCGGATATAGGACTGACCCAATCCACTTCACTGATCAAGAAATATTGTTGGGCACTTTAAACATTCTCAACTCGCACAGTCTCACTTTGAAGACGTTCAGACTGAACTGTAAGAACAGTCCACAAATCGTCTCCATGACGACGTTCAGACGATTAGTTCAGTCTTCCCAAAGTGAAAGTACGTGAACACATTGAAGTCGGAAGAACGACTTCCCAACTCAGAAACTGGGCCCATCCAAGGAGCACTTGAATGCAGCACAAGTCACTCAGTCTGAGACCCTACGTGAAATACCGCTCGTCTAAGAGCTGTTGGTAGAGTCCGGTCCAGGTCCTTCAGCTCAAACAAATGAGAGCATGCACCTTATGATCATTTCTGTCTCACCTCTCATACTGCTCAGAGTGGACAGAAACATCCAGAACAAGCTTCGCCTTCACTTTCTTTGTTACTAGAGCGACAAGTCTCCTTCCATATGATTTGTTGCCTTTAAAAATAAAAAAAAGCCACGTTGACAACCACTGCCCTTTTTCAAGCTCAGAAATGTTCAATAAAGAGCGCTAGCAGTGACCGCTCAAAAAGTCAGAGCACTCTGAAAAAAACAAAAAGACCGGACACTGTGGTCCCCAGCTGCCTCATACTCACTCTCCTGTACGCTGGCACTCTGAAGCAAACGCTAGTATGACACGAGTCTTAACAAAGCATTTTCCACTGCAAACCTTCTGCTAGGTTTGATTTCAAAAGTCTGATATCAGTAACAATAAGACAAAGCAAACCTAACAATCATACTCTATAATGACAATAGATCATATATAGACATCACGATATCATTAAGGGTAATACAGCCTGATATTGTGAAATAAATACATTTATTGGTGCTGCAGAAGGTCTTTGTGTGATCATTGGCTGAAAATGTTTGACCAGGACTACCATGACGACTGCACAGAACCACATGAAGGGTGATCATCCATAAATGATCTTCTTGATGAAGTTTTTGACGACTCATTTAAGCTTTCTATCCATTGCACATGATTTTTTGTCGTCCTGGTTCAGACTTTGATACTTTACATTTCCCCTCCTTTCCCCCCCCAGAACTCAAATGTGCTTTTCTGCTGTGGTTGTATGAACCAAATGATTGGGTTAGCTTCGATGATCACGGAGGCCTTGTTAAAGTAACTCACAGATATTCATGTGGTGCGTGGCTTTGCTGAGGGGTATGTAAATGTGCTTTTAACAGCACTTTAGCACTGCATACATTTAAAGTGTTCTCAGAAGAAATGTTCTCGGAGGAAGTGTGAGAGTGTGTTTGTGAGAAAGCAAGAGGGGGGGGGATAATTACGGGAATGATAACCTAACTTTGAGAGCTTGTTTTGACTTTGCTCCGTGAAAGTTGCTTTACCTTCTTAGTTTTTTTTACGTACAATTTAAAAGGACAACAACATATTGCCTGTAATGATTCTTTATTTATCTTAAACTGGTGTCAGTAAAAACCATCATTTCAGCCTTTACTTGAAATGGTTTGTTTCAGCTGCAGTCTCTTTAAGTCTCTATGTAAGAGGTTTCAACGCCTTACGTAGAGGCTTCAAACCGTCTTGGAATTCTCAGTTTCCTCTCTACTATCGCGTGATTTGCAAGATAAGCCGTTTAGCGCACTCTGCAGACTTATCCTGGGATTACTCCAACATACGTTTACCTCATGATCTGATACTTTGCCAACGTTTAGTACGGGCGTCCAGTATTGTGTAATATGTGAAGGATGGGGATAGGATGATCGTATACTTCAAGAGATTTTGCAAAAAGGGGGGACACCACCAGAGGCTAATGCTATATGGGGCTCATTGTCCTGGCCAATTTTGGGAACTCCTGCTTTATATTTTATGATTAATCTAGAGTCATCTTTATATAAACTGTAACAGATGACTTAATGGAGTATTTTTCTTTTGAATACTACAATCAAAACTACAGAATAATAAAAAACAGGTATGATTGATAAATACAGTATTTTTACAACAGAAAAAAAAGGAAAAGAAAGGTAAGTTAACTACGCATAAGCAGTCACACTTGCCAAAAAATCCGTTGGAGGAATTTTTACAGCACAGTGATGAATTTCTTTCCAGGTTTGGCTCATAACACCTCGGGGCAGCTGACCCCACGCTAACCCCTGCTCAGGCTCCAGCCTCACACCTC